>VZRU01016419.1:120107-266852 GCA_013398155.1 Pedionomus torquatus
AAAAAAAAAAAAAGGACTAAATGTAACACAACTGCCATAGACACTGAATTTTATTTTTCATTATAAAAAAATGAAAGCTTATGGGTCAGGATTGAAGAGAGCACAAGGTCAGGTGATGTTACAGTGCAAATTTGCCACAGACCACCAGATCAGAGTGACAGTGAGGATGAGGTCCTTTAAGACAGATTGGAGTACCATCGCGCTTGCACACCCTGGTCCTCATGGAGGACTTTAACCATACCCATATCTGTTGGAAGGACAACATAGCAGGGCACAAGAAATCAAGAAATACAGGAAGTCTTGGAACGTGTTGATAACTTCCTTCTTCAAATGATTGAGGAACCAAGAAGGAAAGGACCTTGTCCTTACCAACAATGAGGACGTGGTGGGGAATGTCAAGTTCAAAGGTAGCCTTGGCTGTAGTGACCATGAAATGGTCACTATTTTAGATTCTTAAGGCAGTGAGGAGGGTGTGTAGCAAGCTTGCTATCCTGTACTTCAGGAGAGGAAACTTTGGACTCCTGAGAGATCTGATTGGCAGGGTAGCATGGGAAAAACATATGGAGGGGAGAGGGGCACAAGAAAGCTGGTTAGTGTTCAAGAATCACTTCCCGAAAACTCAGGAGAGGTGCACCCCAAAAAGGAAGAATTCAGGCAAAATAGCCAGAAGACCTGCATGGATGAACAAGGAACTGCTAGACAAGCTCAGAACCCAAAAGGAAGCCTATAGAAGGAAGAGGCAAGGATGGAATACAAAGAAATGGTCAGAATATAAAGAAACTGTCCAAGCAGCCAGGAACCACATCAGGAAAGTGAAAGCCCAGAGGAAGCTAAATCTGGCCAGGACATTAAAAACAGTAAGAAAAACTTCTATAGATATGTAAAAGATAAAAGCAAGACTAGGGAAGCTCTAGGCCCTCTCTAGAAGAAAACAGGAACCCTGGCCACCCAGGCCAGGATAAGTATAAGGCTGAGGTACTGAATTACCTTTTTGCCTCAATCTTCACTGGTAAGGGCTATAACTGCACTGCCCAAGTCACAGAAGTCAAAACCAGGGGTTCTGAGAATGAAGAACTGCCCACAGCAGGAGATCAGATTCAAGACCACCTGAGAAATCTGAAAGTGTGTAAGTCTATGAGACATGGTGAAATCCATCCCTGGGTCGTGAGGGTGGATGAAGTTGTTAAGATGCTTTCCATCATATTTAAGAAATTGTGGTAATCTGGTGAAAATCCCAGCTGACTGGGAAAAAGGGAAAATAACCCTGATATTCAAAAGGAAAAAAAGAAAAAAAGACCGAGGGAACTATAGGCCAGTCAGTCTCATCTCTATGCCTGGCAGGATCATGGAGGCAATCTTCCCTGAATCTCTGCTCAGGCACATGGAAAATAAAGAAGTAATTAGTGACAGCCAACATGGCTTCATGTCCTGGTTTGAGGTAAAATGAACCAATTTTCTGTTTTACAGTTTTGCTTTCTTAGCTAGGCCTCTCCTAGCTAGCTGGGCTCTGAAATTAACAGCACATTGTACAGAGCTGTTCCGTCTCGCAGTGATAGGACCTGATTGTACCGGGGGATGGTCTGCAGAGAGGCCCTTGTTTAGACTTATTGCTGGATGAACCAAGGTCAGATAATTTTCGTCATTCACCCGTCAGAGGGTCCCGCCTTCAAGGAGGAGCGGACAGGACAGGTGACCCAGGACTGACCAACAGGGGTATTCCATCCCATCAGCATCATGCCCCCCNGACACTTCACCAAGGACAAATCACAACTGACAAATCTGGTGACCTTTTAAGATATTGCCACAGACTTGGTGGACAAAGGCAGATCAGTGGATGTCATCTACCTGTACTTAAGCAAAGCATTTGACTCTGCCCTGCACGACATCCTAGACTCCAAATTGGAAAGTTATGGATTTGATGGATGAACCACTTGGGTAGATAAGGAACTGTCTGGATGGCCACATTCAAAGGGTTGTGATTAATGGCTCAATGTCCAAGTGGTGGGCAGTGATAAGTGGCGTTCCTCAGGGGTTGGTACTAGGACAGTACTATATAACATCTTTGTCATAGACATGAACAGTGGGATAAAATGCACCCTCAGCAAGTTTGCCAATGACAACAAGCACAGTGGTGTGGTTGACACACTGGAGGGAAGGGATGCCATCCAGAGGGACTTCAAAAGGCTTGAGAGGTGGGCTAGTGAAAATTGCATGAAGTTCAGCGAAGCCAAATGCAAGGTCCTGCACCTGGGACAGTAATCCCAGGCACAAATACAGGTTGGGCATAGAATGGCTGGAGAGCAGCCCTGAGGAGAAGGACTTGGGAGTGCTTGTGCATGAGAAGCTAAACAGGAGCTGGAAGTGTGTGTTGGCAGCCCAAAAAGTCAACTGCTCCTGGGCTGCATCAAAAAAAGCATGTTTAGTAGGTCATGGGAGGTGATTCTACGTCTCTACTCTGTGCTTGTGCGACCCCACCTGGAGTACTGTGTCCAGCTCTGGAGTCCTCAACAGAGAAAGGACATAGAACTGTTAGACCAGGTTCAGTGGAGGGCCACAAAGATCATTGGAGGGATGGAGCACCTATCCTATGAAGTCAGTCTGAGAGAGCTGGGGCTGTTCAGTCTGGAGAGAAGAAGGCCTCCAGGGAGACCTTCTAGCAGCTTTCCAGTATCTGAAGAGAGCCTACAGGAGAGCTGGAGAGGGACTGTTTGCCAAGAAGTGTAGTTACAGGACAAGGAGTAATGGTCTTAAATTGCAAGCGGGGAGATTTAGATTAGATATTATGAATAGATTCTTTGCTGTGAGGGTGGTGAGGCACTGGAACAGGTTGCCCAGAGAAGCTGTGGATGCCCCATTCCTCGAAGTGTTCAAGGCCAGGCTTGATGGGTTTTAGAGTAACCTGGTCTAGTGGTAATTGTCCCTGCCCATGTTAGAGGGGTTGGAACTTGATGATCTTTAAGGTTCCTTCCAACTCTAACCATTCTATGATTCTATGATTCGAAAAAAAAAAAAATGAAAGAAGCAGAAGGCAAAATACTTCAAAATTACATTTTCTTAGCGTATTACTGAAGATAGCATGTAAAAGTGTCAGAAGAAAAATGTTACATCCTAGTACTATTTGTTCTTATTCTGAGGTCTTAAGGCTAGATCCACAACAGAGAATTACTGACTTTGTGCCTTGTATAACTATTTACAGGTTAAGTAACCATGTACTATTTTGTACCCTCCACTAAGAACTTAATGCACAATGTAACTATGGAAAAATGTGTTCACTTGTTTCCTCACCCTGGAGGTAGATAAAATGATTAGATTCTTTTAGTAAAATTCCTCAAATCCTACATATTTGTTTCTGTTGGTATAAAAAAACTGCCAGAGTCCAATAACGGTGTCTCTCAAGTCCAAACAAAATGACTATCTGTCCATCTGTCTATATATCTATCCATCCATCCATTCTTGTGAACAGTCTAAGCAGCTTTATGTCTGACAAACAAATACTTGTCAAAGAAAAATGAAACACAGAAAATCAGCCCAACTTGATCTGATGCTGCATCTTACATTTTCCTGGATGAATGTCCTCTATCCTTAGTACACAAAATATGAAAACTTTTTGGGAAGGATCCCAATGAAACTATTATTATACACAAAACAATTAAGTTCAACCTAAGAGATATTATTGAAAAGGTTATGAAAGAGTTAAGATCTTTCTCCAAAAGAGTCAAACCCTGATTTTAGAAGTGGTGTGTTGCTTTTTTTTAAGAATTCCCTTTCTATTTGGTGATACTGAAGACATGTACTTTAGACATTGCACACCCTCTCAAATTAGTAATTATTTTTTCTTTATGAAGTGAAATTCAGAGTTTCACATTAGAATATTCCCCTGATAGTGGCAGAGTTTGAATGGCAGGATTTAAGTCAAATTTTTTCACTCAAAATCCTGAATGCATCTGTGAATACAGATTAAACTTGGAAACCTCTAAAGAAGTTTTTTTTTTTCCTTTTCTTTTCTTCCCAGAAATGACCAACAAGAGAATTATATCTACATAGCTTTTATTTTTCAATATCCCCAATATATATCTTGATACACTGTTCCTTTACATTCATTTATTGTGATTTTTAGGTTCAGAAGAACAAAAACTACTACTCATTTACAACTGAGAAAAATATCTCCCGATGAGCACATCTGAGAAACACAAATCTCCACGTTTTCCTTATGTCTCCTTCGTGCTCTGTTTTATTCACTGATTATCCCAGGAAGAGGTGACTTATGAAGCATTTGCAGGCATTGGGATTGCTTATATTATGCTTCCTTCCTGATCATTATTTTTATAACTACCATGTCCTTTTGGGACTGTTGGTCATAAGACAAATAGTTCCATCTCTGCAGGAGACAAATACTCTGCAAAAGAGGAAGAACGAGACTTCTCAGCAGTGTAAGAGAACGAAAAACAAAAACAAAAACAGAAAAACAAAACCAAAAGAAATCCAACACAAAAAAAATCAAGCAAATAAAACCCTTCCATATATCAGTGGCCGTCCCAAGGAAGAAAGACTAGGATCATGGTTTTTTAGGGATGAGAAATAAAATTCAGAAAAATCAGGGTAAAGGTGGGGTAGACACCAGAAGTTTGGCAGCTCTTGCTGTGTTTCTCAGTGCCTTTATTTTCCAGCAGTAATTACTGTTCTGGACACTCTCACCATTAGTCCTTTTCATAGCAGCAAAACAAGCTTTTCAGAGCTCTGTTGTAGACAGGGTAGAATTGGCCATTGGTCCATATCTGATGGGCTTCCTTAGGCAACCATTTTGCCTATGGCTAGAATTACTCCTTTGCCTTACCTTATTTGATGAGCTAGGGCTTAAATCATTGCACTAGAGTTTAACTTTATAAAGGTTTTTCAGGGGTCTGATTTATAAAACTGAAAACCTGAAACTGAAGGATAGTACCAATAAGTATGCAAATAAACTAGGCTTATATAATGTTTGCATGTAATGTTTTCTTAAAACAATTCTATATTCCTGCAGAAATAGAAAAGCTTTTCTTTTAAAATTGTGAAGTTTGCTATAGCAGATAAACAATTAATAAAAAAAATTAAAATTTACAAATAAATAGAGATAACTTACTGTGATATCTAGTTTTACAGTGATACCTATAGACCCATTTTATTGTCTTTCTGACTGAGAATAAAAGTTTGAATGAAATGATCATAAACTTCCTGGATAGCTCTGTCAGACCCTTTAATATTCTGTATTTGATTATGAAATAAGCCTAAATCTCATTTCAAAAGGGGAGGAGTGACTTAATCTTTTCATGGCTGAAAGACTCATTAAGCTTTTCTGGTGTAAATTAAAACTAAGCTGTGCATTGTTTATAAAGACCTGCAGTAGTGAAAATTTCTAGTTGCCTAAGAATAACGACCTTTCTCCATATTTATATTGATTAAAAAGAGATTG
This sequence comes from Pedionomus torquatus, assembly GCA_013398155.1. NCBI lineage: Eukaryota > Metazoa > Chordata > Aves > Charadriiformes > Pedionomidae > Pedionomus > Pedionomus torquatus. Next base: position 125,557 of record VZRU01016419.1, read on the forward strand.
TTTTGGTTTGGGCTTGTGGTTTGTTTTTTGTTGCTTTTTTTTTTTTTTTTTTTTTTTTTTTTTTTCCTTTGTAATGGTAGCAATCACCCTGTATTGGCAGTGTGGGTTTTGGTTGGTTGTGTTTGTTTTCTGGTTTTATATATAATAATATTATTACAGATTTCCTTTCCAGAGGGAAGAACCAACAAGGGCTTTTTTTAATTTGTTGAGCCCCTTAATATTTTTCTTTTTTTTTTTTTTATTTTATTTGTTTGTCCAGCACTATGTAACAGTCCTTTTATAAAAATTATGTAGTAACCAAAGATTTTTAGAACTCTACATGAGTTTGTCTTTGAAAGACAAACTCATGTTGACAAACTGGACTACATTCTATGTCTTTAATGCAACACTGAATTAGAGAAAATTTTATTTGCTGGGCACTATTAAAATTTAAACTGAATTTACTCAGAAAGATGCACAAATAGAAATAATGCAACTTAGGTCCACTCTGCTACAGCTAGTACCATACCTCATTTACCTAAATCATTTAAGCAAAGATAATGAAGTGGAAATTTTACATCTAGGAAAAGGATGGAGTCTCCTTCTGACTTTGTCTTTCCTAGAATATTTATTATCATACTTGCAAAAGCAATAGAAGTATATGGAAGATACAGGAGAAAACTAAGATCTCTAATGTAATACCCTCATGTATTCAAAGGATTTCAGTAACACTTATCTCCATTCCAGTCTTTGATAAATGAAACTTGAGACCCTGTAAATTGAAACAAAGCAGGAAAGCTTAAAAGTGGTGGACCACTTTTTCACTCAGTGGCCTTGGAATAATGAAAGGTCAAGACCAGTGATCATCTGTCTCCATAATTTCAGCCACAATTGGCAAACACAATTTAAAAACTGCCAGGAAGTGAAATTGGTCTCACTCTCTGAGAAAGGAGTATCCGTCTCTTACAATTTCTTTGCCCCACTACGACAACAAAGAAATTCAACCACATTTGTGGTTATCCTTATGAAGTTCCTGCAACTTGCATGTCAAATCACTTTTAAGTGTTTTTCATCTGCCACAAGCCAAAGAAGAAAAAAGAAAAGTAATTAAGAGAAACTCCACAAAAAATATGCACAATTATCTTTGAGACTAGAATGGTTAAAAGATTGTGAGCATCAATACAGCACAGTTTTGATGAAACTGAATACTTGGTTTCTAGTAATATTTAAATATTTTTAACATCAGATAGGTGGTTTTTTTTTTTCCGTATCAGCATGAGAAGACTGAACCAGGGGCAAGAAGTGTTCATTCTTTTGGAAAACAAGCAGCTTGTGAAAAAAAAAAAAAACAAAACCCAAAAACATTTGTTTTCAACTAAGCTAACTGAAATAAAATTATCAATGGATTATTTTGTTTTCCTGCTAAAAAGTGAGATTTGCGTCAATGTATTTGAAATGAAAGAGGAAAAATACAAAAATAGAGAGTCTTATGTATATACTTGTGCTGACTTTGGCTAGGATAGAGTTAATTTTCTTCATAGTTGCTAATATGAAGTTATGGTTTGAATTTGTGCTGAAAATAGTGTTGATAATACAGGGATGTTTTTGTTATTGCTGAGCAGCACGTACAGAGAATCAAGGCCTCTTCTGCTGCTTACCCCACCCCACCAGCAAATAAACTTGGGGTTCACAAGAAGTTAGGAGGAGCTTCAGTCAGGACAGCTGACCCCAGTTGACCAAAGGGAAATTCCATATCATGTGATGTCATGTCTGAAATATAAAGCTGGGAGTGAAGAAGGAAGGGTCATCATTCACAGTGATGAAGACAAGGATGAGAGGGATGGGGCTGTTTAGCCTGGAGAAGAGAAGGCCTCCAGGGAGACCTTCTAGCAGCCTTCCATTATCTGAAAGGAGCCTACAGGAGAGCTGGAGAGGGACTCTTTGTCAGGAAGTGTAGTGACAGGACAAGGAGTAATGGTTTTAAACTGAAAGAGGGCAGATTTAGATTAGATACTAGAAAAGAATTCTTTCCTGTGAGGGTGGTGAGATGCTGGAACAGGTTGCCCAGAAAAGTTGTGGATGCCCCAACCCTGGGAGTGTTTAAGGCCAGGCTGGATGGGGCTTTGAGCAACCTGGTCTAGTGGGAGGTGTCCCTGTCCATGTCAGGGGGGCTGGAACTCCATGATCTTTAGGGTCCCTTCTAACCCAGACTGTTCTATGAAAGACATCCTGACTCTGTCTTCTTTGTACCTTCCCTTTGGGTATTTATAGATATTGGTAAGATCTCCCCTCTGTCCCTCAGGTAAGCCTTTTCTTATCAGCCTGTAGCCTCCCAGCTTTCTCAGCCTTCCCTAACCCCTTAATCTTCCTTGTGGTTTTTTTTTTTTTTTTTTTTTTTTTTTTTTTTTTTTTTTTTTTTTTTTTTTTTTTTTTTGTTTTTTTTTTCAGCATATTCGTTTCTTTCTTTTATTGAGGAGCTCAGAGCTGGGCCTAGTAATCCACATGTCATCTCAGAGTCAAGAGGAAGGATCACCTTTATCAGCCTGCTGGAAGCATTCTTCCCAGTGCAGTCTGGAGTGCTATTAGCTGCCTTTCCTTGTTTGTGGGCTCATTTTCAGTGAGTAGTTGACCAGGACCTCCAAGTCCTTTCCTGATCAGCTCTTCTCCACCTGGCTGCCCCACAGACTGTTCTGAAAAGGGTTATTATTCTGCAAGAGCAAGATTCTGCATTTCCCCTTGCTGAACTTCACGAGATTTTTGTCAACTGATTTCTCTAGTCTAGCCTGGTGTCTCTGAAAGGCATCATGACGATCTTACATACCAGTTGCTCCTCCCAGTTTTATATTTTCTGTAAATTTACTGAGGTGGCACTCCCCCATGGATTAATCTCATGGATTGTTTGTTCCCTGCTTTGTTGCCCATCCAGGAGATGGTGATTCAAGGGCAATTCAAGCCTCCTGGGGGAATGAGGACCTGTGAATATGAGGTTTCTTCCAGTTATCCAGTAAGGGTTTCATCTACTTCTTCCTGCAGTCTAAACAGATCCCTACTACAATGTAACCTGTATTGGTCTTTCTGCTAATCCTGACCCATACACTTTCTGTCGGTTCCTAGTTTGTCCTCAGGCTGAGCTCCACTGCTGTCTTGCATAAAGAGCAACTCCTCTTTGCTATTCTGCCATTTCTTCCTAAGGAGCCTGTATCAATCTATCACAGCACTGATGTCACATAAGCTACTCCACCACATCATTTTGATCCACTGTTTCAATACTACTTATATTTCCCTTGTGGGAATGGATTTTGATTAGGTAAGGAATATAAGCCTGTTCCCTCTACTTGTAGGTTGGCTGTTTGTGTTACACCAACTTTCTTCCTTATACTAGTAAACTTTCTAATAGAAGACTAAAAGCACTGATTTTAATATTAATAATGATAATAATAATTTAATGTCAGTAATTTTACCATTTAGCATAAATTTTAAATGACTATAAATATTATTTTATAGAGAATAATCAATATCTTTTATACCTCTCCATGCATATTTATATGTGTTTTTGATTTTTTAGTCTTCATCAATTGTTCCTTTGGTAAACTATCCTAATATTGTTATTGGCAACAATAACTCAGCATTTGTCTTATTTAAATTTAAAAAAAAATAAAAAAAATCCCTCACTCATTTGTTCCCTTGCCAAAATATTTGCTAGTAAACAACTGCAATTATCCTTCATTTCCCTTTTCAATATTAATCTTATAATGACTGAACAAAGTCGAGGGAAACTGTTTTTTTACACAGCAGCAGCAACAATAACTTCCTCCAATCTACCTTGTCAATTAGGTAAAGGCAGGGAGCTGACAAAAGACATTGAGATCTGGATATGTTTCTATCAGTATGTGCCTGATGAGTGATTTCTGGAACGCTGAAGTTGAAGTTCCATGGATTTGGATCAGTAGTGGAACAATACAAGCACAAAACATGAGTCCAGAATGTAGATTCATTCATCTTACAAATATAAATCATTAGGTGATCCTAAAAAAAAAAAAAAAAAAAAAAAAGGTGACCCTTATCTAATCTAAATGACTTACCATAATAATTACTTAGGTTGGGAAAAAAAAGATCTTTAATATATGGCTGTTTAGAGAAGCTATTATTTTCTGTTAATTCTTGCTACAAGATAGCATATTGGGAAGAAAGAAAATATTTTGGTGACCTACAATCCCCTAGATTCTTTTGTGCAACAAAACTATAGATCCTAACCCACTCTAGAAAAAAATGTCATAAATACAGTCATATATGTCCAACAGAGAAAGATCTTTTTATGGTTGCTTCTCTTTTCCTTTTGTTAATCTTATCTCTTCTATAGATAGAGCTTATCATACGTGTAACAATAATATATCTACGAATCTTCCAGTAACTTTGCTTCAGGGCAACACATGGACCAGAAAACTAATAACACTGTAAGGAAATTTATATAATGTTATATGGAATTGCTGTTTGGTGAAGTCTCCGATTTCAACAGGTCATAGAATGTAATAATCAAATAGAAAAAAAAAAAAAAAACAAAAAAACCCAAACAAACAAACAAAAAAAACAACCAAACAAAAAACAAACAACAAACAACAAACTGATAAAAAAATCTCCATTGAAGGCATTTATTTTTATTCTTTTCCCCAGTAAAATATATACCAGTCACCAGGACTTTCATTACTGGCTCTTGACTCACATCTTCAGTCTCACAAAATTCTTAACCCATCCAACATCCAGCATGCATCCTTGCCCAGTATTTGCTGCTTTTGTCTTAAAAAAAGCTTTCCTAAGTACAGAAATATTTTTCTGTAGCAACCACTGTGAATATTAATACTAAAATAAAATAAAATAACAACTTTACTTTTCAAGTAACCAGTGTTAGTGTCCTCGTCCTGATATCATATTGCAAAAGTAAAAGAAGAAAAAACCCTCAAGATTTGGTTTTGATTTTTTTTTTTTCATTTACCCTTGGATCATCTGGTGACTCTGTTTGGAAGTTGGACACGGATATTTGTGTCAATGAATATACAATGGACATCAACATGCAAGGGAAAATGAACAAAATAACTGGAAAAATAAGTCTTTGATAGCAGTTAACAAATATATCTGGCCACATTTAAATAATGAATAAATAGAAGTAGGATGAAAAGACACTAAATGGGAAACAGAGGAAAGAGAATAATGAAAGCAATAATGTTCTATCTGTTTTAACCAAATCAAGTAAAATAAATCAGCTAGCATGGAGCAGTAGCCATGAAAATGTTCTCTGTCATGATGAAAGACCAGTAGGGATGGTACTGTCAGAAGAAAAATTAAGGTAAAGTCAACTACAACAAATACTTATGGAGAACTAAACAAATCTTAGAGGTTGATACTGAAGAGAAATAAAATGCAAGAGTTTTATCAGTCTTAAGATTCACTAAATCAAATGAAAGTCAAGCATTACTTATTTGCATAAGTGCTAGGGAGTGTTCATTTAAAGAGGTGTAAAGGCATGTAGATGTTAAGATAATTACCAAAGAGAATGACCCCTCACAAATTAGCTCAGGAAGTCCTTGTTAATGTAGAGAACTTGAAGGTTAAAATTATATAATATAGTTAATGTTCATTCAATCTCTTTTTTCAGAAGCTATTAAAGAATTGATCTTTTCCGGCCTAGTTTGACCTATATACAAAATACACAATAGAGAAACATAAATGTGATTTTAATTAACAGAAGGCCTAATCACAAGAGAGGTCAGACTGTAGAATACAATATGGCACTGAAGTTTGTGTTGTTGTTGTTGTTTTTTTTTCCATAATATATGCATTACTGATAATAAGACACATTCTTGTTTGTTAGCTATTTTTTAACTATGTTGATGCAAGTTCACATTTTCTTGCCATTAGGTATTTTTCTCAACAACGTTAACAAACTTAGCATTAGCTTATTTACAACAATAACCCAAGTTAATTTCCTCAGTCAATTACTCAATTAGTATCTCCATTTAATTCATTAGTCTATGTCACTTCATTAAAAGGAAAGCTATGACTTACTTCAATGTTATGCAAAATTCAAGATGCTAAGAGTACCTACATTTTAGAACAGTTAAGTATCTTAAATTAACAGCAAATTTCAGCTGTGCCGCTGTTACAGAAATGAATCATAATTACTAGTCTGTACTGTGTGTGACTTGGAATTTTATTTATTAAGTATGAGAGGATTTAAAATATTTAAAATATTTAAAATATTTTTAAAATAAGAATATTTCTCATAACAACCATTTCTACCTCCACCATCTTCCTTTTCTTTTACATACTTATGTGATTCTGTGGTATGAATTAGCACCCTAAAATGCTAACTAATCCACTGATATCTCTCCTCAAAAAACTAAAGCCTCAAAACAGTCTGAAATTTTTGACTGCACGCTATGTTGTGATTCCCTTAACATACCCTTTTCTGTGTAGAAATGCTATACATGCAGTTAGCCCCACATAGTGAAAAAGTCTTTTCTGAAATTGAAATAATATTGAATTCAGATTGTCTAAAAATAATGGTTGCCTTTTAATTGAAAAGCACAAAAAAAGATGTTCCATCCCTCTGATCCTCTTTGTGTCCCTCCACTGGACCCGTTCCAAAAGGTCCGTGTCCTTTTTATGTTGAGGACTCTAAAGCTAGACACAATACTTGCAGTGGGGTCACACGAGAGCAGAGCAGGGGGAGAGAATCACCTCCCATGACTTGCTGGTCATGCTTTTGATGCAGCCCAGGATGAGGTTGGCTTTCTGAGCTGCCAATGCACACTGCCAGCTCATGAGGCTCTCATCCATGAGCACGCTCAAGTCCTTCTGCTCAGGACTGCTTACCAGCCATTCTCCAACCAACCTGTATTTGTGTCTGGAAGGGTCAAGATCCTGAACTTGCCTTGATTGAACCCATTTTGTGTGGGCTCACCTCTCCAGCCTGTCCAGGTCCCTCTGGATGGCATCCTTTCCCTCCAACGTGTCAACCATGCCACCAAGCTTGGTGTCATCGGCAAACTTGCTGAGGGTGTCTGAGTTTTGAGAATTTTACAGGTATTTAATACTCTTCTTTAAAAACAAAACAAAACAAAACAAAAAAAGTAATATCACTAACATTATGATACCCTTTGTGGTATTAAGGGGTTTCTTATTGAAGGAATTATTTTAACAGTCCTGATCAAAAAGGAAAACTTTTTATTTTGTAAATTATTGTCTAGAATACACGTATGTCCTACTTTTTGGATATATTTTCTTAAATTGTTGTATAAATTAATGGGGTTTAGTAACATGAAAACCTATCTAAAACAACAAAAAACAATAAAAGCCATGGAAGAAAAACAATATTGCTCTATGATTAACATATATTGCCAGATTTTTCTGAAATGGTAGTTTCTCTGGAGTTGCACTTTATGGTATTTTTCTGGAGATGTTCACTAATGGAAGCTGCTGAAGGAAAAATCTTGCAGGTAAGTCCTTAAAAGCAAGGTCTCAGAAGGTGCAGCACATTGAACAGTCATAGTCAGAGCCCAGACTCCTGATTGTCAAATAAATGGCAGAAAGCCAACTGGAAGAGGGAAAAGGATACTTTCTGATGTATTTTAGTATATGTATATATTGAGGATTATGAATTTATGTAATTATTTGCATTTTATCTTTGTCTGTCTTCCATTTAATACAACTGATAACAACCAGGAATCCTTTTACCAATGGGATCTTGAGCAGCTTGAAAAGTCTTAGTCTTTCAGTGTTTCCACCCATTTATCTCAAGGATAATAAAAGACATCCCCATTACAGCAATATAGTGCATGCAAGAATAAAGTAAGAGATTAAATTGCCTCCAGTGCAGATGAATGCATCTCCCCCTCTGCAAAGTGCTCTATCTAGAGCAGCTGGGGTGCTTCTAAGGTCAGAGTCAGATGACATTTGTAGGCAGCCTGACTACAAAGACAGTATGAATGCAGGAAGCTGGACCCTAATACTAGATTTTGGCTTGCTCTTTGGGCTGATCAGTTCAGGTATATCTCAGAGCCAAAAATTCAATATGTCACAGCTTTAAATTGTATAATAGTATTGAAGTATATCATGTAACTCTACAACAAACCATTCATGGATGTACTGGAGTGAGTCTACCAAAGTACCATGAAGGTGATTAACAAACTAGAGCATCTCTTAAGAAAAGAGTGAGAGATCTGGGACTCTTTGATTGAGAGAAGGTTCAAGGGGGAATCTTATAGATGTACATAAAAAACTGGTTGCAGGGAGCAAAAAAAAGTGAAACCAGATCCTACCTACTACTGTATCTAAGGGCAACAGACTCAAACTGACACACAGACAACATCATGCTGAAACAAAATACATAACTTTTCTTAATTATGAGGGTGTCCAAGAATGGCCAATAGAATAGATTGCCCAGAGGTTTCTGGAGTCTCCACCCATGGAGACATCAAAACCCATCTTTTATTTTTAATTTAAATTTTCCAGGAAGTTCACATTCTTTATATATCCTCACTATTACAGCTGCAAAACAAAGAGATGTAAAAAGCTTTAAAATATTTTAATTCATAAATAAAAATGCTGATATCTAAATATCTTCTAATCTTGCAGTATTTGCAGTAAAACAGAGTACTTGTAATGTCATTCATTCTTTTGATCCAGGGATTGTGAGGAACAAACTCCAAACTCGCAAGTTATGGTGAAGTATGTTTATTCAGCACTGGGAACAGGGAGGATCACTCCACCTAATGTGTTTGTCCCTTCATTGTACAGGTGGGCTTTTTGTATATTACAGATTACGCATATTAAAATCTAGCTAGTACATATGCATTCTGCCTACATGCCAGTCCGCACAATTCTTTCCACAGGTGGCTGATTCCTTTTCGTGGTTGTCTAGCTCAAGATCCATCATCTGCAGTGCGAGCTTGGATTGTTCTTTCTTCTCCAGCACTTGTAATCACTAAAAATCATCTAGATAGCATGCTCCTTAGACAATACAAATTTATCACAAAAATCATCTAGTAACCACGTTCTGGTCTATGGACTAACAAAATAAAAGTTCATGGTGTCCTTAATGCCGTACTGAGTTAAAACTATCAAACTGTGCTTCAGCTGGAGAATTACAGCTCCAGTGGGCCCACACAATGCCTCAGCTAGAGGATCACAGTTCCAGTGGGCCCACACTGTTTCACTTTTTGCAATATTTATTCACAGTTACAGTGATACAAATGAATTAACTTATATGACTATGACTACTATCTTGCTATCTCTTATTATAATTCATCAAAATATCAGGAAATGTTAACCTGGTTAGCTTTTCTCATATGGCACACTTGCCATAAAAAATCCCTTCTTGTGTTCCAAGAAACCCATTTTTATGTCTGTTATGAAGATCCATTTCTTCCTTCTCTTATTGCTGCTGGAAGCTGCTCAACAGTGTTCCTACTCAAGGTTTTTAGCCTGTTGTCCTGTCTTGGTTTAGCCTCAGACAGCAACAAAGAACCAGCCCTGTTTGTTCAAACAGCCCATGGTGGGGAGAGGATTGGGAGAAAGAGGCAAAACCTCATGGGTTGGGACAAAAACTGTTTAACAGAACAACAAGTAGAACAAGAAAAACAGGAACAGTAACACGGATGGAGAAGGATATAAACACGATTACCATACCAGCTGCTCACTGCCCAGACCATTGCCAACCTCGCATCCCCATCACTCTTATTCCCCCTCCCCTTCCTGGCCAGCTCCCTGCTACTCCCTGGGCATGGCTCACAGGGGGTGAAATATTTGTGCCCCTGCTATAGCCAGGGGAGAATTAACCCTGTCGCTCCTGGAAACCAGGACATGTCCTTACACACTCTTTGTTTCTCACTGCCTTGATTAAATGTCTTTGATGATACACAATATTTGCCAGGCTGCTGTATAGTAGCTCTGAACATACATTGAAAGTTCAATTAGATAAGAATTTAAATATTAAAATAGATTGAAATATTTTGTAATTCATTACTTTGTTTTGATCCTGTGTATATTAAATATACAGTAAGTCTGTCTTTGCTGAAACTAAACCAGTAATGAAATGAGGATAAGGCTCTGAAGTACAGCAGTTAATGAACCACAAATTTGTAAGAAATGAAAGGTCAGTTTAAGGTTTTGCAGTCCACCTACCCCACCCACACTACTACAGTAGTAACAGAGGGAGACAAAAGAAAGCAGGTTAGAAGCCTGTCATTTCTAACAACAACCTAACTGGACATTTGTACTGACTGCTTATGTGACTAGAATTGAAAGCTTCATTGGAAAAGAAAGTGTTATTTTATGGACCACCTAAATATTCTGTCTATGCAACATAAAAACTGGTGACTCATTCCAATCTCTTTTTTTTTTTTTCCTGTAATCAAATCATGTCACTGCATGTGCAGTAATTCATCTTTAGACGAATTATCCACATGAGCATTACATCTTCTTTGTCTTCAAGTGCGTGAGATGGTGAAGATCAAAAGATCATTTATATACAGAAGGTTTACATAAAAGCTGTACTAAACAAAACCAAAAGAAAACACTCCCCAGCTTCTCATTTCCTGCACAAGCTCACAGGCTGTCATACAAGTTAGTCTGCAAAAGCATTTTTTTTTTCTTCTTGTTAATTTTCTTGTTGCTGTATCCACTGTACTGTGGCAAAGCCTAAAGGCAGTTGTTCCCATTGAGATGAATATTTCGCAAGTGAGAATTCTCCTGCAGATATTGGAAATAACAAACAAGTAAACAGGCAAACAATGGGAACAATGTTAAAATGTGACTTGATAATGGACATCACCATAAGCTCATATGTGGTCAGCTATGTACCAGCCCAACCTGCCCTGCAAGCTTCCAGTCAGGGAGTTGATAGTGATGCTAAAGCCTCAGCTCAGGAATAGCCCTCAGTTTACTTTCACCTCAAGATTTAGGTGGGGAGAGTGAACTGTTTTGTGTGCATGATTATGTTGCCATGTCCTGATGTGGTTCGACTAATCAAAAACACCCAGTAAGTTACTACAAATGCCTACTGCAACTTTAATTTAATTGCAGAATACATAAACCCTGAAGACAGATTATTTACAAGCTATGAAAATATAAACCATAGACATAGAATTGTGCAACAAAGTGATTTGATGTCTATTTTCTTTGTTGGAAAATATAGAAAGCTTTCTGATCCAAACCAAAAGGCTATGACAGAAAAAAACTAAAAAATATTTCAAATCCATAGTGTCCATATTCTTTGTCATAGTTTAGCTTCTGTTCCATATTTCCTAAATACTTGGCCTATCTTAGTTTTTCATTCCTTGTTATACAGGTCACACGATATTATACAACTTTTTCTACACAGCTCTGATTAATCTGTTCACCCAAAACATATGTTAAGCATAGGCTCCCAGTTCTGAGTAAAAATCTTACTAACAATTCACTTTTTTCTCCACTTATCTTACTTGAGTAAAGGCCTAAGAATTTGTCATGGCAATCTTGTAAAAAAAGGAGGAGAGATTTAATATATAATAGCACATTAAAATTAAAAAACCTTAAAAATATTGGGTTTCAAAAGTCGTGGATTTGATGGATGGACCACTTGGTGGATAAGGAACTGGCTGAATGGCCACACTCAAAGGGTTGTGGTCAAAGGCTCAGTGTCCAAGTGGTGGCCAGTGACAGGAAACATTCCTCAGGGGTCGGTACTGGGTCCAGTGCTATTTAACATTTTTGTAAGAGACATGAACAGTGGGATAGAATGCGCCCTCAGCAAGTTTGCCAACAACATCAAGCTTGGTGGTGAGGTTCAGACACTGGAGGGAAGGGATGCCATCCAGAGAGTCTAGACAGGCTGGAGAGGTGGGCCTCTGAAAACCTCATGAAGTTCAACCAAGCCAAGTGCAGGGTCCTGCACCTGGAACATGACAATCCCAGGCACAAATACAGGTTGGGCAGGTGTCCTGGGTGGAGAGGCCCAGGACTAACTTTCCTTCTAACGCTGGGATAATTGCACTTTTGGAGGATTTTAGTGTGTGAATTCATAAAACCAACCAGGCTCTGTGAGATTCAAGGTCTCAGTGTTTTCAAGCCTTGCCAGGTTCAGGGATGAGGAGGAGCAAGGCCTGGGCGTTTGACCCAAGCTGGCCAACAGGATTATTTCATACCATGAAAATCACATTCAATATAAATTAGAAAAGTTTTCCATGTAGTGGGCTCTCTCTTGATGGGGGCGATCCAGACAACTCCTTGCCCTGGTGCCGGACCCCTGAGGCCTCCCCTTCTTCCTGAAGGCCTTGCACTCACAGTGTCCGACACTTGCTGTCCCTGCTGGGAGTGCACAGCCGCCTGCTGATAGAGTTGGCTGAGTATACTTCTTGTAAATCTCCTATCGGTGTCAGGATTAATACTGGTTCTTTAGTATTATTGTTAGTTATTTAATCTTATTCCATTAAATCTATTTACATTTCAACCCTCATGTTTCTTTGTGTCCCCTGATTCCCCTTTCCTGGGTGGGGAGGGGTCATTGGGGGACAGAATAATTGTCTACACAACAATAAATTGTTATGGGTTCTCTCAAACCATAACAGCGGGGAATGGCTGGAGAGCAGCCCTGAGGAGAAGGACTTGAGAGTGTTCATGGATGAGAAGCTTGATGTGAGCCAGTAATGCGTGCTGACAGCCCAGAAAGCCAACCACTTATCTTGGGCTGCATCAAAAGAACCATGGCCAGCAGGTCAAGAAAGTGATTCTGCCTCTCTGCTCTTGTGAAACCCCACCTGGAGTACAATGTCCAGTTTTGGAGTTCTCGTCACAGGAAGGACATGAACCTTTTGGAACAGGTCCAGCAGAGGGCCACAAAGAGGATCAGAGGGCTGGAGCACCAATCATATGAAGACAGGCTGAGAGAGCTGGGGCTGTTCAGCGTGGAAAAGAGAAGGCCTCCAGTGAGACATTCTAGCAGCCTTCCGGTATCTGAAGGGAGCCTACAAGAGAGCTGGAGAAGGACTCTTTGTCAGGAAGTGTAATGATAAGACAAGGGGTAACAGTTTTAAATTGGAAGGGGGGAGATATAGATTAGATACTAGAAAGAAAGTCTTTCCTGTGATGGTGGTCACTCCCTGGAACAGCTTGCCCAGAGAAGTTGTGGATGCCCCATCCCTGGGAGTGTTTAAGGCCAGGCTGGATGGGGCTTTGAGCAACCTATCTAGTGGGAGGTGTCCCTGTCCATGTCAGGGGAGTTGGAACTCAATAATCTTTATGGTTCCTTCCAACTCTAATGATCCTATGATTCTATGACATGGATTTGCTTGTTACATGGCTACAGTTTAAGTATGTTTGCCATTGGCCACGTAGATCATGCACTCCAGAGAAAGAAGAAAATACAGGAAATAGCACCATCTGAAAACACTTTGTGAGAGATGGGACAAAGCAGATGTTCCTTGTCTGTTATTCATGCCTGTGTAATATGATCAGAAACAATACTATGGTCTATGCACAACGTAATCCTGGATAATTATACATTATGTCAGGAGTTTTGTTTTAAGTGCTAGCTCAGCATGTCTAAAAGGCAGTGGACCCTGTATTGAAAACTTCACATACGCAAGACATTTCTGAATGAAGGTATGCAGTGGAACACACATTGCCTGTGTAATTCTTTGTATGAATCCTTTTTATCTCATATTTCTTTTAGAGGTATGAAACATTTAATACTGCTGATACTGATACATAAATCATTGTTTTCTTCTGAGATGGTCCAATACCTTTTGAAAGAGATTCAGCAAAATTCATCCATTGCACCGTACTGAATTTTCAAGATTTAGGACTCCTAACATCCACAGGGCAAAAAAACAAACAAAAAACAAACCCAAAAAACCTCCCAACCAAACAAACAAAAAAAGCCAGAACCTGTAATGTAAAATATATAATAAATATGTTACTCATAGGGCACAGCGCTACGAAACAGCTCAGCCTAGCCTATTCAAGTGTCTGATAGTATTTTACTGTTTAATATTAGATTGCTCTGATTTTAAAAAGAAAATAGATGAGGTTTATATATATACCCATTGCCTTTCTTTCTTAATGAAATGATTGCACAATGAATTCAAAGTTGTTTAAATACATTCAATGTGTTGTTTTTTTTTTTCCTTTGCCATGTCTGGATTTCATATGTTTATGGATTCATAGCCATTTTATATAAGTTATTGACAGTTACAATTTTCCTAGGTTCTCCTACAATACTTTGCATGAGCGTGGCCTGGAGGGGGATTAGGGATTTCCCTTCCATGTAAATTTCTTAAATGGTTACTAGGGAAGACATCAGATCCTTAAAGCAACATTCTCATATAATATTAGGAACAGTTCTATTTGCCTTAAATCCTTATACTGACTCTCATACCAGATTTATGGATCTCATTTGCTTTATTGCTTTCCTCTTTTTAGAATACAAACATTTTCATATTCAGTAATACACATGGTTGTTGTTGTTATGGTGCTTCATGTTACTCTGTTCCTCTGTCTCTAAAACTGGATTCACTGCATTTCATTACAACTTAGAGAAGTTGGATATTATGATCTAGAAATCTGAATCATAGACAGACAAGGTCAGACAAAGTAAGTAAATTTTAGAACTTCGTCGAAAAAGAGGATAACTATGAATTATGTGTGGGACAGGTAGGGGAGAAACTAGAAAGATGTATGGGAATTTCCAGAAGAGCAAGAAAAAGAAAGAATAAGAGATACAAATAATGAACAAAAGAAATTAGAATACACTTTTCATGTGTCCCAAGTACTTAAGTTAAATATATAACCCTACAGTGTAAAATCAGTATTTTTAGAATTCAGTTGATATGTCTGCACCTTTCAAAATTCTAGTTAGTGGAGAGAAGTCCATAATACAATTGTAGGTCATATGCATAAGGATTCCCAAGGGTTAGCTGGTCTTATAATAAGGTTTAATACAATTTTAAAACAGAATTAACTTTTGTTCTGACACATTCCCACATGTACCCACAGGTCTTAGTATCGGGGCTAGTTCTCTTTAACATCTTTATCAATGATCTGGATGAGAGGACTCAGTGCACCCTCAATAAGTTTGCAGATGGCACCAAACTAGGAGAGACTGTCAACCTGCTTGAGGGTAAAAAGACTTTCAAGAGAGATCTGGACAGGCTTGACTGATGGGCCAAGATCAATGGGATGATGTTCAATAACATGAAGTGCTGGGTCCTGCACTTGGGTCACAACAACCCCATGCAATGCTAAAGGCTTTGGGAAGAGTAACTGGAGAGCTGCCCAGCAGAAAAAGATCTGGGGGTGTTGTTTGACAGCCAGTTGAACATGAGCCAGCAGTGTGTCCAGATGGCCAAGGTGACCAATAGCATCCTGGCCTATATCAGGAATAGCATAGTGAGTAAGACTCATGAGGTTATCGTCCCCCTCTACTCAGTAGTGGTGAGGCCCTGTCTCAAGTACTGTGTTAAGTTTTGGGCCCCCTTCCACAAACAAGAAATTGAGGTGCTGGAGCAGGTCCCGAGAAGAGCAACAAAGCTGGTGTAGGGTCTGGAGAGTAAGTCTTATTTGGAGAGGCTAAGGGAGCTGGGGTTGTTCAATCTGGAGAAGAGGAGGTTGAAGGGAGACCTTATTGTTATCTACAACTACCTGAAAGGAGGTTGTAGAGAGGCAGAAGTCAATCTCTTCTCTGATGTCATGGGTGATAGGACAAGAGGAAACGGCCTCATGTTGCTCCAGGTGAGATTCAGATTGGATATCATGAAAAAATTTTACACTGAAAGGATTATTAAACATTGGAACGGGCTGCCCAGGGAGGTGGTTGAGGCACCATCGCTGGCAGTATTTAAAAGACAGGTTGACATCATGCTCAGTGACATGGTTTAGAGATAGGTTGTAGTTTTTTATCAGGGTTAGGTTGATGTTTGGACTAGATGATCTCAAAAGTCCTTTCCAACCTGTACAATTCTATGATTCTATGTAAAAAAATCACAACATTTTATTATAATGAGAAAATTTGGATATCAGTTATGCCTCTGTATATGCAGGGTAATTCCATCAAAACCAGTCATCCTGGGAAAAATTTATTTGAAAGAGTATCCCAAGAATTAATATGCTCTTAGTGGACTCTTGAACAAAAACTCAACATTAAGTTTACAGAATAACATATAATGTGACGATACTTTTTTTTTTTTAGAAGAATATGACAATAAAAAAGACAATATTTATAAGAGAGTTCTTCATATTGAGGTTAGTTCATGCTCCAGTTTATGTTCCAGCCATCTAAAACACGTGTAGAAAGCTGTATTGTAAGGGAAATATGAAAGAGTATGCTGATCTCTTAAAACTAGAGGCAACTGAGTGAAGACATTGAGGATAACTTGCAGTTGGAGCAGCTTTGGGGCCAGACACTGTTTAGTCATGTAAATGAGTCATTAAGCTAAAAAATACAAAGAACTTTCATGTAGATGTCCTTTACTGTGCTGTGTTATGTAGACTTGCCACAGGCCAGCATACGCTCTGAGTTCTTTGCATTCAACACTACAGCATACTCTAGGCATGTCTATGCAGAAAGAGTTTTGTCTTATTGTGACTACTCACTTCGGGCCTCCTTTCAAAATATAATTGTAGTACGGAGTTAAATCCACTCTTTTTCTAGGCAAGGCTTACAACAAATACAGCAGGACTTGTAATTACGTGCTTACATCCAATTTATCTCAAAGAATATTGTCAATAATAATGATAATATCCTAAGCTGATGCTGATTTCTGTTAAGTAGATTTATTTTCTGCTTACAAAATAATAGTCTCTGTTGCACTTTGGTTGGAAATATTTAGAAATCTATTCACTTGTTAATTTCTAAAACACTTGGAATCAGCAAATATTTTGCCAGGTGCCTTCTCTGTTATTACTGATGCTCTGTCTAGCAATAATAATGTAATTTCCCAATTGCAGCCATCTGAACTCAGAGTTTCTGCTTAAAGGAGACAACCACAAACATTTTTTAACCTTCTGTTCATCATGTATTAAGAATGCATTCACAAAGAAATATAGACATTCTACCACGCCTTTAAAAAATACATAATCTTTTTAAATTACTTCACCCCAAAAAATAAGTACTGGACAATAAATGATCTATATTCATATTTAAAATATAGAAAAATATTACAATCGTATCTTTTTATTGTTTTTGTTTGTTTCTTTACTTAAATCAATGCATTTATACTGAATTATAACAAATATATATTTGGGAAGGCTACACAGGTGTCACAAGTACCATAAAGGATTATTACAAAAGGATTCTTTTTTCAGTGCTCATTCATTTTTCTTGTTAATTTAGAACTGAAACGTGCTTCATAGCTCGTTCTGTTTTTAAACCGATTTTGTTAATAGAGAATTCTTTCCACATCAGCATTTCTCAACTTGTAAAATCAACTTCACAAATGACAATAAGTGATAAAAATCTGAGTGGTAGTGGATTTGAGTTTAACCTCTTGAAAGTACTAAAAAGCTTTGAAACAATAAGTGATTATAAGTTCTTGCTGGGTTACTCACAATGTGCCTCTGTTTTTAGTAAAGTTATCTGGCAAAGATAAATTCAGTACTCTTAGGCAAGCACCAGTAGAAACTTGTACACACTATTTGTGCATAATTCAGGACATTCTAAATGTAAGTGAAAAAGTCTGTAGTAACTCATATGGTTTAAATTGTCAATTTTTCTTTTATGCATACATCTATAAGTATACACTTACATAGGGATATTTTTGTGTGCCTCTGTGTATATATCTATATACAGTTCATAAAAGAATTACTACTTAGAAATGATCTCTTATGAACTTAAATTACAGTAATCCTAAAACAATGTGGGGTTGCTCCTGTTTTTACTGCATATGGCTATATAAAATCTGAAATTTGTCACTTTTCTTACATATAGATGCACCGAGCACCTAAGTCATCCTTACTTTATAACTGTTAATGTAATCTGTGACACATATTTTTTCCTGTAGTTTCAGGAGTAAATTTCATCCTTTTCAACCTCCTGAGGGTGAATGAGTCTTTTACCAACAGTGTGTTCAATCCCTGATAGTATGCTTTATAAATTATATTAAATAGAGCAACAACCAGCTATAACTGTAGGCACCCAAAGTTCAATATGTGTCTGTGATCTAGGTATACTAACCTCTTTTTGCAGTCAACATTAGACAGCTAAATATGATCAGTTGTAAAATGAAATTAATCCTTCTTTCAGGGTGCCTGCATCTTTGCATATTTTCATTGTCTAGAGAGAGGTTTGTGTGACTAACTCATAGTCAGAATATGTGTTCTCTGATGTTTATACCACTGATGTTTGCATTAAAGCATACAAATCTGCTTGTCTATTGGAATAATTATTTCAATTATTTTCCACCTTACAAAAAATTTTAGATACCTGTAGAAAGCAAGAAAATAAATAACTTTATGTTATTTTATTTTATTTTTACAATTTGTTGGTAAACTAGAACAAGGAGATGCACAGGTTTCGTTTGTACATACTGTAATGATACTTAAAGACTTATAGCTAAAGGGTCTGCCTGCTGTTTTACTTCACTTCAGTTTTTATTACCAGTCCAGATTTAATGTCTCTGCATATCTCTGACAGAACAATTATTTTCAGAATTACTCTGTTAGATGAATAGATGTCACAGACATCAAAACAAGAAGGCAGAAAGATTAGATAATAGTTAAATAAAAAATATTAGGTGTTGCGAATTAGGTCACGTGAATGTGTGTTTTGATAAACAGTTGTCAATCTCAAATAATTGTCAGTTGAACAACTACAGAAAACTTATATGTTCAAATTAAGAACTCTAACTTGGTTTTTGAGTATAACCAATATGTCTTATACATATTTTTTTTTTTCAGATTTTCTGTAAATATATGCTTTTTTTTTTTTTTCTTGCTTGAAACCTCGACATTTCCTGTTGTGATTTTGATACAGTGGTTCACTTTAAAATCTCATGATAATCACTACAGCAGTTTTGTACAGTCAAAGTCCATATGCATTTAAAGTGTAAATAGCTTTGAAACTACAAGGAACACTAAGAAACATGGTTTTGGTCTAAGAATTTTCTGGCTATTTTGTCAGGATAAATTGATGAAAAACCTGTTTTGGAATTTAGGACCACCAATTAGATTACCATGCTAAGAGTGAAAGAATAATGAACCTAGACAAATAATCTGGGGGATAGGACCCACATTTTTTTTTAAAAATATTGACCAGGAGATACTAAAGAACAGGATATTTCTTCAGTTCAAGCAACATTTAAGTATTCCATTTCTTATATATATATTTTTTTTTTCTTTAATAAAGCATACTTGGTTAAAGTTCCCTTATAACATTGCAAAATCCTTCCATACAGTCTTTCAGTTCTCTGACCATAAGATGAGGGTGATCATATTTTCTTATCTCATTATAGGACAGATGAATTTATTGTCTTTAAGACATTCTGATAATGTGGTGATATCGTCTGTTAAAGTGTTTATAAAGTATCTGACCTGCAGGGTTGCTAAATTTTTGGAACTGAGCTGAATTCTTTCTACTGGCTTCAACAAGCACTTCACTGCACTACTGTTACTGAGTATTTAACGTTTAATCATCCCTGAAGTGGTCAAGCAGTTGGACTAGATGGTCATTGTAAGTCCCTTCCAACTGAATTCTACTCTATTCTATTCTATTCTATTCTATTCTATTCTATTCTATTCTATTCAAAAGACATCTAAGCAATGGGCATTTTTCTTTTGATTTTACAGCTTAGTTGAAAATTCTACTGTTTAAACAAAAATTCTACCGATTCACCAAGATGTGACACCTTTCTAACATAACCACACCACTGAAGAGGTTTAGTATTTAGAAGACAGATGTCAGTTCTTACCCATTTTTGTCACTGTGGAATAATTACTAAAATGAAATTTTATTAAAAATACAGCATTGTTCGCATATTAAGGAAAGATATAAAATCAAAAAGTTTCTAGGGTAGAATACAGCCACAGCTGGTATGCAAGGAATCCACTCTGTCTGCAATTCCCTGTACAATATTGCTTGCAAAGCAACAAAGAGGATGGAGTAGGGTGGAGATTCTACAGCCCGGATCTGTTGTAACACAGCCAATATAGGAATGAGATAGTCCTATGGAACTGATAAGCTGCATACTTGCTACCCTGAGCCAATAGTCTGTCAAATTTTGACAAAATACTCTCCTTTCTGCAAGCTTTGCTCATTATAATACTCAAACACACCTCTATTCCAAAGGCTACCCACCTCCAAGGTGCGACCACTCCTCCTTGAATCTGCACCCTGTATTTTTTGTAAACTATATTTTTAAACACAAAGTGAGAGAATTTTACACCAATCATAATAAAGGGATTTGTGACTAGAATACCTCAAGCTCCACCTTGAAAGTAAAAAATAGTACAAAAATATCTCAAGAAAGGGGGGATATGAGGAAAAACACCATTGTGAACAAGTCAAGGAGAACTCCATCACAGACTGCCTTTGACTTTCAGGACCAGTTCACGGGCTGAGCCTTTCTTCCTCACCATAGCCACACTGTACCAATTGCTTCCTCGGGAAACTTAGAAATCTCTCTATAGAATCTCTTTCCTACATTTATAGCCAGGCTGTATTATTTATAACTTTGTCACGTGTTTTGTATAATTAACAACAGTTTTATTTGCACATGCTCTGCAGACAGTGTATTTATCACCAGCAACCCATAAGAACCATTATATCTGTTGCTTAAATAAACTGCACTGTTTAAGCAGCTAGTCATTTTGGGTTCTTATTGAATGCGACCAAAGCCTTGAGAATGGCTGTGCTAGTTCATGAGCATGACTAGACTGAAGGTGCAGTCCACTATTAGTGTATCTGGAAGTGTGCTAGTTTAATATAATAAATTAACTGGACTGATAGTGGTGAACCACTCAGAATTGAAATGTAGCTTCACCTAGCATTCTACTTTGGTGAGGAGTGTTAAAACACAACAGGGTTTATTTTCTGCCCAAACTACTTTACCTCAAATGCAACAGTCGCCTAAATAGAAAAGTAGTAGTGGTGCAAAATGTTTGTGCAATTTTGTTAGAAAACTTGAAATGGAGATATAGGGAGCTTCATAGGCAATTACATTGTTATGATCAATATAACAGTGAAATCTTAAATTATTTTATATATGTATATTATACATATATTATGATATACATATTTATATATGTATAATCTCTAATTACACATAGAGATATTTTCTGAGTAAAATTTTATTTTTCTAAATGGTAGTCAGAAATTCTTGTCATAATGAAACTAATCTTTAGTAAATTTTTTGTTGGAAGTGTTGCAAGTCTGTGGAGTTGGTTATGTCATACAGCAAGGAGTTGACTCAGTCATCAGTTTTGAAGAACCAATTTATAAATCACTTTGCATTAATTCAAATTCCAGTGCAGCTGAACGTATAACAGAGCACTAACAGAAAAGAAAGTAATTAAACCTTTAGAGGATCTGATAGTCTTTTTTGAGGAATCACCTAGTCTGTTTCGAGGAATCCTTTGTGGCACCCATTAAAATCTGGAAATTAATAGAGCTGGCAATTCACTGCAAGACTCATAGCTGAGATTATTGGATCACTTACAATTCCAAGGCACAGAGTCTTAAGGAAAAAAGTGCCTTTTACTTATCTGTTAGTAGAAACTGCTTAAAAATTAGCCATTAGAAAGTCATGACTTCCAGAATGTTTGATAAGATAAAATACAAATACAGAGTACAGCAAGTTGTATCAATCGGAAAGGGTAAAAAAAACCCAGATTCTTATGACTAAACTGTCTTACAAATTATGTTGTGCATGTGGAAGTGTCCTAAGATCCTCTGTATAACAACATGCATTACCTACAAGAAGATACTAATTTCCCAGACCTCATCATCCTGCATTTTCTAGCAAATATTAAAAAAATAGTTGTTTTACATTTTAAAATGCATTAAATTAATCAATAGAAGCTTAAAGGCCTTATAAGGATATTAGCAGTACAAAGCTGCTATATATAGCATCCTGATTTAACATAGCAACTTGTTATGATGTTAAATTACATGTAAACATGAGGAATTATATTAATATACCTTTCCTCTTAAAGAGATGGAACAACTTGTTTTTCAGCATTTTTCTAAATAGGGAGTAGACATTAATTTTTCACACTTGATAATTCCTTTCATAGTAGGAATAATTACATCAGCTTTCAGTATTCACTGAGAGATAAGTGGAAAAAAAGTCATGGTATTTTAGCTGCCTGTCTCTATCAGCCCTGAGGAGCCTGTGTACAAAGGAAAATTATACTTACCAGCTCATTTGTTTTTCATATAATGACTTAGGTCACTTCAATTCTTCTGATTTTATTATTTCTTTGAAACTGCTTCATTTAGTACCATCAGACTTCACTTTCTCACAATGATCTGTTGTCGGATTCATTCATACTTATTTTCTGCCCTTCTATCATCCAGACATCCAAAATATTTACTGTACTTCTTAAATACTTCATATTTATTTACATAATAGTGCCTCTAACATTTATAACTATCTCTGCTTCATATTTCCTCCCTGTTATTTGCCCTTTATTTTTATCAACAGGTTCATTTTTATTAATATTATCTTATCTAGAGGAGAAAAGGAATTCTAACATTTCTCAGCGTTGTTAATTTTAAACAATAAATCAAGAGACAGAGGATTTCTGAGATGTCAATTGAAGTTTATTTGAAAGCTGTTAAGTTTTCACCTGAATCAATCTATTCATGCATACATTTTACTTTGTATTGCTTGGTTGGTTGAAGTTTATTATTTTTCCCAAGGTGACAGCACTTTCTGTTCAGGGAAAAAGCTTACTTCAAACAGCTTCAACATTTCTAGCTCTCTGTGTGTGTTTTAGGACAGAGTTTTTCAAACATTTTGTTCTTGTTAATCTTTTCAATGTCTTTTCTTGCTGGACAGAATAAAATTATTTATATACAGTATTCTTCTATTTAAGATCAAATTGCAGATATTCTGTTGCCTGATAAAGCATGCATAATTTCCATGCATACCACATGAACATTTTAGAAAAATTCCTATACTTCAAGTTTCGAGAGAGTTAAACACAGTAAATTCCTCTTTTTTCTTAACAACTGTGCCCTTCACCTTAACACAGAATTTTACAAAAGTTACAATAAGGACAGTCAGGCTCCATTGTTTTCACATTCTACTTAGATGGTTTTAGTTCTACATTTGGATTAGTGAATTTCAGTTTAAATGTTTGCAGTGTTGACATCCTGTCATGGTTTCAGCTGGTACAGTTAGCTTTCTTGCTAGAAGCTGGTGTTGGGCTATGTTTTTATTCAAGATGAAGGTGATGTTGATAGTGCATTGTTGGGCTTTGTTTGTTGTTGAGGAGTCAAGGACTTTTCTGCTCCTCATACCATCTGGCCAACAAGTAGGCTGGAAGTGCACAAAAAATTGGGAGGAAACACAACTGGAACCACTGGCCTCAACTGACCAAAGGAATATTCCATGCCATATAACACCATGCTCAGGATATAAAGCTGGGGGAAGAAAAAGGAAGCTGGGGGGAAGGAGATGTTTGGAGTTGTGACATATGTCTTACCAAGCAACCATTAAGTGTGATAGAGCCCTGTTTTCCTGGAGATGGTGAACACCTGACTGCTGATGGTAACTAGCTAATGAATTCATTGTTTTGCTTTGCCTGTGTGCATAACTTTTGCTTTACTTATTGAACTGTCTTTATCTCAGCCCATGAGTTTTCTCACTTTCCCTCTTACACTTCTCTTCTGCATCCTGCAGTGGGGGGAGCTTGAGTGAGTGGTGCTTGGTTGCTGGCAGGGGTTAAACCATGACACATCTCTATCTGAGATGCTTATCAGCAGTTTGCTTTGTAGAAAATAAAGGGAAGATAAATAACTTTAGTATACAAAACCCTGGAGAAGACTAAGAGTTTATCATATCAGGTGATTTTTGGAGATGCATTTAATTGTTTATCTGCTTAAGTTTCCCTCTTAGTGAAGGAGAGAGGTAGGGTTTTATTAGGTTGTGCAAAATTAGCAACTGGGTGCTATGTTAGGTGCTCCAAGTGCCACCAAATGCTGTCCAAGGGGGATCAGGTTTCTCATAGGTTTAGTATCATAATTGCAAACCTCATGCAGATGTCTCCAATGCTGTATGGCTCCTTAAATAGCATTAGGCATTTATGAATGGGCAACTGAGTTCCGCTCTAGCAAATAGTCATTGAAGCTTAAAGAGTGACCCAGCTATCTAAATTAAGTGTGTATTTTAGGATGCACTAAACAGCTGTCCAGATCTCAGTGACTGCATTTACAAGATCTCACTTGGCTTTAAAGTGAGCCTGGATGTCTAGTTTTGTAACTGACACCTACATTTTGAGTCTGTATCTGGAACAGAATCCTATCTTTACACATCTTAATCAACAGAGACGCAGGAATTGTTACAGCTTTTCTCTATTTCTTAATGTTTATACAATCTTTCATAACTAGCCATTACTTTTTTCTCACCTCAAAAGAAAAAATTGTCTACCCTATCTCCTTGCTTTCAATTTAAGATTCTCCTGCCTTTTGATTTGTTTTTATTCCATATTATTCTCACCCCATTCTGTTATATTATCATGTCTTCTGAGCTTATTTTTTAATGCCTATATAAACCTAGACCTATGGGACAAAATACATTGAATTAATATCAGTATAGGTGTAGTAACAAAAGAAGTCTTATAATTTATAGTGTTACATCTTCTTGACAATGCTTCTATTCAAGATTAATATTTTATAGTTCCAGGACAACTATTTTTTTTTCCCTCCACTGAAACTGTGATAGACATGATCAAGTAATCAACAACTTTACATATGTACATTTTATACATATATACATTATATGTAGGGAAGTTTTTTTTGAAGACAGCACATAACTTTTGTATGCATCATTTCCTAATGCAGTGGAAAGAATTTTATGCTTTTCCTTTATTTTCAAGGTGTTTCAAGGAAATATTCAAGGTGTTCTAGGGATAACTGAGACACAACCTCATATATCCATTTTTCCTGTTTAAAATGAACCTATTTTTACTATCAGAGGAGCATTTTAACAGCATTTTCTGACTTAATATCTCCTGTATTCTTAGTGGTTTGGGTTTTTTTTGTTTGATTGGGGTTTTTTTTGTTTGTTTGGTTTGGTTTGTTTGTATTTTTCTTTATTGTTGACCTTCTTGAATTTATATTGAGGGCAGAAGGACTGTCATTTGAAACACGTTAAAGGGAGCCTAAGCTTTTAGACAGGAAATTTTGGAATATAAATTGGGATTATAACATTGCCATATCAAGGTAGGTATATTGTGCAGTCTGCTGTGACACCGTAAATAAATTGCTTTGCAATGAAGCTACAAATTGTGCTATAAAAGTCCATCAGAATTTTTCCCCTTCTGCTTTTAGTTAGATTGGGAAAGACAGATGTCTTAGACAAAAGTTTGAAGTACAGGCTCTGGCTGGACAGACCGACATATCCAGATCCATTTTTACTACTCGAATAATCTCAGAAGCAGGTAATGTCAGTGTTTCCAAACCCACTTGTATTAAGAGTCAAATTCAAAGAGGTTGAAATCGAAGCTAAGTTATCAGCAAGATGACATTTATATCATCATAGCTTATTTTTCCATAATAAACTAACTCTCATTAAATTTAATTCAAATTTAGAGTATTCTTTTAGATTTTCTGATTAATTGATATTAGGATGCTATATGTAAAATCCATTATTTTCTTTGTAACTCAAACCATTTTTTTAACATGAGGTTATGAAGCAATTGGTTAGCATATTTTGGTATTTCTTTTAATAAAGATAAATACGGAAACAAATATGTTCATATAAGCAAATGCCAACAGAAAATATTGAGACATGTAGTAAAAGATGTACCAAAACAATTAAAACTGCTTGTCTGTTGAATTACTAATATAATGGGGCATTGCACTAAGTTTTAGGTAGTAATAATATACAGTAAACCGATTAATTTAACATGAAAAAGTAACAGTTCTGAATTGTACTGTTTCACCTACTAACTCTTCTTTGTTTCATCATTGATTGAAAACATATTCATATTAAGTCATTCTTATTTTAATTTGTTATGAATAAAAGCTTTGTTTTTCAAGGATAAATTCTGTTGTATAATATTAAGTAATAGAGTCTATGTTATATACATTGAAAGATCGGGATTACTCACTTGTAAATTATGTTTGCATAATTTAACTTTGCACGGGTAAATCTTAGCTCCAGTTGTTAAATTAATTATTTAAATCTAAACTCATCTGTATTCAGAATAATATGCAATGTATTAAGTATCTTACTTATCATTAAACTTCTTTTCCCCCCTAGTGTATTTCTTTTCAACTGTATGTCAAAGCATATTAGGGATTAGTCTCTGAAACATTAGTTATATATCTTCTTGGAAATGGAATATTGATGTAGAGTTTATAACAGTATGTTTACTTATACTGAAGGGGCAGTGAGGTGGATTGAGACCTGGCTGTGTGGCAGGACTCAGAGTTGTAATTAATGGAGCAGGGTCAAGCTGGAGGCCTGTAACCAGTGCTGTCCTGCAAGGGTCAATACTCGGTCCAGTCTTGTTTACAGTCTTGTTTAACATATTCATCAATAATCTCTATGAAGGGACAGAATGTGTCCTCAGCAAGTTCACTCATGATACCAAACAAGGCAGGCTGGCAGACACTCCAGAAGGCTGTGTCACCATCCTGCGTGACCTGGAAATGCTGGAGAGCTGGCCAGAGAAGAACCTCATGAGGTTCAACAAAAGCAAGTGCGGGATTCTGCACCTGGATGGGCATCAATATAGGTTAGGGGCAGACCTGCTGGAAAGCACTAATGAGGAGAAGGATCTAGGGGTCCTGGTAGATAGGAAACTATCCATTAGCCAGCAATGTGCCCTTGTCCCAAACAGGGCCAATGAAATCCTGGGTTGCATATGGAAGAGTGTGGCCAGTATTTCAAGGGAGGTCATTCGCCCCCTCTACNTTTTAGCCTGGAGAAGAAAAGGCTGATGGGAGACCTTATTAATGCTTATAAGTATCTGAAGGGTGGGTTGAAGGAAGATGGAGCCAGGCTCTTCTTGGTGGTTCCCAGTGACAGGATGAGGCACAATGGGCACAAGCTGAAACACAGGAAATTCCATTCAAATATAAGGTAAAACTTTTTTACCATGTGACAGAGCCCTGAAACAGGCTGCCCAGAGAGGTTGTAGAGTCCTCTTCCCTGGAGACCTTCAAGACCTGCTTGGATGCAATCCTGAAGTAATGTGCTCTAGACACTCCTGCTTTGGCAGGGGAGTTGGACTAGATGATCTCTAGAGGTCCATTCCAACTCTGACAATTCTGTGATTCCCCAATTCCGTAACTTCCATGATCTGTGTCAATATATTTTTTCAAAGTTATTTATATGAAATTTCAAAAAAGTATTTCTAGATCTTTTTCTGACATTAAAAAATGCAGAAATTCTGAAGCCATTCACTATTTTTCATTTATAAGAAAAAAATCCCCAAAT
Organism: Pedionomus torquatus; assembly: GCA_013398155.1. Lineage (NCBI taxonomy): Eukaryota > Metazoa > Chordata > Aves > Charadriiformes > Pedionomidae > Pedionomus > Pedionomus torquatus. The sequence goes on from VZRU01016419.1 coordinate 153,171, forward strand.
ATTGTTCATTTTCCATCATGTCTTAAAAATGTCATTGTTTAAATAAGTGCTTTGAAATAGTACTTTTTAAAAGCCTGCAGAAAAATTCTATTTCTTTTGGATTTGAAAATATAATTAAAAAACTGTTAAGGAATGTCAACAGACTCTTTGTGCCTTGAAGGCTTATATGATGTTTCTGGAAAGCTCTGATTAGTAAATGACTTTTTATTCAGAGCATCAGTTCTGAAATGTGTTATGACACTAATTTAAAAATATAACAAGCATTATGAGATACCAGGATTTTTAAATTGGGAAAGGCTGGAAATCAAATTACCGCAATTGCCATATGTCCATTCTAGGAAAATTCTATGAAACTTATAAGCTTTAGAATTTATAGAAAAAATTATATTAACTATTTTATTTTTTTTCCAAGCATGTACACTTTTTATTGTGGAAGTCACTCAGAGAAAGGTGAGGATCTGGTCCCTCCACATTTTTTGTATCCTTCTTAATTTTCCTTAGAAAGAGGAACAACATTTCTATAGGCATCCTGCACAGTTAATGGGAAGTGAGGAAGAATTTTGTTTAATGATATAAACCATCAAAGGCTTGGTCTGCTGTCCTTTGTTGTCTAAAGGAGACAATTTTTTAACCTCTCTAATTTATCAAAATTTATTATTTGAATCTGGGCATTGGGACACATAGTCAATTTGCAACTTTCTCTTTCAAGAAAAGAAAATTTTAATAAACTATTTCAAATAGTTATTAAATTACCTTCCTTGTTAGAAAAGTATCTATCAGAGTTTTGTATCTGAAGCAGTCTTACAGATATTCCATAAATTTTATGTATGGGACAGTTTGCTGACTTCCCTGGTTAAATTTCTACTAGAGAATAACAAACCCACCTATACACTACATTTATTTTATTCTCACTGCAGTAATGAAATCTGAGAAGTACACATGGCCAACCAGTTTCAGCACCCTTCAGAGAGTTCATGAAGGAGAAATAGCCTATGACTGTAACTTTTATCTGCAGAGGTACTATAAAAAAATCACCTGAAAACTCTAACTCTATTTACTCAATGACATCAGATCCATTTAAAGCCCTTCTCTAAGGTATTGTGCCTTTGAGAGACCCTTGACTATTTCAGTTAAAGAAACAGGTTACATCTGCAAAATAAGACATATCTTGTCATTGATGGCTGCCCCTGACACCTGGTCTTGTAACGGTTTCTAGCTTGACTTTTATCTTCCAGTTGTGCTGTTTTAACTGTTCAGCTAAATACTTAGAACTGCTCAAAAGTAAGCTAAAACATTTATTGTTTAAGTATGACTCCATTAGAACTGGTCTGGAAGGAAAACTGAAGCTTAATTGAACATAATAATCCACCTGAAAATTTCCCACCTAAATTTAGACACTTTAGCGGAGATGTTTATAAGATAGATTCTAACTTTCCTGCGCTCATTCTGCAATGAGTGGCTCCCCTACAAGTATGGCAGGCACCAAAGAGGTGAAACGCTCCCTCTGAAATATTAATGGCTAAATAACTCAATCAAATGCTACTTGAACAGAAGTGAATTTAGGTGGGGTACAGCTGCAAGAAAAGACATTATTGGAATATATTTTGCAATGCAACCAGTTCTAGAAATATGGACTGTGTATATTTCAATGTAAGTTCAAATGAATCAGCTTACATTTCCAAGTCCTGGATTAACCATCACAAATTTGTGTCTGTACCCAGTCCACTAAAATTGTCTGGGTAGTGTAAAATATTTTTCTATGTACCATCCACATTACCACCCACAGAAAATTTCTGCTGTATTCCTATTTATATTTTAAAATTAAAGCATATCAAATACACATTGAGTTTTTGAACAAAATTTACAGCAGAGAACTAAAAAGGAATCTGCAGTGTGATGGCACAGCAACTCTTTGACTGATATGAAACTGTATTATCTGAAATACTTTTGTTCTGAATTGTTGTAAACCAGGCTGGCATTCTCCTAGAGCAATCTCAAACTCTGTTTACTCATTACAATGGCTGCTGGAGACCTAGGACTTTGGTCTTAATGCTACCCTATTTCCATAAAACTGTAGTTCAAACATTCAGTTCAATTTTTTTAGTGAATTAGTGACCCTTATGTGTGCTTTCAAACCACTCAGACTCACTTGTTTGGCTTTTGAGAAGAGGCTAAACCACATACACAGACATTGCTTTTGTTTCTTCATCTCTAAGAACTATTTTAAACTGAAACCTTGAGATAAATTGAATGCCAAAACAAAGAACAGAATGAAGATTTTTAGGTCTGAGAGCTGGGAGACTGTGGTTATCTGAAAATAAAGTACTTGCACAAATCTACTGAATGACCTTGCAAACTTTGTTTACTCTTTTATGATCCAGTTTCTTGTTCAGAAAAATCATGATAATACTTACTTATCTTCTTGCAAGGCTTATTAAAAATAAGATTTATTAAAAATAAACAGTCAAAACCAAGTACATGAACAATGTCTTAGAGATCAAAGTTTATTACACCCTAAACTTTTGAGATCCTTAGGAAAAAAAGATATTTTTTTTAACTTTTTAGTTATTTTTGGTTTGAAATCAAGCTGTAAGTCTTATAAGAAAAAGCCTTATAATATTTTTGGTTGGAAGAAGGTGCTACAGTAACTAAAATTAAAAGTACTGATATACAAGAGCAAACAAACAAATAAAAAAGACCACTCAGGCTTCTCTCACTCCAAGGTAATCCAATGATTTTGAGAAAGGGTTTCACATGAAGTTTTGCTTACATACTCCTCCCATACATTCTTCAGATACCTTTAAAGCTATGGAGTGAACAGCATTAAAACATCATCATACATATTATGTTGTTGGATCGGACACTTGCATACATTGCTAATATGAAACATAAAGTTACAATGAAATAAAATTAATCATGGCATATTTCAAGTATGAAATCCACAATAGGATAGAATTGTAGCTGTGGTAAAATTTTAGTCACCCACACTTTCTACATTAACAGATAGCTCAGTGAAGGAGAAGCAGATGTGGAGTGTAAAGCAGTCAGGGAGGTTGGGTTTGGATTTTGGGAGCTGAAAGTCCATACGCAGTTGGAGTGCCCTGAAGAACCCCCTCGAGCATGTTTTCTGCTTTGTTTTCATCTGAAAGGAATCTAATTAAAGTACTACAAGATCACACTCTGAAGTAGGGCATAGCTAGTAGGGAAAAATAGGAGTTTTTCTTCAAAAAACACACAGCTGATTCAGACTAAAATTGAAATTTTTGCCCTCAGATTATCCTCATAGTAATTATCCTCATAGTAAAAAATTATCCTCATAGTAGATTATCTTCATAGTAAAGGCTGTTCACTTCTAACCTGTTCTCCATATATTTTATATTCCAAACAGACTGTATCTTAGAATTCAACTGTTGTATTCCTTTTTTTTTTTCTTTTCCTTAACTACTTATCTTTTTTTTATCTATCTTTTTGCTGATGACAAATTTCAACTACTGACTGCTACAACAAAAAAGAAAACTTTAAATATTTAGTTTAATAACAAGCTTCATCACAGAAAGAAAACAGATAAATTGCAAATAAGATGTGCATGTCTTCAGAGATACATTCTTCAAAAATATCTCCAGTCTGAATTAACTAATCTAACTAGCTAAAAGCAAAGACTTCATAAACATTTGACAAAACTAGAACCCTTAATGAAGCAAATGTTTCTACACTACACTGGAAAGTAACTTACATTATATAGGCTTCTAACAATGTTACCTTGCTATTCTGACAAGAATGTTAGACCTGCCCAAATATATTTGTAATGCCAGTCTGTCACCTAGCAAGCACAACACACCTTGTATCTGGACTGTATAAATATTCCAGAGCCCCAGAGAATGAAGACTTAATATTTCCTTAACTTGTGAAATTGTACACACAGTTGGGTCCATGGCATCAAACTTCACATAATAGTCAAATCTTTTCTGGTTCCATGAACATGGTTCAATGTCATTATAAATAGGAAATGCAAGCTCACATTACACGTTGTCTTAAAAACAGTATGAAAATAATTTTACAATTCAACTTAAAAAATATATTTTATTTTTTTTAATCCATTACAAAATTCCCATGCTCAGAAGAGACTTGGACTGACATTCAGAGAATCACAGAATGATATGGGGTTGGAAGGGACATCTGGAGATAATCTAATCCAATCCCCCTGCCAAAGCAGGTCCCCCTAGAGCAGGTTGCATATGAACTTGTCCAGGAGGGTTTTGAATGTCTCCAGAGATAGAGACTTCACAACCCCTCTGAGTAGCCTGTTCCAGTGCTTTGCCGCCCTCAAAGTGAAGAAATTCTTCCTTGTGTTTAGATAGTACTTCTTATGTTCAAGTTTGTGTCCATTTCCTCTTGTCCTCTCACTGGACACCACTGAAAAAAGACAGGCTCCATCCTCCTGACACCCACCCTTTAAGTATTTATAGGTGTTGATCATATTCCCCCTCAGTCTTCTCTACTCTAGACTAAAAAGACCCAAGTCCCTCAGCTTTTCCTCTTAAGAGAGATGCTCCAGGTCCCTCATCATCTTAGTTGTCCTCTGCTGTACCCTCTCCAGCAGTTCCCTGTCCTTCCTGAACTGGACACAATACTCCAGATGGGGCTTCACCAGGGCACAGTAGAGGGCCAGGATAACTTCCCTTGACTTACTGGTCAAAGTCTTCATGATATACCCTAGGATGACATTGGTATTCTTGGCCACAAGGGCACATTGCCTGCTAATGGTCATCCTGTTGCCCACCAGGTATTTTTCCTTAGAGCTGCTCTCCAGCAGGTCAGCCCCCAGCCTGTACTGGTGCAGGAGATTGCTTCTCCCCAGCTGCAGGATGCTACATTTGCTCTTCTCGAACTTCATTAGGTTCTCTGCCCAACTCTCCAGCCTGTCCTGGTCTCAGTGGATAGTGGCACAGCTCTAAACTCTGTCTTTCAGCCAGTTTTCAGTCAGCCTCACTGGCCGTTCATCTAACTCTCAGTTCTTAAACTTACCTACGAGGATGCTGTGGGAGACCGCCTTGCTGAAGTCAAGGTAAGACAAGGTTCAACGTTCATCCAGTCATGCCATCGCAGAATACTGTCTGGTTAGTCAGACATGATTTCTCCTTAGTGAGTCTACGTTGGCTACTTCTGATAGCTTTCTTTTCCTCCAGATGTTTTGAGATGATGCCCAGAACCAATGATTCCATCATTTTTCTAGGGATGGATATGAGGCTGACCAGCCTGTAATATCCTCCTTCTTGCCCTTTTTGAATACTAGGATGACATTGGCTTTCCCGCAGGCCTCACGCATCTCACCTGTTCTCCAGGACCTTTCAAAGATGATGGAGAGCAACACAGCAATGACTTTTGCCAGCTCCCAAAGCACTCACTGGTGCATCCTATCAGGACCCATATATTGACAAATATCCAGTGTACTTAACTGTTCCCTAACTTGGTCTTTCTCAACCAAAGGGAAGTCTTCTTCTGTTCCTACTTTCTCCATTTCTACCAAAGTGCGGGACTCAAAGGGCTGGGCTGAGAACTAAGACTGAAGCAAAGAAGATCAGCAATTCCACCTTCTCTGCATCCTCTGTCACCATGACATCTACTCATTCAACAGCAGATCCACATTTTCTCTCATTTTCCTTTTGCTTCCAATATACTGAAAAATATTTTTTTGTTAACTTTGACACTCCATGTCAGTTTTAATTCCAAGGAGACCTTGGAGCTCCCCTACCTTTCAGAGCCATAAATCATGAGATTCAGAGGAGTTAATTCTACATTTGCAGAATTAGAAGGAAAAAAATAAAGAAGTGCTATCAAAGCATGTAATCTGGGGATTACCTGTTGATCAGCCTAATCAACGCACCACAACAGGACAAAAAAATTGTTTTTTCTGACCATAAATGAGCCTTGCATTTGCAGTCAAAGGAGCTGGAGTGCCCTACATCATGCTGGGGAAAGAACACTGAGGCTACTGGCAGGGCATCCTAGTGACAGAGACTTGGGGTCCTTCTCCTTGGGAAATATCTGGAGGCAACAGACCAGCCTCTTTAAATAACAATTTCTTCTTCTTCTTTTTTTTTTTTTTTTTNATTTTTTTTTTTTTTTTTTTTTTTTTTTTTTTTTTTTTTTCCCTTTCATGCTACATTAATAATCTTAGCAGGATTTCAACATTCAGATCACACTTTTAGTGTGACCTGGTTAAAATAATTTTATGCTGATTTTTTCTTTATCTTTGATTTTTGTTTAACTAGATTAATATTTTTTTTAATAGGTAACTGTGTAAGGACAGAAGTATTATGTATTAAATAATAGAACTATGAGATAAAATGTATATAGATTCATCTATGGTCTTGGCCATGTTCATTGTGTATTCTCCAATTCCATTTAAATTTAATGTGGCAATGTGAAAGTGTCAGTAACAGAATTCTATAACTGCTGGAGGTTTGGGGGTTTTTCAGGCTCTCTAGTAACAGCAACTAAAGGTCCCAATTACTGATCCAATATCAGATGCTGCAGCTGTCTCCTACATGGCCAACATATTTAATTATAGGTGATAAGTGACATGAGACTGATTTCGCCAGCAAAAATGTTCTGTATAAATAACTGTTGAAAGTAAACATGCAGAGAAATAAAAATAACTGTAGGAGCTGAGTCTTTCTAGAACAAAACAAATATTATTAATGCAGCTCAAGGTTTCTGGTAAAATCAGATGGTAGTTCTAGTAACATATCAAATATTTGACAGTAACAGACAACTATTATCTATTTAATTTTCTTTTTGCAAAGAAATTAACTTTTTGAGGTGATTCTATAGTTGGCCCATATTTTTCTTTTTTTATTATTCTTTTTTTTTTTTAATATATATTTCTTTCAAGAGGTTACAATTTATCTTTTCTTCATTTCTTCACAGTGTACTGTTTCACATAAATGACTTTTTGGTTTATTTTCTAACTTTAGCAAGACAGAAGACACACTGAAGTCCCTTTCAGTAAGTTGCTAAATATCTCTTTCAAAAAAATCTATAGCATATCTAAATGTCTTTATACTTATGAATATTTATGCCATGAAATTTTTTTCTAAATTAGCTTCTCATAAATTGAAGACTTAAAAAACCCAAATATAGCACACACACACCCTCCTCAAACCAACCATAAAACAACCCCTGGAAGCCCCCTAATAATATGTCCAAGCAATGAAGCATGAAACATCAAAGACTAGTAATATTATTTGTCCCTGAACTTGCATGGAAACACCAGTATTTTCTTGAACATGGATTATATCTACATTATGAATTGAAAAAAAATACCACCTGAAACCTTACAGTCAATTGGAAGTTGACACAATTGGCCCTGTCAATTGGCACAGAGGTCGAAATTCTTTTCTGACTCCAAATTGGACAGTTGGATTAACTTTGAACATTTGAAGAAGTCGTGACAACCAGACCACTTCTACTCAAGACATACAGATCTGTCAGGCATATGTTGTGAGTTTCTTACTCTCTGCTATTATTTATCCATGCCTTTTTCTACACATGGTACAAGCAAATGGAATTAATCATACACTGCAAATTTCTTCATGATTTTCTGTGGTGTGAGTGAAGCTTATCAAAGGTTTTCAGTTGGGTTTGTTTGGTGTTTTGGTTTGGGGTTTAATTGCTCAATATGATGTTTTTCAGTTTTATTGTTATATTTCTTTATTTTTTCACTTTGGATATCCTTTTAGTTCTTATTGAAAGTATAATTGAATTTTATTAAAAAAAAAAAAAGATTTTTTTTCATCAAAATATGAATCCCTATGATATGGAGCTCCCAAAATATTTAATCTTCAGTCCTTTCTGTGGACTATCTATGAACAAGTAGAAGAATAGGAAGTAGAAAAGCATATAATACGATGTAGAAATATCAGGAGAATTAAATTCTTCACGGTGTCTCTTGCAGTGCTGATCTTCCATAGTTATTCTCTTTTACACCAGTATTCTCCTATCTCTGGTAACTTCTGCTTCTACAGCAGATTGTTTTATAAGTTATTTATAAGTACTAAAAATTTCAGAGGGATCTAGTTATCTGAGGTATGGGATGTTTACTGGGAGCACAGTGTATAGCTCCTCAGCTACCCAAGGGCTGGTTTACTGCCTCAAGGAATATGAATCCCACACTTCAGTAGAATATGGGATTATTAGGTTTGGAAGATCTCTGTCATGCCACCAAAATGAATGTTGACATTTGGGCTTTGTAGATTTCATTTTTATCGGCTTCTTAACTGTGCTGTATAGACGTACATACAGACCTTCATAGTCTCACCCATCCCCAATGGCCAAATAACTCTTAAACTATAAAGCTAACAGCAAAATAGTGAAAGAGTGGATTAGTGAAATCGTAACAAATTGGCCACTGCTTGTTTGTAGCTTTCCTCACATAGTAAGAGCTTTTATCTGAATAATTCTTTGAATACTGTGTCCTTCCCTTCTCCTTATTCTTTTACATTAAAAATAAATGATCCTACATTGATAAGGTGGAGAGCAAAATCTCACTTTTCTTTTTGGTAAAGATAATGGCTATTTTATTTTAATTTAGCTTTAAGACTTGAATTTCCTTTAGATTTTACAGGGTAGCAATTCATAATGATAAGTTGTTAAAAATCAGCTTCCTGAAAGTTGATTAGAATTGCAAGAAAACATCTAGTTAAATAAAAAATTTGAAATAAATAAAATAACAAACAAAAATTTAAGTTCTACACACACTCAAAAATACTAAGATATTGTAGATATTTAGCCATTTTACAATAGAAATTCAGTTAGGTAAAAACTTAATAAAACATAAGTGTAAAGTTTTAACCTTTAATAAAGACTATACTTTTATATCTTTTCCACTGAACTCTCTTTTCTAGATGGTGGAACGAGACTCAAATTTCCCTTTAGCCTTACTTGCAACCCTTTTCAATTTGCTTAATTCCTTATTCTGTGAACAGCTCATATAATAGAGATCCTCATCTAAAACTTTCCCTAATCCTCTCTTTCACTGTTTTCCTGATGGCTCTAAAGTTTAAGAGTTATTTGGCCATTGGGGATGGATGAAACTATGAAGGATGATATAATTATAAATAAAGAATTTTAGGTCTTCATAGATTCACCAGTGTCTCCCCATGTTTTATTTGGCAAGACAAGTTATGAGAAAGCAAATAATCTGTTTTCCTATGTAAAAGACTTGATAACTGAAGGAAACAATTTGGAATAAGAAAGTAGGACACTGAAATATATAGAAATTGTGTGCATGGAATTCTTTGGGTCGTTGACTCCTTTACCCATAATTACTTTTCCCTTAATGAAGTAACCATAAAAACTTCTTCAACCCAGGCCCTGTTAAATTTTCTGGCCTTTATATTTCATCCATTTTGCGTTTTTTAGTGGAATATCTATGCACCAGTTAGGAAGTTAGAGGTCACTGATGGGCTGATGGGAGTGTTTAAAAGATATGTAAGCTACAATTAGCAAAAGGGCTGTGGCCTGTTACTACATCTGATAATGCTATCTTACTGGGCTTCTGAATGCAAAAATACTCATATAGTAGTATTTGTATGAATGTTTTGGGCTTCAAAACAATCAAATATTAAATCTGATTGGCATGCTTCTACTTTATGGTTACAACAGGCCATATCTTTTTACCTGTAAGTTTTATATATTGTGAAAAGTAAAATGGACAGAAGTCAATTGACTTTAAAAAAATGTACCATATGGTATATCAAACACTATGCTTAGGATTAATGAAATATGCAGATGAAGAATGAGGAATAGTACAAGAGCCAACTGCTTTGTAGAAAAGTATCTGTGAGTTACAGTTTGCATACATACTCATGAGTAAAATGGTAACACGGTCTTGCAAGAATATCAGTGGTAATACAATGATAATTATATTGGCCCTTTCTGGAACATTTTTGTATATTATGAGACCATAAATAAGAGATCAAAACATCAGTTTGTTACCAAAGCTTTTACATTAGTTTTTTTTAGCTTGGTCAATTCGGTAAACATCATAATTGTTGCCTATTTTTTTTCAAACCACTAGCAGAGATCAACTGCTATCCTTAGGCTATGAGTTCAAAGTTCCCTTTTACACAATAGTGATTCCTTTTTATTTTATTATAAATTTCAGAATTAGGTGTGTCTCATTCTCATGTTTGAAATATTTAATCTTACTTCTGATACCTCAAAGCTACAAAACTACTTTAATCATTGTTTTGAAATCTCCAAGTGTTTCTAGATCAGTTGAATTACTAATTTTTCCTGGTTTTCACTTCTAGATATATAAGCTGATTTCAATCATAGCACAGAGCTGTACATCAGAAAAGCCTAAGAAACTTCACTTTTCTGTTTGAAAGTTCTTGCAAAGTGACATATAGAACCTTTAATGTAAGGCCGAAATGCACAACATGAAGGCACACAGAACAGTGCTTTCTCCGTACTTTACATCAGAAAGACTGTAATGGGAGTGCTACTCAGTGATACCTCTCAAGGTATAATCTAGAGAAGTACAATTAAAATTATTGAAAAATATCTTACAGAATCACCTAGGTTGAAAGGGACCTTTTAAGATCATCTAGTCCAACCAATGGGGGAAAAAAAAAACAACCAAAAAAAAAAAAAAAACCCCCACACACACAAANCTCCAGGGATGGTGCCTCAACCACCTCCCTGGGCAGCCCATTCCAATACCTGATAACCCTTTCAGTAAAAAATATTTCCTAATATCTAGCCTGAACTTCCCCTGGCACAACTTGAAGCCATTACCCCTTGTCCTATCATCTGTAACTTGGGAGAAGAGACCAACCCCTGCCTCTCTACAGCCTCCTTTCAGGTAGTTGTAGAGAGTGATAAGGTCTCCCCTCAGTCTCCTCTTCCTCAGACTGAACAAGCCCAGCTCCCTCAGCCTCTCCTCATAAGATTTGTTTTCCTCAAAACAAATGAGACCTCTCACCAGCTTTGTTGCCCTTCTCTGGACCCGCTCCAGCACTTCAATGTCCTTCTTGTGGTAGGGGGCCCAAAACTGGACACAGTACTCGAGGTGGGGTCTCACCAGTGCTGATTACAGGGGGATGATCACCTCTTGGGTCCTACTCACCACACTGTTCTTGATACAGGCCAAAATAAAATAAATCAAATAGCTTTATTTGTTTAATCTATAAAACAGACAGCAGATAGTAGAAAAATATGCAGTCATATGTCACAAAGATGTCAATGATGGATTGTTACCTAGAGGAAGAAAGGACTATTTTAAATGGCAAACATAAATTTCAGTTAACTAGAAGGGAAAGAAAGATCAAGCCACAGTTTTCCATACTTTGAAACCAGTGTTCACCAAAAAGAATGAGAAAGTAGCAGTTGTCAGCACAGGGTATTTTCAAGAAAATAGTGGATAAACATCTTTTTAGAATGATGTGTAAGTACCTGCTCTAATGTTGGGGAAATAAGAATGTTTTAGATGGACTAGATATCACTGCTAGCACATTTCCTATGTTCAAGTGTGATCTTTCTGAGTCAAATTAAATTTGGTGGTTTTTTTCCCCTCACATTTCAGAGAAGAGTACCTGTGCAAACCTGTGCAAAAAATTGGCTCAATTACATTTTCTTATGTGCAAAGAAAAGCATAGAAATAAATCCATGCATATATATGTATAGTATATATACACATGCACATTATTGTAATTGGGTGATTTCCATAACAATTATAAGTCATTATGGATATAGTCTGCTAGTTGTATGGTGCATAGTACTGTAAATATGACATTCTTAAATCAAGGGTTTACTAGAAAAATGCATACATACATAGCACCATAATTATGAGTGCCTGTGGTATAAGAGCAGTAGTAATTTACAGAATAACTTTATCTTGTTAATTCACGTGAATATAGGGCCAAACCTAGCCAATAAAAACAGAACTGACAGATATTAGTAGAAGTAGAATGCATTTACTTTGAAAATTTGGTTTAACACCTTCCAAACATCTATACATTGACAAGTGTCTGTATAAATAGACATCCATCTTCCAAACATACCTGTAGAATCTATGTAAAGTACAAAGTGCAAATGCAACAAAGAATACATGCATCCTGATTGTGGAATTTTCTCTTGTTTGTAATATATCATAAAAAATAATAAAAAAAAAAAGAAAGAAAAAAAAATCCTTAAATGTCAATTTGTTAAGAAAAGCCTATATTTTGACTCTTTAAGACATAATCATTTAGAAAATGCCAACGAATGTTTCTGAAGTAATTTACAGAAAAGGTACTTCTGAAATGCTTTAAAATGATAATGTGGTTATAACTGAAGTTGTCCCCAAGGTTTAGGATTCAAATATTTCTACCTCAATACTGAAAACACAAACTGTTCTTGTAGATCGCTTGCTAGTAAAGTTTGAGAAGTGAGACAACTGACTGCTGAAAAGAAACACAGAACATACAGAAAAAAACATGTAGAGCTCAATTAAGGCAGAGAATGGAATCAAAGAGTCTGAAAGAATAAGGAAACCAAGAAATTCCAAGCAATCAAGAGGTAGAGTATCAATGATTACCCCATGGGTGATTAAACGATCACAGAGAATGAAAATAGTATCATTTTCTGACCTATAGCTGGGACATTTTGAGGGATTTCAGTGAGGTCTAATTCAACCTACACTATTTCTCAAGAATACAAGATACCTCTTAATTTTAATATTTTGAGTAACTAAAATGAAGAAGAATATATGTATTTGCTGAACTGAGACTCAAACAGGCAAATTATCTCTAATGATGCTGTTTTGCTGAAGAAGATGCATTTCATTAAGGGCTGATTAAAATTTGATGTCTACATGCCATTTCAGGATGATCAGAGAGAAAAAAAATGTAGAACTGCCTTCTTAAGAAAATATTTGCCATGTTTTATGTCTGCTGCTTTGCATCAAAGTTTTGAAAGCTTAGGAAAATCAGTAGCATGGTCTCAATGCTCTTCTTTTGGGCAAGGTTTAAAGTAAAAATGCTGTATAATTTCAGAAAAAGAAAAAAAAAAACAACCACCAAACTTTCAAAATTATTTACTAGTAATTTGCAAAGCTTCCTGTAAATAACTGCAAATTTGGTACAGGAAAAGTCAATGTTCATGCACATACACTCCACAAAAGTGAAGCGTTAATCTCAGGCAAAGGCAGATCTTTAAGGATCCAATTCCCCTCACCCCCACCCCCAATTAAATACTTCCTTTTATGCACAAAAATAAACCAGTAGTCCCAAAGACTGATTTTTATTTTTTTTTTTTTAATATATCAACATAGTTTTCAAGTTTGCAATTGTAATTAGGGAATATCTGCTCTATTATAAAAAAAAAAAAGAAAAAAATGTTATTCGTTATTCTTGAATTTAGAATTACATCATAGATGTAAATATTATTCTGAAATATAAATATTTTTAAAACTGTATACACTACTTAACTGCAAATATGTTATATAAAAACTAAAAAGCACTGTGAAGTTTTAAAAATCTATTATATTATAAATCAGATAAGCATTTGAAGCTTACTTAGGTAAAATCATATTTTCAGGCTAGTATAACCAGCCACAGTTATGGCAGATACTTTCTCTACTAGAATAGTACTTAAGAGGTAAATCTGGGGCCCACTGAGTTAATTCAAACTTTTAATAATTACGTCAATGAAGCATGATTTTCCATTTAGTGTTGCCTGAATACAGTTAAAAAAAAATAGTAAAATCTCAAAGAATGAACATGGGATCAGGCAGCTCCTATTCACAAGCATAGCTGGCATGCTCTGTTGTTTTGCTAATTCATTTAGTCTTAGTTACAGTGACCTACATCTTTTTGTAAATCCAAATGTGATACCATAACTCAAAACCACAATTTATTTATATTCAGTCCAATTTATGTACATTAGCAGAAACTAAAACTTTGAATATATGAATAATCCTTGCAATAAAAAAAAAATTCAAATCTTAATTCTATATTCCAAAGTTAAAATGCTTTTAATTTAAACCAATGCTCTATTTAGTCAAAATTCTTTAAGTTATTTTGAAGAGCTGCTACAAGAAGGAGGGAATCTATCTCTACTGACCATTGCTGAGAACTTTCTGATTAAGGTCCTTTTCTGGAAAATGAGTTTGCATGCAACCCCTCTCCAAGTAGAAGAGGGCTTAGAAACAAGTCTGTGTTCCCTGAAGGAGTACAATAAATAAGAGGTATTATTTAAAGAATTTGTCACTGCACTCAGGAGACCACCCATTGTTCTGAATTCACAGAGAAAGACACCTGCTCCCCAGATTCCTCCTCCCACTGCATGTGCTTATGGTTTTCTGTCTCCTGCTCCAAAATTCTCTATGTTACTCCTGCAAGAGTAACATTAACCAAACAAAATTGAGCAGTTAGAAATAGACAATAAAGATTCTAGATTTTCTGCAACATTAAGTGGATTTAGTTTAACATGCTTCATTTTGCCCTCTTATTTTCCTTATTAAAAACAAACCAGCATGAAAAATCATACAATAAATCCCCCTCTGCAAATTGCCATTTACACAAAAGCTTAAAGACATTCTTATCTCACAAAATATTTAAGCAAATAGTAATACATCCCTACTATAAGGTAAATGTCAATGTTATTTACTCTGTAGTTTCACTGTAAAGGGCAATATGTTCATTCTTGTGCTATATATAATTATCTGCTACAGTTTCATATTAACTTATACTATTATGTTAAATGCAGCATTTTTAACTGTGTGTTGAACCTATTTGTCTCTGAATTGGAGACAAATTGGCTACATATTGTTTAGAAAAGACAGGCCAGCAAGGAGAGGTGGAGTTGCTCTTCATGTGAGAGAGCAAGCGGAACCTATCAAGCTCTGCATAGGGATGAAGAATGACTCAAGAACTTATGGGTAAGAATTAAAGGGCAGGCTAATATGTTTGACACTGTTGTGGGTGTTTACTACAGGCTGCCTGATCAGGAAGAGGAGGTTGGTGAAACCTTCTACTGACATATTGAAGTAGACTCAACCAGTCTCTGGTTTTCATGGGGAACATCAACCACCCTGTTATTTGCTGGAAAGGAAACAAAACCAGGCACACATAGTCCAGGAGTCCTCTGTAGAACACTAATAACTTTGATGCAGGTTCCACAAACTGGAACACAGGAAATTCCATCTGAACAAGAGCAAAAACTTCTTCACTTTGAGTGTGACAGAACATTTGAACAGGCTGCCCAGATAGGTTGTGGGGTCTCCTGCTCTGGAGATATTCAAAACCCACCTGGATGCATTCCTGTGCAACCTGCTCTAGGTGAAATTGCAGGGAGATTGAACTAGATAATCTTTGAAGGTCCCTTCCAACCCCTACCATTCTGTGATTCTGTGATTTTGTTTATGAAAAAAAGTTACAGAGTGCGTTCCTCTTGTTTACTCCCACTTTTAGTTATTTTTTTGTGCTAAGTATGGGTCTCTAGCTTTTTTTCTTATGGACGTTTACAGTATACACATTAAATCGTTAGCAAATTATGTTTATATATTTATAGATAATACACTTTATACACTTTATTTATAGCACATATTGCATTAATCAAATTTGTAAAGTATAAATGAAAAAAAAAATCTTTGCCCCAGTACATATAAAGGTGGCTATTATACTGCATTTCTTTTAAGCAGGACTATACTTTCTACTTTTATTGTTTGTCTATTTTTTCTAAAAAAGTTTAATTAGTTAAAGAATACCCAGTTCATTTGTGAACTGAAAATCCCTATAACTCCTTAGCTAATAAATTAATTGTTAGCATTCCTCTTAGCCCTCTAATATTAAAACTTGGTAAATATACCCTGTTATACCAAGCTTCTTGATATGAATTTATTTTTATATTAACTATTAGGAGACCACTAGGAATGATTCAAGAATGACTTCAAGAATGATTGTTGCTTGTGACTGCACGCCCCCATGAAGAAGTAAGCAAAGGAAGAGTCTAGTTGTGAGTTTGACTTTAAACCGTCTTCGCGAAAGAGGTCATAATATTGGCATGAAAACAAACTAATAAATCAGTCCTTACCTTTCTCTTTGCTCACTTCTTCAAGGCAACATGCACTTATAGATAAACATTCATCTTGAAATTCATGTCAGAGTAGTTTTCCAAGAGAAAGAAGGGAGGCTTAGGTGACAAGCTGAGAACTGCAAGATTACTTTTCCCGTGAGTATCTCACAGTCACATTTGAGTTTTACTTGACTCTAGACATGTTATTATCAGAATTATCACAGTTCCTGACTCACACTGGAATGCTGTTGAATAGGTAGCTGTAAAAAAAAGAAAAAAAAAAAAAAAGAATCATTAACTCATATTTGACACAATATTCAGATTTGCATTTTAAAACAACCAACCAACCAAAGTCAAAAGCTAAAATGAAAAAAATACAACAACAACCAAATAAATCAACAAACAAAAACCACACAACTCAGAAAAGTATATCAAACAAACATTGAGTTTATTTCTGGAGAGAGGGAGAATTGAGAGATAATTTAGAAATTAAAGAAAGGGGAAATGGTAATAAAAACCCAAAGGTCAACAGAACATTAACATGAAATCAAATAATAAAATCTTAGGAAGCTTCACAATTCATACATCTTCTTCTCTGTGACTATATAGTGGTCTTATCTGTTATTATTCTTCAATAATCCACTTCTCTACAGAATGTCACTTTAGTTTTCTGATAGAACAGCTTTGTCAGGGCTCTGCATGGATCACCATCGCCCTGGAGCTGGAGGTTGGAAGCAGCAGGGTCTTCCCATGGGGCCATAGTGTCAGACCATGTGGCCAAGGCCTGTCTTATTGCTCCAGCCCTCCTAGGGGACAGGTCAAGGATGCAATGGGACTTTGGCCCACAGATTTCTCCAAGGATCTGTGTACAGACCAACAGGATTCATAGCCAGACGTACATACTGCTGTGACACTGCAGCCAGGTGGGAACCAAAAGTGAGATTGCAGCTTAAAAGCAGTCCCCCAGAAGAGTAGCCCTTGCTCATGTATCTTCTAAGTTTCTTCATGAAAGCTTTTCTCACCAAAGGAGCTGAGTTTGGACTCAGCTAACTCATTGAAGAGGGTTGTGGGCTCAGGGTCCTGACAAATTTTGATCTTGACTCATTTTCTGTGGGTGCTGGTTTAAAAATCTTAATATTTTACAGTTTTTTATTTGAATAAAAAAACAGCTGCAGACAGCTGTTTCCTGTTTGCTCACACACATATTTCAATATGGTTGGACTATCTTTTGTTCTTCTATTAGAAGGCTATGTCCAACAAGTTTGTTCCTTTATTCAAAAACTGTGCATATTTATTTCAAAATATGTGCATATTTCTACTTTTCCTTGTTTTCTGAAACTTTGTTCTTTTCAGTCTAGCAGAATAAAGAGAGGCTAAGACCATAAATACATTAGGAAGTGAAACAGCATTAATGTCCTGCATATTCTTTTCAATTGTGTTAGCTGGAATAAGAATTAGCCAGCCACAAATGACTGTGGTGAATTGACCTTGGACTTCAATCCCCTTAACTGCTCTCATACTCTCCCTCACCAAAAAGATGGGGCACGAGGGACAAGGTGCAAAAGTTCATGGATCAAGGTAAAGGCAGGGAGATCACTTACAGAATATCATTATGAGAAAAAAAAAAAGACTTGCTTTAGGACACCTGGATGCCTGGATCCCCATAGGTGATGGGAGTACTCTGGGTCCCACAGATTCCTCAGTGTGCAGGTCACTTGAGTCCCCAGGTGTAGTTGGGCTGGCACAGGTAGGCTCAGGTGTCTGAATGCCTCCATTGTTGTTGGTGTCTGAAATGGGGCAGCCATGGCCTCTTCTCACAGAGGTCACCTCTGCAGCCTGCAGCTGACAACACCTAGACACCTACACCCAATGCAATTTCAAATGTAGATTAGGACTCTGAGGTCTAATACTCAACAAAGTGCAGTCCCTCATCAGCTTTTCTGCATGTAAATAGTGCCAGAAAAAGTCAGTTTTTAAACTGTTGATTAGGCTATACAGAGAATTGTGAAATAATACTGCTTGTGTCAGAATCATCTGTACCATATTGCAAAGTCTATTTAAAATTTCATTAAAAATCCTTTGATTAGCAAGAGCATTAAAATATAACTGCCATGCTACTCCGCAGGAGTGCAGACAAAACATGACAGACAAAAAGCACGGAGCACAGACAAAAAGGTAGATCAGATTAAAAACCAGGAAAGGCTTGCAATTCTAAATAATTAGTTTTAGTTACCTTATTTGTGCAGTCACAAATACCCAGAATAGTAAGTACAAGATAATACCTTTTATTTTCTGTATATGAATCAGCATACTTATCAGTAAGAATGACAATTATTTTTTTTTGTGTGATTCCCTTTGATACGAAAAAAAAAATAAAATTGGAAAATGTTCCTAAACAACTCTTATCATATAAAAATGTGTTGTAGTTTACTGAATAATATCATGTCCTTCCTACAATATACTTCTCAGTAGAGTTGTCTGAAAACCAGGTTTTATACTCTGTGAAGTTTTCTGATTAATTTATGTACATACTTATAATCTGAACCAAACCAAGAAATAAATCCCAAGAAATAGAAGATGCTCACACCTCAGGGAAACCTTATTTCTTATCAATCTTGTGTTAGCTTCATCCATGGAATTCTAAGCTATGTGTACTATTTAGATGATTAAAAAAAAGAAAAAAAAAAAAAAACAAACAAACATGAGGAAGTCAACCAACCAGTTACCCAAAGAGGCTGTGAGATCTCCATCTTCATAGCTGTTCAGGACTCAAGTAACAAGTTACTGAACAACCTGATTCTCTGAGGAGATAAGACTAGCTGACTTCTGGAGATCCATTGCAAAAAATATATCAACTAAAAAATTAATTATTTTAATGACCTTGACAATGTAATGCAAGGGACTCCTCATTAGGTTTCTGGGACATGTCACAGTATAAAACTTGAAATGAAGAATATCAGTGTGGCTATTTGTCCATTATTGCACTATCCTGATGGAAGAATGAAGATAACTATTAAGCTCAACTACCAATAAAATGTTTCTGCAGGTCTACAGCCACGACTTCTATGACTTTCTTAGTCACAGTAGAAGGTTTCCCAGAAACAGCTATGTGCTTTTCTTTGCTGAATGGAGAAAGATAGCTGTTCTGTCTAATCATCTTTTGTATCCCTTGTCTCTTCACTTAAATATTGCCAAAATTTGTGTTGCAACACTTTACTAACTAAAAACCATCTTATCTATGACAACAGCAGGTCATTTTGTAATTCGTTCATTCAGCACTCTTCATTTCTATGCTTTGCACTATGTTTCTATAATATGTGGTTTGTGCTATACTTTTTCCTTTTCACAGACAACCAAAATATCACCTTTGCAAATGCACACATACTTAAATTGCAAGGAAACTCTACTGATAGCTTTTTCATCTAAAACCAGTAGAAAACAGTTTCTTTCAGAGCTTCAGATTTTTGAACTTATTCATTTCATATGGAAGGGAAAAAGATTTTTTTTTTTTTCAGTAGAAAGGGATTTAAAAGACATTCATGTTATTATGCATTATAATTGAAATGTAGGCTATCTTCATGGTGTTCCCAGACCTTCACCTTTTTACCCTAATAAAATGTTAATCTGCAACAGTTGTCACAGTGAAACAATCAATTACCACACGGTGATGCTGAAATATCTCTTTGCTAACCGAAAGATTGCTCTTTCATGGAGCTATGTGACTTAATTTTCAAAGAAATTGTATTGCTAGTAATATTTAATTATTGGCTTATGAAAATGTCCTGGTTTGAGGTAAAATGAACCAATTTTCTGTTTTACAGTTTTACTTTCTTAGCTAGGCCTCTTCTAACTAGCTAAACTCTAAAATTAACAGCACATTGTTCAGAACTGTTTTGTCTCACAGTGATAAGACCTGATTATACCAAGGGATGGTATGCAAAGAGCCCCTTGCTTATATTTATTGCTAGAACAACCAAGGTCAGGGAATTTTCATCATTTGCCCCGTTGGAAGGTCAGAAATGGAAATACATAAAGGTGTCCCACCTGCAAGGAGGAGCGGACAGGACNATTATTACTACTACTACTACTACTACTACTACTACTACTAATAATAATAATAATAATAATAATAATAATAATATTTTCATTATAGTAGTTTAGTTTTTTCTAAACTCTTTAATCTCTTAAATTTCTTCCTCTCCTCTCTTTTACCTAAATGGGGGAGAGGGGGACATCTGTCAATCAGGTTTTGGTAAATTTGGCTGAAACCACAACAGAAAATTACAGGACTATTATCCGCACCCCTTTTTAAATTCAAGTTTGAATTTAAACTAAGTAGAATATTACTAATTCATTTTCAAAAATTTTTGGCTTAGACCCTGAATGATGGTCTTGATCAAGATGTAGCAAAACAGGCACTTTATTTTTAAGCTATTGACAATTAAATATATCTTTAAAGATATGTAATTGTTTAAACAAAGTTCTCACTTTTATTGGGGTCATTTTAGAGTAAGTAAAAACAATACAAAACTACTAGAAACAGAACAGTGTAAAATTCAGTATTATTATTTACAGTGAATGCAATATGTGCTAAATTATCCTATTATTTGTTGACCTTGGTACATCTATATGTGCACTTTAAGGTCAACCCCTGGTTTTTGAAGTTTGAGGATATCTACAGAAAACATAGTTATGCTGTTTTAACAGTTAAATGTCTACGTTAAGATAATATTCAGAGTATAGTTTGTAATTTTGAGAGGTAAATCATTAGAAATGTATGAAAACTACAAAATACATTATCGTAAAATACATTCTTTAAACATCTATGGAAAATGATGTATCTTTATGACCCTTTCTGTGTATGACTCATCTTACCTGGCTATGTCAGCACACATTTTTATATTGAACTATTGGACTGGTGTGCTTCACTGAATTGCTTTTTAAAGTTCCCACCTTTCTTTTTTTTTAACCTTTGTCCTGGAATGCCTCTAAAAATTCTTATTCTTTCAAGCAACTCAGAAATGTTAGTGTACTTTGCTTGTGACTTATTTTATCCCTTTTCTGTAAGCAGCTTTTCCTTTAAATAGATTTAGATATTTTTCCATGGATTTGCCTTTCTGTTTTGGTCTCATAACATTACTGCCAGCAGAACAGAAAACCAAGAATTTTTAGCATAAATATCTCTAGGCATGTTGTTTCATTTGTAAGTTAGGAGCATATGCTCTCTATTTAATTGCTGTGGAGAAATAGATACTACTTGAGCATGACTCAGTATCAAAGCTGTGGAACAGAATCTCACCTGATCACTCAGGGTAGAGGACTGCTGGAGAACAAAACAGTTACCTCTATATCAAGCAGTTGGCCTTTTGTTCCAAAATAACCTGGATGGAAATAGGAATGTTGCTTTCAGGTGCCATTGTGTACACAACTGGGTTGCATATCTAGATGTGCAACATAGCAATAGAACCCATATTTCATACATCAGGAGTAACTTTAAAAAAACAAACAGACAAACAAACAAACAAACAAACCCAAACAAACAAACAAAAAAAATCTAAATTAGATGGCATAAATATACTTGTATCTATTACGTCCTTCCAGGAACTCAAAGACACATAAATATTTCATTTGTTTCTGCTGTGATTCTAAGAGACTTTAAAGACCAATCACACTCACTTTCAGTGTGTACAAGACATATACAAACCTGTACAAAATAGTGGGACACTGCACATATGTACCTGAATCAGCTTCTATCACAGTCAAAATTTTCTTATGAGGAAAAAGGGAACATATCTTTTATGCAGACACAAGGATTTATTGGTAGTCTAATATTTTAACATTCTAATCAAAATACAAGCAGTTGTGCACACAGATTTTAAAATGTCTTTCCATGTTCTCCGTTGTTGTACTCACTGCAGTCAAAGATTTTTCCTACCATTTTTCCTACCATTGAATGCTCTGTTTGTCAAGAGAAGTATCACATCAGTAGTCATGGTTGTTCACTTTCTCTCCTCTTCAGTCTTGCATGTGGTATTCTTCATGTTTTTCCAAACACTGTTGCTAACATCTCTTTTTGTCTGATGTACAAATTTAGTTTCTAATGATTATTAAGTTTTATTAAACTTTTACCACATGTAGTACAATTCCTTGGTACAGTTGTGTAAAACTAAGCTGAAGCTACAGACAAGTTAGAAGACAGTCATCAGATTCTTGGATAATGAGGTGTTGCAGCTAAAACTAAGCTGAAACAAAGTCAAGTCCAGACAGGTATTTAAAGGCCTGAAAAGCTACTAGACTTTATTGATAAGTTAGTAAAAGAACTGTGATGGGCTAACAACTGTGAAAACAGTACATTTGCTGTGTTGCAGTGCTATGCTTGTGATTTTTCTTAGGTGTCTTCTGAAGTCTTACGGAATTTAAGATCTTACCAATCGTGCATCACTTTTGTACCATCTTCTGTTTCATTATTTTGTTTCTTCATTTGATGTTTTCCTACCTAGAGTGAACTTTTCTCTGCAGGTAACTTTTTGTTTCCCTTCTGCCCACAAACCTACTTACTTACCCAGCTGAATTCTCTCTGAATATCTAATATTCATTTATATGTAATTTGTCTTTTCTAACTTAGACTTTAGCAAGTTAGTTTTCTGAGGCTGAGCTACTCATCCAAAGATCTTCTTATAAGCCAGAGGTAAACAAGCATACCCATCTAGTACAACATTACAGTTATGTGCCTTTTAATCAAAAATATAATTTTTTCTTATATATGTTACTTTCTACTGTTTGTCTGCAAAGAGTACCTAAAATAATGTCAGAATTGCTTTGCAGTTCAGTAGAACAGTGTTTTTATAAAATGAAAGCAAGGATATGTCTTGCCTGTGGTGGGCACATGAGAATGCTTGAACAGGAAAAAAAACAAACCAGAAGCCAACATACACACACAAAAAAATAATCTATGATGCTTTGTTTTGCCAGGTTATTGTATTAGATTCTCCATAGTCTAATTCAGTCAAGAGTCACAATATTAATAGAAAATACACACTGCATAAGTAGAGCTGTTGAAACATTAATTTAAAAAAAAAAAAAAAAAAAAAAAAAGCCACCAAAACTCCAACCTGAGTTTTTCTTAATGAGGCTCAGAATCTGAAAGCTTCTTTTTTTTTTTAAAATATGAACTTGTAAAAGAGAAACCTGTACATGTTTTCACAGACTCCTAAATGCATATTTCTTTATATAAATTTGGACACAATGTTTAAATATTCAGCCCCCACATACTCTTTTGTATTTTGTATTTGAGCATTCCTATCAGTAGTGGCTTCATTGGATTATGCTTTCAAAAAAGAAAAAGAGAATCAAATCTGCTATGTAAATACCTCTCTTTTTCAGAAGTTATTAATAATTTATAGTCTCTTTCTGTATTTCATGGTCTTGTGACAGAAGCAAACTAAATTTTTCAGTAGTTTCACACTCCTTTGTATGACCCAGCTTCTATCTTTAAACTAAATTTTCTGCTGTGAATTATAACTAATTTATCAAAATAGAAAGGAGGTTTTTCATCAGTTGCCAGTACTGGTCATAGAGAATCAAATCTGCTATGTAAATACAATTATAACAAGTCTGGGTGTGGCTGTGAAAGTGGCACCTGTAAAGCATTATTGTTTTTTAAAAAAAAAAATGTTAGAAAGAAGCAAGTCATCTCTACGATGGTTGTTAAGGAAAGAAGAAATAATCTGAAAATAGAAAAAAATAAATTTAATAAAATCCAATATAATATTTGAGATTCAAATGAAAAAAAAGATATTTACCAGAAAACAGAAAAATTCTTGTGTAGGAACTGTGGGTTTGGTTTGAGTTGTTTTGGTTTTTTTCTTGTTTCATTTTCTCTCCCTGATGCAACCTTTTTAAACTTTTTATTTTTTTTTTCTTTTTTAGTACAGACTTTACAATACAAAGCCTCTGTTAGTTTGACAACAATAATTCGGTGATACTTCACATTTTCCTTTGGGGACAGATTCATCGAATAGTTACTGGAAGAATTCAGACACCCATAATAAAAGTCACCACATTACTAACAGTGATATATAGCTTAATAATACCTTATTTTTCACTTAGAAAATTACCATACTTTACAACAAAAATTTCACCATGGGGAATTTTATTAGGACTGATGCATACAAATAGAAGCAGCTGCATACTAAGAGCACCTGAGTAATGAAAAAGTCAACAAGACACCATCTATGATATTGGACTTCATATTGCATTATACCATAAACTCTGTTCATACCAAATATGTGCATTGTGACTTCAGGGTAGCCATAGATACACTTAAGACTGCAATGGAACTTCCATTATAACTCAATTGTTTTGTTTGGGTGGTTTTTTTTGCTTTGCTTTGTTTTTCCGTTTTTCGTTTTTATTTTATTTATTTATTCATTTTTTTAAAAAAAACAAAAACACAAAACAAACAAACAAAAAAAAACCAACAAAAAACAAAAACCAAAACACCATAGTTTGGAATAAAGTCAGGGAGATAGGGAGATCAGTTACCAATCACCATCATGGGTAAATCAGAAAAGCAGACCTAAAAAGAATTTTTTGCCAACTAAGTAAGGGTAGCAAGAAATAAAAATAAATATATTGAAACAGAACCTTTCCTCTCACTATTCCCAGGATTGACTTCACACCTTCACACCCAGAGCAACACGGAGGAGGATGGAAAATGCAGGTTGTGGACAATTCATACTGCCTTCTCTCTACTGCCCCATCCTCACGCCTTTTTCCAGAGTTGACTGGGCTCTCCACAGAGAGCATGAAATATCTGCTCCACTGTGGAGCTCCTCCTCCTCTTCAGTCTTTGGTCTTTCATCTGCTCTTTCTCACTTTTTTTTTTAATTCCATCATCCTCTCTCTCCACAGGATTTCTACCCTTTCTTAAACATGTTTTCCCTGAGGTGCCATCATTTTGGCTGAAGGGCTCAGCTATGTCCTGCAGTAGGTTTATTGAAGCTGGGTGGAACTGGCTATGTCCATTTTGGGTCAGCCCCAGTCTCTCCTCACAGAGGCCACCTCTGGAGCTCCTGCTACCAAAACTTTGGTACCTACATCCAATGTACTTTAATTCAGCAAGTTTTTGCTGATTTCATAAAAAGCAAGACCACCTTATCCTCTCTTTGTTTTTGTATAGAATCATAGAACCATGGAATCATCCAGGCCAGAAGACACCTCCAAAGGTCATCTGGTCCAGCCTCTGTGCAGTCACAGGGACACCCCCAACTAGACCAGGTTGCCCAGGGTCTCATTGAGCCTCACCTTGAATATTTCCAGGGAAGGGGCCTCAACCACCTCCCTGGACAACTTGTTCTAGTGTTCCACTACCCTCAGAGTAAAGAATTTGTTTCTAATATCCAATCTAAATCTGCTTTTCTCCAACTTAAAGCCACTGCTCCTCATCCTATCACTTCAGGTCTTTGTAAACAGACTCTCTCTAGCCTTCCTGCAGGCCCCCTTCAGGTACTGGAAGGCTGTGATTAGGTGTCCTTGGAACCTCTTAGCTTTCAGTCCTTACTATTTTTTCTTCATTCATGTGGTCAATTGGCAACTAGAAAACCGTTTGCTAAAGAATGTTCTCTCCACCCCTACACAGCAGGAGTGAAGAGAGGATGCCAGAGATGAGAACCACTGCATTTAACGGCAGCATAGACTTACTTCAAATGAGAATATTGCAGTGCAAAATTTTGATGTGGCAACTTTTCAGCATCGGTAAATAACAACAGGTAAGAAGAATTCTTTCCTCACAATGAGTATCATTCATCATTCACATTGTTTATTCTTTCTTAATTACTCTGTAGGATGATCATCTTACAAGAACTGTCAATTCATATGTCATGTATCATCTGGCTTGTGGGTCCTTTTCTCTTCCCTTAGTAGGTAATGAAAACTTACATGCATTTATCAAACACACAGTTCTTAAATGCCATGGAAACATTTCAGACCCAGTGAAAGAACTTTGTGCCATTTATATTTTCTGTTGAAAAGAACAGTAATGATATATGCACTCTGTACCTGTGATTAATATATAGCAGACAGAAAATGCCGCATCACAGTTTTAAACACAGGAAGGAAATACTGAAAGTTCTAATGAAAGAGCTGAAGACAGAGACTCAGAGGCTGATGAACAGAACATATATCTAAGATAAATCACCATTTTAAAGTAAAAAGTAGGTAATAAAATTACATGATTTTTCATCAAAGAATTATCAAAATAAAGCTTTTCATCTTCACTAAGCTGACAGTGCTATTAGAACTCAAACCAGGATATAATGAAGTCATCAGTTTTCTGTATGGTAGATTTAGTCCATCTGTCCATAAACCTGCTTGTTGTGTTTGTTATTCATTTTTTTCTTTCATGTGTAACTTCTTCAAAAATCAAGCCAAAGAAAAAACCTCCCTCTGGATCACCACAGTATTTATTGTCATGCAGACAGAGAACAAAAAGACCTGAAGACAGCCTGTAACTAACATATAAAGAAAGAAACAACAACTGAGTAGATTAAAAAAAAAAAAAAAAAGAATGCAAGCAAACCCCCAAACTGTTATTAATCCATAACCTACAGAGCAATTACAGGACACCAATTGTCTAACTGCTAGCAACTGTTTTGAAGAGATTACAACAACAGAGGAGTCTCTGGAGGAACCTGAAGGAAAATAGTAGGCTACATACCAGCTGATTGTTTAGAGTGCTGCTCAAGAGGCTGAAAAGTCATACATGTTAGCATTCTTGGTCACTATTTCTCAAAAAGAAAACAATTTTTCCTGATACTTAATGCTCTTGCAAGACAAGTGCCAGTACACAAACATAAAAGCTTCTGTATTAATATTAAGTTTTCATAACACTAAGCAGTTGGTAAGAGATTTACAATAACAGCAATACCAGTATAGTTTCTATTAGGCTTGTAATACAAATTAGGTGCATTTTGTTGCACTGTTATATACATTTATAAATATTATATATATATTTATACAAAGATTTATTTGTACAAGTCGGACATGGTCACATTGCTCACTTGACAAACCAATAGATTGCTTATGCAGTTTATCTCATATTAAGCATATAAAATCTCTCTCTTACATTACACATCAAGCATAAAGTACAGGATACAACATTTTCAGGATATTTTAGAAACAGTATTTGTGCATATGAGATTAATTCTATTTAACATTTTTTTCAAGAAAATCTAGCAACTGAAGTCCTTTAAAAAAATAACCTTGTAGTCCCCAGCTTTAGTTGCCTGCCTTACCAAACAGAATTGAAAACCTACAGTTGCAAATATACAATTCATATATGATCCAGATATAAAATTGAACATCCTTGAATGGGATCCAACGCAGTCTGAATAATATTAGGAGGCACTCAGAGCTAGCTTATAGATCTGTCTCCCTCCTGTGACTTTTTAATAACTCTCAAGCTTCTCTGCCAACTAACTCAACAGTGAGTGAGAAAGGCTAATGCACCCTGTGGAATGACTTACCTTTACAGAGAAGTTTCTCTCTATATTGACTCCAAAGAAACACAAATAACAACCTAGATTAGCTATGAGATACTGAAGTTGAGTGAGATGAATCCTACTTCCTACAGTAATTGGTGAATGGGAACAGAAAGACAATGTCTATCAAGAGTCTAACTTATTTCCTCAGGTTTCTTACAGACTATATATGGTCAAACAATTAAATCAATACTGATCTAACATCTTCCAAGGTTGAAATATTTCATTTTCAGTCACCTTGACATTCTCTTGTGTTCATGACAGAACCTGGAATTCTGTGGTTCATATTCTTCTGATTCTTTTGATAAGCCTGATTCTCCAGATCTTGATGAATATTTAATTTTATAGTTAAAAAAATAAAATAGGAAGGGTAGACTTAATCTACCCTTACCTTAGTGCCTAGAGGATTTATGCTGGAGACTAACATTGCCTTCTCTTAGTTTCTATGTTACCAATGAAGAAAAATAGGTATTTGTCTGAGAAAAATTCAGCCATATCTCTCAGATCTTATTAAATACAGAGAAAGACTAGGATAATTTTTAGACATGCATTTAATATTTTGGATCTAAAAATCAGTTTGCATTCATCCTAACTGTCAAACTGATACAGCCTTTCTTCTCACCATTGACTCATTTCTCCCTGTTTGAAAATGCTAATGTTACTGGTGCATGTCTTGTCTGCCCAGATGATAAACAGACACTTAATAACTACTCTCCTAAATATTTTAATTTGTTAATGGATTGTAATATCTCAGACTTTTCTCTATTCCAAGAAATATTCACACCTAAGCTTTTTCTTGATGGTTATATTATTTGACAATACTTTTAAAAAATGTTTCTTGGATTAATGCAAGCAACATTATTTATTACCTTTGATTATTAGAGAAGTGGTACCCAGTCACACTAGAAACTGTTTAAAACAATCCAGGTCACGAAATAAAGAGCTGAAATATCTCAACTTCTGGATGAAATAAGTCTTATACTGCCTCTTTTCTTATTCCACAAAACAATTAGACTTTCAGAAAGACAAATTAATTGAGAGCGAAGATTTAATCTCAAAAAATCCAAACTTTCAGGAATGATCATAGAAATTTTATGCAATTAAAATGTTGTGAATAAGCTTTAAAATTTCCTCATGCACACACCAGGAAGAAGGCATTTGCTGAGAGCATCTGCAAAAGTTGCAAAACATTTGTTTCTGTGATACCATGATTCTTTACTTTAATCTCCAAGACTAGCAAGGGATTAAAATTCAATATTTTACAACTGCAGGACATCTTACATTAGTTATTTTCCCAAGAAATAAATTTCTTAGAATGGAAAAAACATCAGTTGTCTTTCTTTAGCTAAGGGGAGAATACAATTTTTAACTAGTAGGAGGAAGGGTGATGGATAGACATAATGGCCAAGTAGAGCATAAGTGATATTGCATGAGGGAAATTTTTTAAAAAATATTTATTCATCAGAAGTACTGTCCTACAATATGAGGAAAAAAGATAAAATTAACATATGACAACCTTCAGTTCAAATATGTTTTTTCATATTAACACTAACTTCTAATATACAAACTTTCTTGTCAGAAAGACAACAGGTACAGCTGGTGTGGGAACTATTAATGCACTGCTGAAAAAAGGTAACTTGTGCCTGAGAAACACTAAATATGGCGAGGACAAGGGAATATCTGGCAGAGAGGTTTCAGCTTAAAATTTAAAACCTGATTAGCAAATAAAACATAAAAGAAGGGTAACAACTATGCTATCAGCAGATCAGAACAAAAAGTAGCAGAAGAACCAAAGTGGAAGAGCTTCTTTCCAAAGCAGCTGTGTTTGCAGTGGAAGTGTCAGAGCTGCCAGTGTACAGAAATTACAGCGTTACATACATTCTAAAACACATTTCACAGTAAAAGACAACAATCAACATTAATTTACTCTCTCATATAGACAGAATGAAGGAAAAAATGTGCATGCATTTAAGTTTAACTCAGAAATATGCAGCAAACTAAGGTGGAAAAAATAATAAAGTACCTTTCAAAAGATCCTATTTTGCCTTATGCTGAAGTCCTCTTTGTCAAACCCAGTACTTTCATTGCTGTACTGAATCATATTATTAGTCATTTTCTTTTCTTGCCCAGTAATGATTAGTAAATTTGGTGGCCTAAATTCTTACTTGAACTTTATATTAAGTCTCCTGGGTTTAAAACCAAACCTCATGTGAATAATTTTTCTCTCTACTTCCAGTTTAGCATCAGGATTTTATTTCATGCAGGACTTTAGTGCTTGAATCTGTCAAAAGAATCTGGTATTGAAAATACATGTGAAAAATGGAAAAGGGAAGATGGGAAATGTCACAGTTTCTTGAACATAATGAATCTTCCTGTGGAGTTTCAATCAACATAGCCTTGTGTGATGCTTTTCTCCTAAGTGTTATATTGCTGACTAATGTTAACCTTAGAAGTGAAACAGTCAAATGCAAATTATCAGAGGGCCTAAAAGAACACACCGTAAGACTTTTTGTGGTTTAACAGATATGATACATTTCAGACTGCAGTCTTTGATCTTTTTATAAATCTTTTCTTCCTGTTGGATTCTACTATTTGGTCATTTTCATCCTCTATACACAAAACCTCTGCCACCTGTTGAAAGCACAGCTGATTCTGGACTGATGCATGAAATATAGCCAATTTCCTCAATGTGCAGTTTTCTGATAACTGTTTCCTCCCTTCTACAAGGATCTTCATATCCCGAGGAATTACATACAGCTACTTTAGACTAAGCAGACTGGCAAAGTTCTCTAGTGAATCAAGAATATTCTGTTTTACCCTTTATGTCTAGCATTCAGTTGACTGACCATTTTCAGATTCTAACATGACTTGATTTTTACTAGTCATATCTATTAGGTTCCTTTCTGCAAAATTATTCTATTTAAAATAAAATACATCAGACTAGTTAAATAGGGTGAAGTAAGGAAATAAACAATGAAATTATTCATACTCTCAGTACTTTATAAAACACAAGAATGTATTCTTTTTTTATTAGGAAACTGAGGGAAAGATGTGCTTGTGAAAAATTTCTAAAATGCAATTTGAATAATACATGTGTTCAGAGCAGTTATGTGGCAAGAAGAAGAGGATATGTGTCCTCATATAGCCATGCCCATTTCTTCTGCTGGTATAGCTGTTCAGTAATGCACTATTTTGGAGTGTGTCATTAGTACATCTTATGTCTGGAAAAAGATCAATGATGAATGCTGAAAAGGATGTTATGCTATAGAACAGGACCCTTCTGTTTAGAACCTTAACCAAAAAGAACACTGCTTTTTTAAACTTTAGCTTTGGTTAACTGTGAACTCTGGTATTTTTTCCCCCCATTATTCTTTCAGTCATCACAGACTTGTTCTCATTTGTTTCAAGGTCCACAATAATTGTTGTTGATGCATGAAAATACATTGTGCAGTTGGAAAGACCTCTTAAAATTCTATGTATGTACAAAATTGATGAGGTTGTGTAAATCATGTAGCAGAAAACAATCTCTGATAGAATATAAACCATCTAAAAGTCAAGGGAAAGCAAAATTTATCTTTAATTTTGAGAGTGTATTTGTTGAATGAAGAATAAATTAATCTCAGGCCAACCTGGAAAAGTTCATGTAAGTTTTCATTTTCCCTCTACCTCAGACTGGGTGTTCATCAAGGCCAACATAGTTACCCAGGGAATTTTCCACATGTAGTGCTACATAGTGGTATAACGTTGCTAATATTTGTAGTTTGCTTTTTTTGTTTGGTAGGTTTTGTCTTTCACTCCTCCCACTTTTATGACATAGGCTGGTTCCCAGACTCCTAAATTAAGATGTCTACAGAATTGAAGACACTTAGGGATCAGAATATATAAACTCTCATTATACATAATGGAAAGCCAGTTTTAAGAGATACTTATCTCCCCTTTTGTCCCTGAAGGAGATACCTACACTGAGGTAGTTGAGGACATACACAAGGTATATAAGGAGAGGCAGAAGGAAGTGGGACTTGTTTGCCTGGAGAGATAAAACTAAAGGGGATCTAATTATAATTTTCAGCTACCTTTCTGGGGGAGAGAAGGGGAAGACTAGACTAGAACCTTCCTAGAGGAGCATGTCAACAAGACAGCTGGGTTTAGAATAATGGGCAAGGGGGTGGGGGTGGTGTCACAAAGAGAGTGTAACAGGTTGCCTAGACAGGTTAGGTGCTCTGCCTTCCTGGAGATACTCATTTATTTGACAAGGCCCTGAACAACATGATACAACTTTGAAGCTAATACTTGGTTTTGAGAAGGTAGTGACCAAATGACTTTAAGAAATCATTTCCACTGCAAGTTATGACTTTGCATTTTCTTATTGAACAAAACAAACTTACATTTAAAAAACAAAATGCTGTGAGGGTCTCTGTTACTCATATCTCCAAGTTACTGTTAGCTCAGTGTGCAGTAGAATCAAGTACATTGTGGAACAGCTGTTCTCACCAGTAGCTCATTGGATGGGAAATCATTTTCATAGAAATGTCTAGGTTGGAAGGGACCTTTAAGATAACCTAGTCCAACCATCAAATCCTGTTTTTGGTAAGTAACATACATACATTTGAGAATTTACATTTACCCAAAAGTTATTGCATTTGTTACTTGAGTTATTGCCATGCTCTTTCTACAAAATAATATTTTAGTATGAAAAAACTTTCACTATAGATAAATTTCTACAAGCAGCTTTTGCTAACAAAGATAAGAATATAGGGTAAGATAAAGTATAGTTTTGTCTTCAGACCTCACCTGATGATTTCTGTCAGAAACAGCTCTTTTTCATGTTGTGCACCTTAAAACTCTTGATGTGGTGTCTGCCACTTCGGATGATAAGGAACTCTTCCTGATGCAGACTTCCAAATAGGCAGAGATTTGTGGCTTTAAATATGCATTCTGAATTATTGCATACTAAAGACTAATGGCTCTTTATTAAGAAGGTTTTTATTGACTAAACACTCATGGAAAAAGTTAACAAATTATGCAATAAATCTTGGTTAATGTTAAATGGGCAATAATTTTTAATATTTTAAGTAGGGAATATACATTTTAAAATACTTTGTTCTATTAAGCAGGATCTTAGATAACAGATAATTTCTTGTAATATTTAGTCTTGGGGATATTTGTTTTCATAAAAAAAACCATCAAAGCAACAAATTTAAACAAGCTCATTTGCATTGGCAAGTGCAGCTCAGCATTTAAATGTGGACGTATAAGGAAGAGGTTACTTATTTGAAATTGATGTTGTTTTTGTGATTTAAGAATTAATAGAAGACAACTATGTCAACTTTAATCTTCAAAATCCTCCAGGGTAAAGTATTAATGTAAGTCATCATTATGATGAGAATAGTGTGCACATTGCTGAAATGGAATTAATGATAACCCCTTTGTGTATGGACAGATTTCTGCAACTATCTACCTATGTTACTAAATAATAATAATAAAAAAAAAGGATTATACAAACAATTATATAATTGATAGGTGTCAAACATTGAGTTCTTAGGGAGATTTCAATCTACTTTTCTTCAGACTGTTTGCATTTACCTATTAGCTTCATATAATACATACTTTTGATGTTTATTTTCCAATTCTTGCATTATAATTTTATTTTAATATAGTCACAGTTTGAATGTAAATTCAAAATCTGTAGCAAGAGGAGGTAGGAATCAGTTTTGGTTCTGTTATCTTTAACTTTCATTAATGATAAATAAAGACAAAGAACTAAATCTAAACAGAAATTATGACCAATAATGTTTTGGGGTCCAACTTTGATTTAAAAACAAAAAAGCAAGGAAAATTCACTTACTTTAAATTAATGGAAGCTTAGATGTTTCATACAAGAAATAATACAAAACAAAACAAAAATGAGTTTCAGAGATAATTCGCCTTATACTATGGTGCTTTCTATAACAGATTGCTTCCATTCTCCTCTATATCTTTTGCATTGAACTGTTTGCAATATTATGCATGCATGAGTCTCATTTTCTTCAGACTGGAATGTTGATTTT
This sequence comes from Pedionomus torquatus, assembly GCA_013398155.1. Taxonomy (NCBI): domain Eukaryota; kingdom Metazoa; phylum Chordata; class Aves; order Charadriiformes; family Pedionomidae; genus Pedionomus; species Pedionomus torquatus. The sequence continues at coordinate 186,820 of VZRU01016419.1, forward strand.
TTTTTTTTTTAATAAGTATTTATATATTTTTATAATAGAGTTTAAAAATATTTTGGTAGCAAATAATTATTTTTCCTTCTGATTGTTAATCACAATCTAACCAAAACTTCTTTCTTTAAAACAACTAGATTTTTAAAAGATCAACCCAAATATTAGTAATTCTGTTAGTAACTGTGGAGCAGCTTTCTTTGGGGGTTTGGAGGGAGTGGCAGCTAGGTTTACATGGTAAGACAAAGCTGTATGTAAAGCACTGAGGTTATGGTTTACTTCTATTTAAAAGAATCTAAGGCATAATTCAGAGAAAATTATATCAACTTTCCTTCTGTATGCACAGACTGAAAAATTACTAAATCAAGAGATCATTGATTTGGCTTAGTTATGTACCTAATTAATGTAAAGGATAACGTATTTTAAATAAACAAATGGAAACAATCAAAGAGTTCAGAAGCAACCTAAAGCAGTTTATGTATCTGAATCATACCCAAGAAAACAGAGTCTCTAACAGTATTTTTAAACAATGAGGTGTTTTAATGCTTCACAGTGCTAAATTAAAATCTAAAACTGGTTTCTAGTTGAAAGACAACTTGTCGATACTATTAAAACTCAAAAAGAATACAAAAGAAAAAAAAAAAATATTTGAAACCTGTGTTTCAAAAGTTCTTCCATAAGAAATATTTTCTGTATTATCTTTTTACTGGTTAAAGTGTTTCTTTTAGAGTTCATATTGTTAGTAGTTTGTTTTTCAAAGACAATTTTCGATCTCATGTTTTTTCTATTCAGCCTGTCATATTCTTGCAAGCATTTGACTTCATCTGACAAATTAGTTAAACTCCGCAATGGTAAATTTAAAAAAAAAAAAAAAAAAAAAACAACAAAAGNAAAAAAAAAAGTAATCATAGAAGAGCTTGCCTAGAACACTAGTCAGCAGTGAGGTGGATCACTAAGTTTCTGAAAAAATCTAGAAGATATGTTCATGACAGAAATCTGACCAACAAAGTTAATTTACTTAAATTTGAATGATTATGCTCTCAAAGAATTTCTCAAACACTGAGTATTTTAATTTTATATGTAATATCAATCAAATGTTATTTCTATTGTGCAAGCTATAGCATCATATGTAGATATAGGGTTGAAGGTTTGTTAGTGGCTAGCTTTAAGCTTTAAATATTAACTGTTTCTATTGATCTCAAAAAACAAATCCTTTCATCAGTATATTCATATTAAGCTGCTAAAATATAATGAGTGGTAAGTGGTGACTGCTAATAAGTTGTTTGGTGAAAAAGACTGTATAGTCATAGTTTCATTTGCTTAAACAATCTTTCATCCAGAAAATACTTTCCCCCCCCCTTCTGTCTCTGTTTTGCAGGACAGAAAGGAGAATGTTTGTAACAGAGCAAGGGATACAGTTGATACAATCTGTTTACATCAAGGGAGTAATTGAGTTACTCAGGAGTGAAAGTGTACTTTTTTGGGTTTAGAATCATAGAATCAATAGTTCGGGTTGGAAGGGACACTTAAATGTCATCTAGACCAATGCAATGAGCAGGGAAATTAGTTGATCAGGTTGCTCAGAGCCCCATCCAACCTGGCCTTGAATGTTTCCAGGTGTGGGGAATCTATCACCTCTCTGGACAATCTGTTCTAGTGTTTCACCACCCTCATTGTAAGAGATTTCTTCCTTATATCTAGTCTAAGTCTTCACTTTTTCATTTGAAAATTGTTTCCGCTTGTCCTTTTGCTATACTCCCCGATAAACGTCCCTCCACATCTTTCTTCCAGGCCCCTTTAAATACTATAAGGCGTCTCCAAAGCCTGGTCTTCTCCACACTGAACAACTCCAACTGTCTCAGTCTGTCTTCATAGGAGAGATTCTCCAAGCCTCTAATCAACTTTGATCCACTAGACCTACTCCAGCAGGTCCACATTTTTCCTGTGCTGAGAGCTTCAGAGATACACACAGCTCTCCAGGTGGCATCTCAGAAGAGCATAGTAGAGGAGTAGACACACTTCTCCTGACCTGCTGACGATGCTTCTTTTGGTACAGCCCAAAATGCAACTGACCTTCTGGGCTGTGAGTATATATTTTTGGCTGATGTGTAGCTTTTCATTCACCAGTACCACCAAATCTTTCTGTGCAGGGATGCTTCAAATCCCTTAGTTCCAGCCTGTATGGATACTAGAAGTTGCCCTGACTCAGGTGCTGTACCCTGAGCTTGGCCTCATTGAACTTCATGAAGTTCACATGGGCCCACTTCTCAAGCCTGTTCAAGTCCCTCAGGCATGTTAACTACACCACTTGGTATAGTGTCACCCATAAACTTGCTGAAGGTGTATTCAATTCCACTGTCTACATCATTGATGAATATGTTAAAGAGTACTGGTTCCAATATGGACCCTGAGGTGACACCACTTGTCACCAATCCCCATCTGAACGTTAAGCCATTGACCAGTATCCTCTGGAGGCAGCTATCCTTACCATCGAACTACTTATCAAATCCATACCTCTCTAATTTAGGGAGAAGGATATTGTGGGGAACCACCTCAAAGGCCTTACACAAGTCTAGATAGATGACATCCCTAGCCCACCCTTTGTACATTGATGTAGTCACTCCATGAGAGAAGGTGACTAAGTGCATAATCTGAATTCAATAGATAACATTCTTTAAAGAGATAACAATATTTACACTGTTACTACTTCAGGTTCATATAAGTTTCAATTAAAAGTAATAAAACATGCTTGGGCATAATGTTCTTTTTTATTCACCTCAGCTGCCATGTATGTTATTGGCTCACCCTATGATATCCTTGTTTCTTAGCTAAGAGCTTCAAAGACATCAACATCTATGTTTGGTAAGACTACCTACAGCTTCTAGACAGGCTTTTGTCATTATTTTGCTGATGCAGCTATCATTTGCCTCTGAAATAAAATGTTTGGTGCAGACATTATGCATCTGGGACTCATTCTACACTTACCTCTTCCTATGTCTTCTTTACTCAATTCTTTTAATTCCAGCAGTTTTTCTTTCTCTTCATGCTCTCTCTCCCATACACACAAAACACACTCTTTCTTTCCCTCTTCTTCCTAATTCTATCCAAAATCAGAACACAGGAAGCAGTGATTTCTTTTGCATTGTTTGAATTTTATTTTGAGCAGAACTTCTTTGCTGACTCAAGCATTTGTAACCATTACTTAAGTTAAAATAAGTATAAGACTCCAATGCCATTAAAATCTCAGATTTTAATATTTTTTTTTTTTGTAACAGTAAAGATTTATTTCTGAGTCTATTTATAATTAGTGTACTCATTAGAATTTCTGATGTGCTTCCAAACTAGGAGAAGATATTTACATACTGTCCTTGCAACAGTCTCATAATTTATGCAGATCCAGATAGGTAAGCAAGCCTCAAAGCATGATATGTGGACTTTACTTACTTAATTTCTTTGTGTTTATTATTTTTTTCCCATGTAATAGAATCTATGATGAGTTATTCCAAAATATTTTTAAAGTATTTGTTATTTTCATTGATCATATAAATCTAATATATTTTTGGTTAAATATAACATATGTAATCTATAATTGTTATAATTGATATATACACATATAACCTCCATTCATCTATATTTTTGAATAAGAAATAGTGTTTCTTCCAACCAACTTTGCTGTGCAGTTTTTTAAAATGCTCTATATAAACCCAAAACAAATCTTGATCGATACTTCTACTTTTTTTCCTTTTTTTTTTTCCTTTTTTTTCTTTTTTTTTTTCTTTTTTTTTTTTTTTTTGAAAATGTTATTTTCTGTTTCTACTTGTAGACTTGTAGTAGCATGCAGCTTTTTAAGGAAAGACAATAAATGAAGGATGGGCTTGATTTTATAGGAAGGAGTTTTGTTTTGAGAGAAGCTGAGAAATAATAACCTCCAGAAAGTTCAATGAGAGAGACTGTAATGAAATACAAACAAAAAATATTTATTTGGAATTTAGAAAAATAAAAGGACAAATGGTTTATGTGCTTGGGTAATCTTTGGTATCTGGCTGCTTCATTGAACTTCAAAATCCTACAGCTGTTATTCATAGAATCAGAGGTTGGAAAAGACCCTTGGGAGCCCTGAGTCCAACCACCAACTCCGCTCTAAAAAGTTCTTCTATACACCATATCCCCCAGCAGCATATCAAAATAACTCTTAAACACATTCAGGGATGGTGACTCATCCAGCTCCCTGGGCAGCCTATTGCAGTGTCTGACCATTCTTTCTGTGAAGAATTCTTTCCTAATGTCCAGTCTGAACCTACCCTGTTGCAGCTTGAAGCCTTTCCCTCTTGTTCCATCAATAATTACCTGTGAGAATAGACCAGCAGCAACCTCTCTACAATGTCCTTTTGAGTATTGCAGAGATTGATGAGATCTCCCCTCAGCCTCCTCTTCATCAAACTAAACAGTCCCAGCTGCTTCAAATGTTCTTCATAAGATTTATTCTCCAGGTCCTTCACCAGATTTGTTGCCCTTCTCTACACTCACTTCAGCATGTCAATATCTCTCTTGCATTGTGACGCCCAAAACTGTCTATACATTGTGTATAGAACACTTAAGTGAACAATGTTGGAACAAAAATAGGGCAGCCTAAGCAGGAATGCACAGTTTAGCAACCAAAAAACCCCTGAGATTGTTTTATACCATCCAATATTCCACCTCTTTAACCCTCAATGACAGGACAGAAACATTGAAGTGGGTGAACTGTGATTGCCAGGTAACTGTAGGGCATTCAGCTGTTCAGTAAAACACTATCCATTAGTTTAATAGTTGGGCATCATGTCTGGATTTACACCATGTCTTCAGTGTGCATAATATTGGATAAGAATATGTACAGATACAGGCAAAATAGAATATTTGCATAAAATGGAGATAAGCAGAGAGATATTATTCTGCAGTTATCAATAATTTGCAAATAAACCACTCATAAAAGTTGACAAAGCATCTTCTTACTTCAATTTCTGAACATAATACAATAACTAACAGTCACCTGTTTTGTGTGTAACTGAACTTATGGTGATTTTTAGGAGTTTCAATATGTGTCCTTTAAGAGAAACACTATCATTTATAGTGCATACTTGCTGGAAAAAAAAAAAAAAAAAAAAGAAAAAAGAAAAAAAAAAAAGACTATGCTAGCTGGATACTGATTACAAAATATTGTACCATCTTTTATTAAATGTAACATACAAAAAGCAAGCTATATCAAATAATAACAAGATTGATGATGTTTATACACATAGGCAAACAATGGACACCTAGATAAAACTGTAAATATATAATGACTTAATTTCAGAACACTGTACCAATGCTCAGTAATTTATAATTCAGAGCAGGTCTCTACATAGATTGTGTGGAACTCCAGCTGTAATGAGCCTTCTTCCTTTGATTACATTATTTACTACTGTTGCTTATTTCTTTCAAAAATTTAGCTGTTGCTTCAAACATTTCCTGTCATCCCATGAGACTTGTTTCTTTTTGCTTTTTTTTTTTCTTCAAAATTCCCCAGTTAGCTCAATTTTCATAGGAATAATTGGATTAAGATCAGTTTCAGGACTTTACCACCAGGTAATAAATGGTCATTTTTTACAGAGAAAGGGTCAATCCCTATGAATATGCCAGAGCTGTAATCGTCTTTCACTTGTTTTGTCTAGGTTTTTTATATTACTTTTATGAAATTAATTCTATCTATTGGTTAGCTAAAAAATAATTGGTTTATACATTTAAGATGTATCCTTCTTGCTGTGTATTTGATCATAACTAAAGTCATGAAGTGCTTTTCTTTCTTCCTGAAACTTAGATAAAAAGAAATATTCTAAATGCTAGAGTTGATAAACTAGCCTTAAAATTCATTCTCAGATGTTACATCAAAGATTTCTAGCTTAAGACTGGATATCCAAATGTAATCTGCTATGCTAATTGTGGTTTTAATGATCTATAGCTTTATTGAAAAGCTTTATCTGGCTACCATTAACATATCTGTATGTTTATATTTGAACTAATGTAGTATTTCCTAAATTTGCAACAGCAAACAGCTTTTCATAATAATAATTAGCATTTAGAGCTAACTCCAGAAAGTATCTTCAAAGAATTATACTTACATTCAAAATTCAGTCTTTAAGCCCTCTGGAAAATTTAATACTGGCTACAACTACAGGATAAAGCCTTATAAAATAAGGTTGAGAATATACATATTCAAATTCATATCTTGTTTTACAGCAAGCCAATGACAAGGCTCCCTCGTGACCTTCTAGAAGAATCTGTTCTCAGATACACACAAAGTATAAATTACACACCTTTGGAAACAGAACAGTCTTCAGTATTATTGCACAGTTTGGGATGCAGAAAAGATAGTGAAAATTAATTGTTAGAGTCTAAAAGGAATTCAGCATGGCACAAAATGCAAGGGCTGGATGTTGACTAATGGCACTTGACTTGATGTCAACACAAAGCTCAAATTCAGTCATTTCAAAGTGTATGTCATTGTTCGCATAGCATAGTTTTTGTGCCATCACTGAATAGTATTGAAGCATAAGATCACAAAAATCAGATTTATTTAACTAAGCTTTTAACTGTAGTCAAAATTCATTCCTGTATGCTAACATGGGAGAGTATGATATCCATGGAACTACCATGATGAAGCAGATCAATGGTACTGTGATCCGCATCAGTTTTACCAAATGACATCATCTACATTACTTTGAATAAAGAAAAATCTATTCTTATATTATTACTTTGAATAAAGAAATTTCTATTCTTTCTTAATATGTATAAAATAGAGTATTTTTTAAGATATTATTTTTACTCTGCATAATACAATTTTATAAAAGGAAGGCAATCACCTAAGATTGCATCAGGATTGAGACAGAATAGCAATGGAAAAAGTTTTGTATGATGTCTCCAGTACCTCCATGAGATTAAAATGCTTCCTTTAGGACATTTATAGCGTCTGTTAACATACAATACCACATGGTGCATTCATATAATAATTTTATACTCATCTCAGTCATGGAAATTTAAATACTGTCATATCACATTTGGAAATGATCATGAGATGAGACTTTTACTCTATTTCTCCAGATTGCTAGCCCTAAGGTTCTTACATCATCAAATCTAATTAAATAACCAAATTCCTAAGATGTTTTCATTTTTCATGGTACACATCCATAGGTTTATGCAAATGGCCTCCCTGGTTACATCATTCCAAAATGTAAACCAACAAAAATGAGACCCTTAAAATCTTTTATTTGTTGTACAGATTTAAGACTCTTCTCCCTCCCAGCAAAGTTTTATGCTTTAGGGTCATGTAATGCCAGCATAATTGGAGCATAAAACAAACTAGATAATATAAATAATATATATATAGTCAATATTATCATATATGTAGCCAATGTAATGGAGAAGATGTTACTAATTTAACAGTTGTAAAATATTTTCAGGTATAGCAAACGTATGAATTATGATAAAGAATAAATGTATATAGAGACCAAAATGGATGTTAAGTTTGCTATGAAGGAAACCAGAACTTAGCAGGAAAAGAGGAAAAAGCTGAGAAGACGGAAAGAGAATGATGGAGAGGATGGTTGTATGGGGCATATCCAGATCTCACCTGCGTATCTCATCCACAGCATGGATTAGGAACACAGCAGCTATGTAGAGAACACTTAGAAAAATGATACATAACTTGATGTCTATAAATACAGACAGAAGATCATCTTTTTTTTTAAGTTCATAGTTTAAACAAAAACAAGGTAATGATTTACCTAGTTGCTTAGATGTGACAGCAAGTTGAAGTTTTGGGAATGTTTGTATGACAGCCACAGAGGTCAGAATAACATTGAAAATGAGTAAAGCTCAAAAAATATACACAGTGTGAGTATGTACTCATAAGAAAGAAAAAAAGAATGGGATGAGAAGGAGAATCAATGAAGGTCTTAGACATCTGAACCATACTTCAAATGTCTAAAGTCTTTTTCTGTTACTCAGGAATGCACTCCTTTTCTTTTATGTTTTCAGTGAATTTTCCACAGTATCTCAGATCTCACTGGAATTATGGAGGCATTTATTTCAGTCAGAGAAAAGTGAAAGAGGGAGAATGAATAGCTAACCTTTATAAAGGTTATACATCCATTTAAAAGCTATTTATACTGCCAGTTTTACTTAGTCTGAACATGCTTCACCACCCTTGTCATGCAGCACACTTTGTAACCTCCCATTAAATTTTCCAGCCTCTCCTGCTCTGATAGCTACTGGTAGTCACTTAAATATCTCCCAATTTCTTTCAGACAAAGAATAGAGCTTCTGCATAAAATTATTATGCAAGTAAATGATAAAGAAAGTAGAAATGCAAACAAAATCAGTACAATGAAAATCGGTTTAGATTTAAACCTTTTATGTGGGACACTTGAAAAAGACACATTTATTGTAATCATCAGGATTAAAATACATAGGATTAAACCTGGTGAGGGAAACCAGGATCAGTCACTGTCCCAGGGGGTTCAGGCTGGACCACAGTGATGAGGCTGCACTGAGGTCAAGCTGGGAAAACAGTCCACAGGTCAAGATCAACTGGACTGAGTACTCCTGTGGCTGAGCTGCAGCTCACCAAGACTACAACTCAACCTAGATAGCTGAAGACTCAGACTGAAATGGGGCTCCTGGGCCCATATAGGTGGAGGCCCATGTGAGGTTTATCAGGGACATTTAGATTTATTGGTACCCTCAGGAACAAACTGTATTTCTCCTTTGTCTCTAACCTAAATCTTAAAATCACAGAATTTCTCAGATGGTGTTCTATAAACATGTCAATATAAAATTATTATCATTATTTTTTAAGAATAATATAGACCTACCCAAATACTGGAGGAAGGGGGAAGGGAAAAGGTTAATTTTGTTACATACTTTATCAACAACTGTGTTGAAGTTGAGGCACTGCCAATAATGTTAAGTACATTTCATTAACATTTCTTTCTAGATAGAAGTTATTTGCTCTGAATTTACAGTCTAATCTATATTTTTTCTCACAAAAACTTTAACACTCAATTACAGAAGTCAAATCAGTCTAAAATTAAAATAGGTTTTAGTATAGCTTGCTCCTATTGGATCTGTCTAGCTGCTAATGCAAGAGGAGCAGGAATCAATCCTTAACCTTTGGGAAATGGCTTACATCCAGTTATTGTATTGGCTTCTGTACACACTTCAAAGATTTCCCTTTGCAGAGGATGCTGGCAGCATTCCTGTTACCACAACAATGTCCTAAATCCAAAATGGCTTTACACATAATTATTACTTTTCTGCTTCTCCCAGTGTAGTTTGCCGTCTTGGCAGTATGATGCTTAAGAAAGGCTCAGCCGGCGCAGAGGTGAACTGTTCTGGAGCCAGCACCATCTGCAGTGAGCTTCTCTAGTGCTGTGCTCAAGGACATTTCCCAAACTGGGGGGACCTAGGGGGGAGCCAAAACACCTGCCAGTATCCTGCAGCTTGTGTGACAGCAGCTGACTAGACCATGGCAGGACTGGGAAAACAGTGGTTAAGCCCCACCACAATATATAAAAGAAGCCCATAGAGAGTGATAGTGACCAGGAACACTGCTAACACAGAGGGCAAATGGGGTGGGATGTGTCTGTAAGGGCATGGCATGTCACGGCATGGCAGTTTGCACAAAAGTTTGTGTGGAAGGGTGTGCAGGAAGAGAGTTAAGCTCTCCTGGATAAATCAGGGGGCAATGATACCCACCTGTCAGAAGACTATGGCTACTGTAAACTCGCTCCCACAAATTCCAAGAAACAGCTCTGATGGGAACATGCTGTCACCCAGATGTCAGGCTGCAGGGTGTGCCCTACTCTCACGCCAGTATCAGCAGGAGTGAGCACACCTGAGGGAGGTGTGCCCCAGCAGAGAAACTCCATTTAGTGGCAGATTTCTGGAAGGAGGTGAGTAGGTTGAAGAGTATCGGGGAGTCCAAGAGAGAGACAGACTACTGGAATCACACCCTAGCTTCATTGGGAGAGGCTCAACAGGCAGACAGGACACATGGTAGGGAGGTTTTCCCACATTGTAGCCACTTCATCAAATGTTGTATCTTAAGGTATAGGAGGCGATGGGGACCAGTTCCTGCCTGGTGCAGTAGACACATCTCCTCTGTGACAACCCCACTTTCCTAAGTGCCCATCACAAAAAAAAAAAAAAAAAAGAAAAAAGTATGGAGCTCTGCAAGTGGAACCTAATAGTAATGAAGACGATGGTTCTTCTAGCTTGGAGGTGACACTGAGGTTAAGGCAGCTTAAGCCCTACATCAAAACTGCTTCTGTAAAGCAAAAAAATGACAGGTCACTGTCATAGAAGCCTTTTTCTTGTAGGGGAACAGAAGGCCCAAAATGCAGACCAGATACTCAGCATCTAAGGGAATTCTGCTGCCTCCCTGAGGCCCAGCTTAAAGATATGAAGAGAAAGCTTCCTAACATAATACATCCCTCCGATTATTAACCATTATTGATTTTTCAGGTAGGTAGCAGTGAAATTACAACAAGAAGCAACCACTTGACATAGATTTGGGTTGGTGCCTTATTCCATGAAAATAGTCATAGTTTCTCAAATTTGTTCAACTTTATTGTAAATACTTTGTAGCATGTCTAGGGAAAATGACATGAGAAGGAATAGCAACAAACAGCAGATAATCAACTTTTATTGCCTAGAACCATATTTTTCATACATGAAGGTATGTGTGCTAAACCTAAAGCTGAGAGGGAGTAAGCTTAGGTTTACTCCTCCAAATGCTGGTAGCATTTCAGAGTCAAATACTTAGATATAAAATTAAATCCACAATGATTATTGACATTAGATGTTAATGGGCTTTAATGTATGCAGAAAACAGTTTGAAACTGACACTTTTCTTTGGGCAGAAAGATTAGATTAGAATGGATTTCACATCAGCAGGCTATTTTTGTTCAGATGTATTAAATTTTAGTGGAACTCTAGATCATATAAGATACCTTTTGTCTCTTTATCTATTTTTACTATTTTCTTCCCTAAGATTTTTCTTTCAGTTTTTTTTTTTTTTTAAAAAAATAAATTAAAAAAAAAAAAAACAAAAAAAACCAAACAAACATGAAAAGTATACATGTCAAAGGAGTTTTACAGGATTTTATCACTCCTTGTCCCGCACAGAGTAATAGAAGATTCTCTAGATAATGATATTATGTACTAAATCCAAAATTCTTGTGGCCTCCTGAATACATATACAGCCTTATAATTCTACCAAATTTAAATACATATACAATTTCTTTATAGCTATCCCATTCAAGCATCCTGGTTTTCTGTCATTTTCTCACACCCATGTATCTGTTTATAATTTCATGTCATAGTAAATAAAATTGCAGAAAATCCTCCCATTCCTCCTCTTAGAGTAGGTAGCATTCGATTAAAAAAGCGGAATCCTAGATCTAGGCACCTTTCTCTTTTTGAATTGAAAATGATTTAGGGTAATGTTATTTCAAATGCCAGCAACATCATTCCTGGGTTTCTGGTTTTCATAATTTTGTTGAAAGTTTTCACAAAATGTAGTCACCATCACTACTTATAAACACTGAAAAGCTCTACATATGAAGAGTCCTCCACATAGAAGCTCCCTTTTTCTTAAGAAGGGAGACTGGCAGTTAAAATAAAACTATATGGAAAAGGAATGTCTAGTACCTTTCTTGTGTACAACTTCATAATTTTCATCTAATACCAGTCAAAAGACATCACAGATCAACAATTTGTACCAAATCATTAATAGATGAGTCTTTAAACCACATTATCTGCCATGTCACTAAGATATTTCCTCACTAATACTACAAAAATCTTTACTTGGCTTGTTGGAAAAGCTGTTTAGTGATTTCAAGAAAATAGTTTAGGTTTTTTGCCATGTTATGTTATGCATTAATATGAAATCACTTGAAGACACCTTTACTAATGTATCTTTAAAATAAAAAAAAACACAGATTAGAACAGTGTCACACAAAACCAAACTAAGCACGAGTCCTTTTGATTAACACAACCTAAAAAAAAATGCATGGTGATGGCAATGCTTGTTCTAACCTTAATTCACGCTGGCTGTCTTATCTAGTTTTTCATATTCTTAACAGAAAAACCTTACACATCACTGGAGACAGTGTTAGTATGAATACTTACAGCGGAACACTATATTTAAATAGTTGTATAAACTCACTAGAACTGATATAAATTGTGTTAATTTTTTAGATTAAGGTTGAATTGAGATGAAATATATACACTTCACAGTGGAACAGTTTACAATGTGGTAACAGTTGAATTAAATATATCCCTCAGCTGTGATAAAGCAGCTGATTAAAAATAAAAAGATGGAAATTAAGACAAAACGGCCCCAGAAGTTGTTAATGAACAAGCTTAAGGGAAGCTGTGGAAACCAGCTAAATGTAAACAAAGATATCTAAGGAAGAAAAGTAAAAGCAAATGCTAAAGACAGGTTTTCTGTTGCAGAGTCTAATACTGGCTTTCCCAGTAAAATTTAATCTTTATTACTTTAAGAAAGTGCATTACAGGTATTCAATGAAATTTTTAAACAAAGAAACATTATTCTAATCTTGACATTTTAAAATATATTTAAAGAAAGTTATTTCAGATCTTCATATGTCAGGAGTGGAGAAAAAAAAACCCTCATTTCATTTTGTCTATATGGTTCAAATCTCAAAACAATTTAGTGTTTGTATATGACAAGGGTATGCTTAAAGACATCATCTAAACTTTTAACTTTTTGTACCCCCAGTGGAATCATTCCCACTTAGTAGGATACAGAAGCCAGGTCATTTGTAGAGTCAAGAAGAATGAAAAGCAAATGCAGATGGACAAGGAGTTCTCAGTGAGTTTTTCAAATGTCATTTTCCAGATTTTTGTTTAACAGATCTATGACATCTGCAGTACTTTTAATTTGCTTTGGCTTGTTCAGTTAAGACATAAAAGCAAAACACAAAAAAAACAAAAATACTTTCTAAATCACTTGATTATATACACATCAATGAAAGTATAAACTTAGTTATTGCTGATGCTTAGTTAAACCTGTATTTCTCACTCAGAATAGCACTGTGATCCATCAGCTGGAATTACAATAGATATGACAGAAGGTTTTATTCCTATGTGTAGATAACACCTTGGTCTTAACAGTGTTGAAAGAATTCTGAAGCCATGTGAAGTTAAGAAGTCAAGGGGGAAACATAATTGCTTGGAGTGAGTTAAAATTCTGGACATAGCATTTTCAATAGTGTAAATACAGCAAAATGAAAATCCCATACTTAATATAAACTTTTTTGGTCTCCATTCTCCATTATCTTCTTCATTCCATGAAATTGATCACAGCTCTGGTGCAGTTACCCTTTCCTGTCAGCCTACCTCTCGTTTCTTGTCTCCTATATTTCTGGTTGCTTTCTGACTGTTCCATTCAACTGCATATTAGCATTCGCTGCACAGCAAAAGGAGGTCAAGAATGAAGGGAGTGCTCAACAAAAGAAGCTATTGAGAGATTAAAGAATGAGTGTACAGTATGTCAGTTACTCTGTTGTCATTTATATGTTATTGCTAGGCCACCTTGCAGCAAATCAACATAGAAAAAGTCATCAATAACTTAATCTCAAGGATAATTTTCTGCAAACTAACTGATGCAGTACAAATAAACAGCCATCATTTTGTGGCAGCTTATGGCTGAACTTTAGTTAAATGTATGCAAAATATATTACATATAATGCATTATACAACTCATGTCGACTTTTCAATCTTCATTCAGACAGTGTGTTCATACTACTATTAAGACACAAAAAAACCCCCCTACAACAAAAACCAAAACAAAATTAAAAAAAAGCATAAACCAAACCAACCAACCAACCAAAAAAACCCAACAACAACAAAAAAAAAAAAAAAAACAAACAAAAAAAGGACCAGGTTTCTAACACAGAAAATTATCTCGGAATGCCCCTTCTACATTATAAAGGCAAAATTATGTATTTCAGTGCTTCGACTAAATAGAAATAATCTGAGATAGCTATATAAATCTCAGGAATTAATATATTTAAGTACAAGTTCTTTGAAAAAGGAAGACAATATTGTCTTCATTTGAAAGAGAACTAATCTGTACATCAAGAAAAACAGGAATAACGATGTACAGAAAGTATATGATAATATTTTAGTCATTGGAAAGAGGAACAGTGGAAAAGGACAAACAAGTAAGAACTGTAAGAACTGACACTATAAAACCATGAAGAAGCCAACGAAAGAACATCTATGGAGTGTATTTACAGGCTGTTATGTGTATATATGCATGTATATTTGTTCAACTATATTTACATATGTATAGACATATATGTTACATCTATGCTGTTAAGAACATAGCTCAATCAATTTGTATCCTTTTGTATATATTCATATATAAATATACATATATTTAATACATTTTATATATTTTATACTTGTCTGTTTCTTCTTCTGTTTACTAGTAGATAGTAAAGGAATGATTTATTCTGTGACCAAAGATACCTCTTATTCCTTAAGACCATACTCAGAAACCCTAACAAACATAACCCTAAACATAACCCTTTTCATGGTTCAGATACAAAAAAAAAAAAAAAAAAAAGGAGATTAAGGCTATGAATATCTCTTTTAAAAAAATCTGGTTTTAATTTTGTTTTACAGATGACGTGGGACTCAAACTTCTTTATTGATATGTTTCTGTTACAGCAGCTGGTTTACTCCCCTCCCTACCATTGCCCCCACTACCACCCTTGTGCCCTGGTTTTATGTTGTTGTAGAAGTCATTAACGCAATTTTAAATTAAATCTGATATTTGACAAGCAGTTGCACTGCTACTCTCCCTCAAGACTGGAGTGACATGCTGAATTGCTTGAACTGAGTTAAAATTCTGGATGCAGCATTTTCAATAACATGCAGCTTAGGCAGATTTTTCTTAGATGTCCATATAAATAAGACTGAACCATTTCCAGTGCTGGTTGTTACTGCAGACCAGCATAAGTGTCTGAAAAAATTAGCCAGTTTTTTATTTGTAGTAAATTTCCAGAGTTATAGAACTTTATGGTAAATATTTTTACATGAGGTTTCTTTAAAGGTTGTGTAAAAAGTAATGCTGCATTTCAGAAAGGTGTGAAAAAGAACCTTTCAAATTCAGAACTGTAATCCTTCACCATTATGTGATAAGATCTAATGGTTTTGACTGTCAGAGAGGGAAGAAAACTGTGACAAGTTCATAATTCATAAAGAGAGATAAAAATTCCTTAAATATTTAAAAATACATTCCTGCTTGTATTGATTTTACAGCCTAAACAGATGGGGATATGAATTTTTTTTTTCCACTCTGGTACACATTTAAGCTCTGGATCTTAAAAAAAAAAAAAAAAAAAAAAAAAAAAAAAAAAAAAAAAAAAAAAAAAAAAAAAAAAAAAAAAAAAAAAAAAAAAAAAAAACAAACAAACCAAAACAAAAAAAAACACCAACAAAACACAAAACAAACAAAAAAAACCCACAAAACTTGTGGGGAAGATGTTTTAAAACTTCAGTGTATAACACAGACTAAGGGAGACAAAAGTTCTGAAAACAAATCATACACAGGTTTGTTCTATGTAATTGGTAGGGTAGATTATTATACTACGCAGTATCAGCAGAGTAGGTACACACATGTGATACCAGGGAAAAGTAATCATAGTCTTCCTCTTAACATTTGCTGTGTTTGTTCATTTATAATGCAGTTTCAGAGATTCAGTAGATGTGGGGATTTTTTAGGTTGGGTGGAAGAAAGGGCTTGAGGGCTAATTTGAGACCATTACAAACATATTTTTTCCACTTATTCTTGTTAAATACAGTTATGTCTGATTGTGTATTTTTCTCGATGAGTTTGTTAACACTCATTTGTATTCAGGGAGGTTGCTATTTTTTCTTCTAACAAAACCAAAAGGCAAACAAATGTAACTATATTAACTCTAATGCAATTCTTAATTAATTGTATCTTCCTGTCCTCATATTTTTCAAGCTGAATAAAGAAAAAAGACCTAGGAGGGCAGTCAGATGATCTCAAACAGTTCACGCTGCCTCAGTATGAACTCACTCAACAGCTTTGTTCTGAACTACTGCAGCTATCTTTCTCCAAAAAGCATGTTAGAGAAGGGACCAACCCAAAATAGCATAGACATAAGCCAATGAATGCCACACAGCCTTGGAGCAGATATCTGCTCTTTTTACATACATTGCAGACACAGACTACTCGATATTGAAACTTTCTTTTCTTTTATTTTTTTTTTTTCTTCTTTATTTTCCCTATGGGTACTATCTTTTTCCAAGGAAAGCTTTATTTGTCCTTGCTGTTGAGGAGATGACACTGAGGTTCTTTACTTCATATCTCGCTTTTAGATCCTTCACTATATAAACCTCCCTCAGCTACTTTATTTTTGCTTCATAATAATTTTCCATTTGTAGATTGTTATGCCAGAAATTCTTACTCTCTTTAGAGCTTATTTAAAGGTCGCTATATTTCTGTAGAATTTCTTCAGGTGCAGACACCATCTCTGTAAATCTTATTATGATTTACTTTGTCATGGAAACTCTTCGGTTGCAGACATCATTATCTCCCCTTCTTAACATCAATTAAGAAGGGGAGATAATGAGAGGCTTTAATATAGGAGTATGGTAGTCATGTAAGGTGGGTCATGTCAAGTGTGAAGAAGCAGAATAAAGCAGAGGTGGAAAACAGTTAGGAAATGAAACATATGGTGGGTTATGGGAACAAGGACGGACCAATGTGGGCAGCAGAACTCTGAGAAGGAGATGATTTACACCTTAATAGAACTTTCATGAAGTGTCATCCATAAAAAATTGAGGGGAAAAAAAATCATTATGAATGTTTGAAACTCTAAGAGAAACAAAAACATGACAAATGCTCTTGGGCCATCTAAAATAATATCTCATTCATTTTGGCTGCAATCCAGAACTTATTTGTTTTTAAATCTTACATTGGACACATTATCATTTTAAATGTAAACTGACAAATGTCACAACGTAATACAGTAATAAACTTTAATTTAGGGGGCATCTATGCCTGTGGGCATTTGACAATAGCAATTTGTAAATGAAAATATAATGAAATGTATTCTTTTTTACATCCATGCCTTTCTTATATTATGCCTTTGAGGCAAAATTTAAATCAATATGAGACAGAAATACTGCAAGGTTTGATTAAGTTATTCCCAGTGTTTTTAAGAAAACTAAGTTCTGCCTCTGTCACAGAATGTGGTGCTTATGTGGTTGTGTTTTTGGTGAGGTTTTTTTGTTGTTGTTGTTTTTGTTTTGTTTTGGTTTTTTTTGTTTGTTTGTTTTTTGTTGGTTTTGTTTGTTTGTGGTTTGTTTGTTTTTTGTTGTTGTTTTTAATTTAGCATATAAAAATTGCACATAATAAAACATAACCACCTAGATTTGACTCTCCCAAAATCTGTGAAATATGTGATATAGTTTAGTCACGTTTTGACATTAATACTCTTTTACATTACAACAAATATTACAATTAGAAGGAAGCTTCAAACAACATATAGCTGAAAATTTCAAAATAAAGAAATGCTTAGTGTCAAGATGAATAATGTTTTATAACATTATCCTAATGTAAAATATCAGCACAGTCATGACGTTTCTGTCTTCTCAATCAGTAACCGTAATCATTGATATATAGCCCTAGTTCAATATAGAACATTTACAAATAAAATGCACTTAGATATCTCAGCAGATGTGGTAATAATCATAGATATTGAATAAAGTGGTTGTTCCACAAAGCCGTTCTCAATTTTAGCTGTGAACATCTTCCAAGTAAAGCCATGCCTCTCTAAATTTTTATAATAGTACTACCCTTTTCCCAAAATTATACATATGTATAGTTGGTACGTGTATTTCTTTGCTGGCCTAATCATCCTGGCATCTGAGAAAGCTGTGTTTCATGTTTCATTTAAAAGCAGGGTGAAGTGAATCTTGTTCTCTAAAGTAAATGTAGAGCAACTTTGTTAGAAGATACTTAGTTATCGAAAAAAGAAGATTCTATCAAACATACATTTGCCATTCCTTCCATAAGTGTGTACAGAAAAGGAGTTGGCCTTAATTTCCATGGTGTTTTTCAAATTCAGGATTGCTTCCTGCAGAACCCAGTATTGGGAAAGTGATTCATCTTAAAAAGATGAGGAAGTCCAGGGCTTGCCTTTCAGTCAATCTTAATGCTGAGACCTTTTTGCCCCATTGATCATAAACTAAGTCTAGAATACTGAGTTTAGACATAAATATTCTCATTGCTAAAAATTACACTCTTTTTCTGCCAGCAAATGAAGCCTGCATCTTTCTGTCTTCTCAGTTCCTTATCTCACAGCTTAGGGGAATCCCTGCCCTATAATTTGCATGGAGTTTTGTTATCTACAAATCAACATAATTTCACTTTTGTCCTTGGTTTTCTTAAAAAACAAAATAACATCCTGAGCTGCATCAAAAGATGTGTTGCCAGCAGATCCAGAGAGGTGATTCTGCCACTTTACTCTGCTGTGGTAAGACCCCACCTGGAGTACTGTGTGCAGGTCTGGAGCTCTCAATATAGGAAGGATATGGACCTGATGGAGCAGGTCCAGAGGAGGGCCATGAAGATGATCAAAGGGCTGGAGCACCTCTTCTACAAAGATAGGCTGAAGGAGCTGGAGCTGTTCAGCCTGGAGAAGAGGAAGCTCTGGGGAAATCTAATCGCAGCCTTTCAGTACCTGAAGGGGGCCTACAAAAAGGCTGGGGAGAGTCAGTTCACAAAGGCCTTCAGTGACAGGATGAGGGGCAATGGACTTAAATTGGAGAAGAGCAGATTTAGATTGGATATTAGAAACAAATTCTTTACTATGAGGATGCTGGAATACTGGAACAGGTTGCCCAGGAAAGTGGCTTGAGGCCCCTTCCCTGGAGATATTCAAGGTGAGGCTCGACGAGGCCCTGGGCAACCTGGTCTAGTTGGGGGTGTCCCTGTGACTGTGGGGAGGTCAGACTAGATGACCTTTGGAGGCCCATTCCAGCCTGGATGATTCTATGATTCTATGTTCAAGTTTGTGCCTGTTACCTCTTGTACTGTCACTGGGCACCACCGAAAAACACTTACACTCTTGACATGCACCCTTTAAGTATTTATAGGCATTGATCAGATCCTGCCTCCTTCTTCTCTTCTCCAGACTAAAAGGATCAAAGTCCTTCATCCTTTCCTTGTAAGAGAGATGTTCTAGTCCCCTAATCATCTTTGCAATCCTACACATAGGAATTATTTCCTATATTCCCTATATTAGGAATAAATTATTTACTGTAATGGTAGTAAGACACTGAAACAGGTTGCCCAGAAAAGCTGTTGATGTCCCATACCTGGAAGTGTCCAAGGTCATGTTAGAAGGGACTTTGAGTAACATGATCTATGGAGGTGTCCCTGTCCATGACAGGCAGGGTTGGAACTAAATGATCTTTACGGTCGATTCCAATCCAAGTAAATCCATGATTCTATGATTCTGTCAAGGCAGTATTAAATTAATGATAAATCATTGAATATCCTAACCAGACTAAAAAGGTAACTTCCGAAGTTATTGATTACAGGAGAGTTTCACTGCCATATAGTTTGGTGGTGTGATCATATGAGTGCGAGTTATTGAAAGAAATAGTTTGAATGGGAGAATAATAAATTGTGATCATAATAAGACTTTATTTTTCAGTATATAAATATTTGCAATTCCACAAGCTATGACAAAAATTGAGAGAAAAAAAACTGCTTTAAGGAGTGTTTACTGATCATCTAAATGATACCTGAAGATATCTGATCTTAATATATCTTACCGGTGGGGGGGCATATTCATGGGTTTAGTTAACCAAGACCCATAAAATGAAAATATAAAGTCAAAAAAGGCTGAGTATTATCATAATACAATTGATAGCAGTCTTGGAAAAGAGAAAGATAAGGCTTCTGAAGTTCCAATTTACAATACAGCACTTCCCATAGATGCATGAAAAGAATAAACTTGTATGGCTTTAGAGTCAAGAAGTCAACTGTGAATTAATTTATATTTTCTTCCTTCATAAATATTCAGTCACTCTCTGTAGAAATCTGTGACACTTCTTAGAGAATTTGACCCCTAGTAAATACGGCATTAACAAAAGTCATCAACTTCCTACAGAATAACTCATAACAGTTCCACTGAGTCTAATAGTAATATGGCTCATGAGAATATCTGCCTAGGATGCTCATTTGTTTGAAGAAAGAAATCTGCAATGTAGCCATCTTCATCAGGATGAGGTGAGTTGCATTTTGAAAAGTGACTTTCTTTCCTATAAATCTATTTTACAGTGACAATCTCAGATGTCAGCCATAGACATGTATGTTTAGTAAGATGACTCCTACCCCCGTATTCATACTGTGGCAAAATATGCTTGAACTGAATTTGCTTTATTGCTTTGTCTTTTTGTTCAAAACATGTCTCGTGGTAAAAGTTTGTTGTTGTTGTTTAAATAACTGACATAGCCTAAATCTGAAGCCCTCTAAAAGCCAGCATTGTCCTTCTTGTAAAAAATTCTTAGATGAACTAAGCATTCTTTTTTTCAAATGGCCTTTCTTATTGTCCTATAGGATCAAATACTCATCATGATTTCTTCTTTTGTTTTACCACTCATATATCTGAGTATGGCCTATGGAAAAAAACCCACAGACAACAACAACAACAAAAAACCCCCAACAAACCAAACAAAGAAGCAAACAAAACCCCAAAAAAAACCCAAACTCAAGCTACAGCTATTTTGGCTATTTTGCAGAGTTAATGACTTCATCACTTTTCAACTTGATGACCTCATAAATTCAAATACAATACAAAATTAAACTTGTCCGTGGACTAAACTACTTCTCTTGTGGTGCCAAGGGGCAATTTGATTTTATTTTTTTTTTAAATCCTATGGCTCCTTCTTAATGTAATTCCTCAACAACATCCTGCTAATTTTCTATTACCTAATAGTTGAAGTCAAAATTATGACTTAACACATCTAAATCACCTAATACAAATATTACCTATTAAAGTGGAAATCTAAAGCTACTACATTTTAAATTCCTTTTAAGGTCAATATAGAAAAACTGATACCTACAAATACAGTTCACCTGACTTTACAAGAGATGCTTTTAAACATTCGACACATCAATCAACCTTTTAGTTGCCTATTTCTCCTTATTGATTATATAAGGAAAATAAGATCACAAGCTCAAGCTTAAGCTTGAGATGGTTAGTTAGGTAAGATAAACCTTGCATACTACAAGGGATTATGATTCTTTAATTCTTTCCTACACCAACTCCCATACTTTGATGGAAGGGAGAAGGGGATGATGAACAATTTTTGGGAAAGAGTAGTTGTGGGCTTCAGGGACAAATATTTTGAAAAAGGCAAGCTTTTCAGCTTTACTAAAAGAAGATTCAGAAGGTAAAGTGGCTTAGACTCATTGCAGAGAAAAGTGATAATTTTGTGGCTTAAGTGAACAAAGAACAAACACACAAAACAGAAATTTATTCAAGACAGGGCTTGGTTTAGGATTTTCTTTATGTATTTCTGTATTTCATTCTAAGAACAGAACACAAGCCAAAACACAAATATGATTTGTCAAATTATTTTCTTTCTTTAGGTGTGAGCATATAAATATTGCATTCTTTTGTAGACTGCTAATGGATTTTTCCTGTAATGTCTGCCTTGAATTAGAAGAGGTAGTTTTCTTAATTATAGATATGTCAGTCTACAATCAAAAATTTCTGAGTCATTAGAATATTGTAGAACTTTCCATCATTCCCTCTTCTTTTTGTAGTTAAGCTACAGCATTCTAGGTTAATAAAACTGGTTAATCTCTTTCTTTCAGAGTCATTACAAGCTACCCTCTACTATGATTATAAAATTCTTGAGCCCAATGTGCTAAAAAGTTTCAACTTCAGCTGCAAAATGAACTGAAAAATATACTTCCAAAATATTGCTTCCTTCCATTTTGAGGGAACATTCAGACTTTGAAATTTACTCAGTTGTTAGCTTTATTAAAAAAAGGATAAAACCAAGTCACTAGTTCTACAAAAGTTGTTAAATGTGTGATTTTATTGAATATTGGAATTAAAGAGAAAATAATTTATAAATATTACCCAGATATGGTTGTGGGGTTTGTTTTTTTTTTTTGTTTGTTTGTTTGGCTGGGTTTTTTTGTGGTTTGTTGTTGTTGTTGTTGTTGTTGTTTTTCCCCTTAAAGTCAACTAATATGTCTTTTTGGCTTTGCCTGCAAATATGTGTATTTATCTGACTACAAAAAAATGGGACAAGTTGTACAATTGACTTACACTTAGAGTTTGAGTGTTCTTCAGTCTAAATTGTGTTTGAGTACTTAAAAGAGTACTTAAACATTCATAGCTGTATATTTGTTTTTTTCTCGGTTGGTTGGTTGCTTGGTTGTTTTTGTTTGTTTTTGTTTGGTTGTTTTTTTTGTAGTTGGAGAAGGGACTCAATAAGATTTTAAAACTCTGGAAGCTCACTGAGGATGTAGCACCTTATTGTAGTTCCAGAGCTTGGTGAATGCTGTCTGTATGATCAGGTCAGGTGTTTTTTCCCATCTGCTCTCTTCATTCTGTCACTTATTTTGATTTTTTTAATGTAGAAAATAGTTGCTTCAACTTTTTTGCTTATTAAGTGAATACAGTTTTTTTCTTACAGGTGGCTCTTTGTTCTTTCTAACATTTAAGAATATCTGTGTAGTGTTATCAATTAAAACAAAAAATCTAAAAAGCTGATGATCTGAAAGTAAAGTTAGCAAATTTTTGAATTTTTCTTCCCCCCCCCCCCTTACTCTTTCAATATGGGTAAGTATGTATAGTAATTGAGGGCTTGGCTTGACCTATTTGTACGTTTGGGTTTAGTTTTTTGTAACATATCTGCTGTGTTTTTCCCTGTTAGAGAAAGCATAATCAAATTCTGCACTTACTCAGGCTCAGAAGTGTTGCTGTCTTTGCTGATCCTTAGCTTCTGTGGAAACAGATGTCCGCTAAGCACTGATGCCAGTTACCTGTCTTGCAAGATCTCAACCTACTATCCCACATCAACATGACCCCAGTGCTCGCTGCACAGTACAACTGAATGTGAATTGTGAACACTTCAACGTGACCTGACTGTTGTAGGCAAAGAATAAGCGCTTGTTATATTCGTGGTTGTCAGGTTATGCACAGTAGCATAACAAATGTATTAAATTTTCCAGAAGGCTAAGGCCATAAAGAGGTAACTATGACTAATGCTAGTCATCATGCATTGGGATGCATCTGAATCTGTTTAGCTAGACATATTAGATAAAATATTTATCAGGCTGTTGCTATGTTACCTCATTTTATGTACTGTTATGGAATTCAGAAATATAGTCAAATTGCAGATAAAAATGTATTGTGTGAGGTTTTCTGCTAAAGGAAACTATACCAGAACTTGAAGTTATTTTTGCTGTTTCTTAATGTAATTCATTTTTCACCTGAATTAAGTATGGAAACCTATACTGCTTAATTCTTTCATTTTTCAAATTTCATAATGATGCAACTTCTTAGACACTTTGCATCCTAAAGACATAAAATTTCACTTTTTCTAAAGAAAAAAACCCTGGATTTTTAAGAAGTCTTATAAGGAAATTCTCATACTAGAATTATCTCCTTGAAGCAAATTTATGGAAAAGACTAAAATTGACATTTACAAATGATGTGATCATTGATGTATGTCAAGGCAGCGTCACAAGGTATCTCTGAGTAAATGTTGTCTATATTGAGGATTTCTTCTGACTACAAGAAATGGGACAGTTCTTACAATAGGCCGTGAACAATCCAGGAAAATGGAGACTGATTTATACCTCCAGTATCTCTGTCCCTTGCATGTCAGGTTGATGATGTCTTATCATCAGCAAACCAGCAATGTCCAATGATGCTGATAGACAAGAGAGAAGCTTACATATTTCCTGTCTATAATCATGCATCACTGCTACAGTCTGTAGGACTATAGTGGTATATCCTGATGCAGAAAACTGCATCCTTCATCATAACTCAGCTATTTCCAGAAAACTCTTTTATTTTGAAGAAACTATGAAAACAGAAAAAAAGGGAACAATAGATGAGAAACTTACTGATGACATTATTTGTGTATACTTTTGTCTAAGAATAAATACAGTTAGAGAAAACAAACAAAAATATTATTTAAGTTCTAAGGAATATCCATGCAGAAAAAAAAGAAGCCTAGTGGCATTCTACAATGTAGAGATTGCAAAATGATTAAAAAAAAAATTTAAACATTTTAAAGTAGGAAGAACTAGTAGAAACAAAAACTTTTCAGTGAAGAAATAAAGTTGGAAAGATATTCGAACACAAGATGGATTTTCCACCAAGTGCAGACAGCTGCATAATAGACATTTATATCTGAGGGAGTGTATTGGTTTGGGCTGATAGAGTTAATATTTTTCATAGAAGCTTGTATAGTACTATTTTTTTTTTGATTTGTGATGCAAACAGCATCTATAGCACACCGATGTTTTAGCTATTGCAGAGCAGTCCTTACACAGTGTCAAGGCCTTTTCTGCTCCTCACCACCAGTGAGGAGGGTCTCTAAGTGCACAAGAAGTTGGGAGGGGACACAGCTGGGACAGCTGATCCTAACTGATCAAAGAGACATTCCATACTATATGATGCCATGGTCAGCCATAAAATGACAGAGGAAGAAGGGAGGAATGTGGGGTGTTTGGAGTTATGTAAAGTTATGTCAAGATGGATAGTCACATTTTTACCATAGAATCATACAATAGTTTAGGTTGGAAGAGACCTTCAAGGTCATCTAGGTCCAAACCCTCAGCCAAGGCCAGGGGGATGTTGCACTAGACTAGTTTGTTCAAAGCACCAACCAACCTGGCCTTGAACACTTCCAGGGAGGGAACAATCACAAGTTTTCTGGGCAATCTATTACAGTCGTTCACCACCCACTTATTACAGAATTTCTTCCTAATATCTAATCTAAATCTCCTCTCTTTCAGTTTAAAACCATCACCCTTCATCCTATGATTACATTCCCTGTTAGCATCTCACCCCGTCTTTCCTTCAGGCCCCCTTTTGGTACTGGAAAGCTGCTATTAGGTATCCCTTTGTACCCTAAATTGAATTAGGGAATTGACCTGCATTTTTACAGACAAAGATTCTTTCTCTGTCCCCGATATTTCCACTGAAAGAACATCCATGTATTCTAGATTATGTTACTCTCCTGGTAAGAGATGTGAATTTACATTTTTGCAAATGAACAAACAAAAAAAAGTAAGCCTTTATAATTAATAGTCTTTTGGATAAAAAAGAAAAAAAAAGAAAAAAGAAAAAAAAAAAAGTTTTCTCCTCCCTTCTCTAATCTCTGCCTATATAGCAATGACACAGAATAAATCTGAATACACAGATTAAGTCCACCACTCCTAGAACCTAGATTAGTCTGGCTTTTGCATTTTATTTTGTCATATATTTTATGAATGTTGCTCTCCCTGAGAGAATATAGAGAAAACAAAACCAAAAAGGACTTGGTTGGCCAAGACATAGCCATGAACCGAGTGTCTGGCTATTTTGGCAGAACTAGAGCTCTGAACAGAAACCATCCTTCTTGCATACTCTGCAGTTAGTTAGTAATCTAACCTGTAGTTTGAGGATTGTGATTTTTGGTGAAGTCTCCATTTATCATGCAGAAACCTGCAGATTTGTCTGCATTGGAAGACCACAGAGAAGGTGTGCTTTCAGCTGGAAAATGTGTGCTTCCACATTTTAAATGGGTACTCTAAAAAGCAAGCTGTTGAGTAACTTCATCTGTGGCTGAGAAGAGAAACCAAGAAAGAAATAGCTTTATGAGCATGAGTAATGTCGAGTATGGGCCCAGTGACTCCAAATACAAGGCCATCTTTCACCTTCTAAATCACTAAATTGCTAGTAGGAAACTCCAAAAGAACTCAGCGATCTAAAAGAGGACTTCATATGATTTTGATATGGAATATATTTAACAGAAAATGTTGATAATTTTATTTGTCTCTAAACCCAGTTTCCTGCTATTTTCCATTAGGTTTACTTGACTTAGAACACAGAATTCCATAATCTACTTAGCTCATTAGCTCATTTATAAGCTTATGGTTTAGTTTACTTTTATTCCCTACAAACTGTTTAAAACACCACTGTAGTTAAACCACAAATGATACATTCTGAGAAATACGGTGATTTTGGTGTTTTTTGGTTGATTTTTTGTTGTTGTTGTTGTTCAGAAAGTTTATCTTGAAAATAGTCTACTGAAGTTTACACATGGAACAAAGCAACTTATTTAAAAGTATTTTTCAAGACTGCACATCCATCTAATTTTAAAGTACTCTTTCACAGTAACTGTAATAATCTTTTACTAATGGTGCAACAAATGGTGAAACTTCATTAGCACACACTAGGAAAACAACCAGTTAATTTCAAGATCTCATTTAAAGAGGGATTCTTCATGATAAGTTAATTAGTTCAGATTCATTCATTTCACAAGTAAGAATATACACTTTCAGTCCAAGGTAGTGCAGTTTCAATTTTGAGTCATTGGATCTTGTAAAGTTTATTTTTCTCTTAAACTGAAGATGTATTTTTTATCAAATTTCACTGTCACCATTCATAAAGATATGATAATTTCAAACTGCTGCTGATCTGTTCTAATCCTGCTTTTCATACTTAAATATTTTAAACTTTGATAAGCCATGTATGGTCAAAATTATGATTCTGGACAGATGGAATGCTTAGAAGGGCTTGTTGATGCTCATTCCTAGAAAGGTGTTAAAGGAAAGTAACAGGGTGGGTTGTTTCCATGACTGATTACAAGTTTTGGCAGATGTTGTAAATCAGTGGGAGGGAATTTCAAGTGAGTCACAAGTACAGTAATGACAAGATGAAAAAGGATCAGAGACAGTATAAAAACATTTCTCCACATGGCTCCTGATATAAGGTAAGCAGAGTGGGAAGCCTCCTATGAGAAGAGCGAGAGGATTCCTCTCCTGGTGAGGAGACATTTTTGAGAAACCTGTAGAATCAAAGCATTTGTGCCCTATCAGTGATATTAGGACTTTGTAATTCAAATTGTTCCATTTTGCATAAACAATAAAAAATATTTCCAGACTAGAAAACATACATATATATATATATATAAATTATTTATATATAGTGATATATAAGTAGTAACATATAGCAATGGCCAAATAGAAAATATTTTTCTCTAATAAATACTGAAGTTCTACTTTATATAAAGGAGAAGAATTTCAGCTAAACAACCAACCAACCAAACAATTTATTAAGGAAGGATTCTTCAAAAATATACTATATTCTGAAATTTATAAGACCGAAAGTGAAATGCGTCAGCTAGTCAGTAAAACCAGGGTCTTGAAACAGGATTTTTCTTTTCTAATATTCCATGCTCTCCTCAGAAAAATACAGCATAAAGAGAAAAGGGATATCAGATTTTAGCATGTAACCTAGGTTGAAAGGCGTATTTTAACATTAAAAATCATTTAAGATTTCCAGAGTTGAGAACTGCAATAATTAGGAGCCATATTAATCATTCCTGTCAGAACTTGTGTGTTCATACATAGGTCTCAAAGTAGAAATTTACACGCATGCAGAATAGGTGTAATTTTGGTCCATTGTTGCTTATGAATATTTCTGTTTCTCGAATTGAAATGGACACATCATAAGTTAAAAAGTTTAAACAGCAGAACTCCTTTTTTTTCCTTCATTAAAAATTGTGCATCAGTTTGGTTAGAATTATTTTCTAAAGACAAAAGTTTATTAATGATTTATTATGTTTACTTGTTGAACTCTGAGTTAGTCATTGCCTTTTTAAACTAGAAATACATTTTGCTAGAAACAGATATCAGGGTGAGAATTCCAAAACTACCTGGCCATCTTTTTTTTTAGTTTTTTAATATTAAAAAATAGTAATTGTTTTCCTTAGACTCTCAGTGCGCTTTCTCTTATTATTGAAAATATATACTGATACCTTAAAGAGTTTCTTGGCTGATCTTTTTACATATATATGTACAGGAAGCTGCACCTACTGAATTAAAAAACAAACAAACAAACAAACAAACCAAAACAAACAAAAAAAAACCCCAACCAAACAAAACAAACAAACAAACAAACAAAACCCCAACAAAGCAAAACCCCAAACAAGTAAAGACAACCAAAACCAAAACAAACAAACCAAGCTTCAATTTCTAGTCCTTATAATATTCTACTGCTTGAATTGACTTTTTTTGGTTTTTTATATGGGTTGACATAATAGAGGGGAAAAAAAAGAACAGGTGAAAATATAATCATTAATGAGGATACAAGAAAAGAGATTGTAAAAGTAACCTAGCCCACATGCACAAAGATATCACTTAGTAGTAATTATTTTGAAAAAATTGTGACAGCAATAGCTTCTTATACAGGACATGGGACAGCAGTGAGACAGAGAGATCCCACATCATAAGCCTAATGAATGAAAAATTTGACAGTAGAATCAAGGTTTAGGGAAACAGAAGCTCTGATTTAAGAATAAAATAAAAGTTCTGCTTTTGTTTATCCAGATAAGAACAACTCTTTAAATTTGAGTTGTTTGTAAAGTCTTGAATAATGAGAGATGTATCGAAAGAAAATATTAATTGGAGTCCTCAATGAGTGATAGGTAAACTCGTTGGAGTAGAGAAGGCACCATGAGAAAGGAGAAGAAACTGCTAAATATACAATGCCTATAACGCACACTTCTTCCACTACAGGAGTACTTTGATCTAAATATATTAAGAGGCATCCAAGTAAAATTTCTGCTTAATATTACACATTTGTTAACTTCTAAGTGCTTTAAGCTGTAAAAAATTAAAGGACTTTGAAGGATTTTTGTTTCTTTCCTGCTTTACTAAAGATCAAAAATACTTCCTATCCCTGACACACACAGAGATAATTCTGGCAGTGACAGGAAACTATGTGAACCATGCATCCAAGTGTGCTTTGAGTCCTCAGGAAGCCTTCAGAAAAAATCATTTTAATGATCCATAGCTAAAATAAAAGTTCAGCTGAGTACCACATACTTCTTTAGGTGTTTTACAATAGAAAAAAAATATCTGTGTTCTCAAGATTTAACGCTTGAAATTAAGTGTGCTCATATGTTTCCAGCCTACATATACTCAGGTAATCATTTTTTAACTTCAGACTGCTTTCTTTTTTTTTTTTTTTTTCAGCAACTTCCCACTAAAAGGAAGCCCATATTTATTTAGTAAAGAATCTGAATGCCCCTCAACACTAAACTGTATTTTTCTTCTAGATAATTTATAGTAAATTATGACTATTGTAATTTGATGTAATTAGCTCTGTTATGTTATCATTATGTTATTAGCTGTATGACAAAATCAATACATGTCATAACTAAAATTGATACGTAAGGCTTCACTGTATCAATTTGACTTACGCAATTTCTGTCCAAAGTAGTCAACAAGTTGCATATCCAGTACTGAAATGTATTTTTGGAAAATGTAAAGAAAAAAAAATAAATAAAAAAAAACATAAATAACATTACTCTTACTGGATGAGTTAGAAGACTATGATTTTATATCACTATATTTTCAAAGCAACAAAAAGACTATATAGTCTTTTTGAAGTAGTCTAATCACTACATTTTGATAGAATAATACCTATATGTGTGTAATTACTCATGTTTGCATATATACGTATGTAACATAGCAAAGTGACAAAATAAATTTGGCAAGAATTTAACTGAAGATATAAATTCTCTGTATGATTCCATATGAATGGAATATGATTTATTTGTGCTAATGAGGTTATTGTGAGCAATGATACTGGTAACTTTCAATGTGTTGCATTAAAGTGAATTTATAGTCTTGCAAAAAGAGAAACAAGTACTGAGAGAAGCTTATCAGCACTTGAGGCCTCTTAAAAAGACATTATAGTCAGTCATCTGACACTAACATTGCCTTTACCTTAAGTTTTGGCTTCCAGATCTTCTGAAGTTTGAAGCCAAGAAGGATTTGAAATATTGATTAATTTAAGTCCCTAGATCAGTTCTGATTTTGCTGAACACTGTACAAAAGCTGCCTATACAACACCCTCACCATCCATATATTAGCATGCTCATTGTTTAAATTTCTAAAAGTGAGATTTTTTTTTTGACACTTTATGTTATGTATATGAATAATCTTAGCCATCTATCATCTTCACCATTTTCTACTCTTTTAGAGTTACCTTTACTTTAATGCTATACTTGGAAAGTTCTATGCTAGAAAGAAAACTAATGGTATTAATGCTGGATGAAAAAAGTGTCATGATGAGTTGGGTGTTCTTTTCCATACCTATTTTTTTCAATTAATAGAAAAAAAAATATAACCAAGCTGAATGACAAAATTTTCTGCAATTACTGACTGTGAAATGCTGAAGACTGTGTTGAAATGATGAAGACCTTAAAATAGAGATTTGATATAAATATGACTTTTCCTTTTCTCTTGATGCACAAGTTTTTGCACAACTTGTAGAGCTTTCCCAAACTGATTTTTATAACTAGTATTTCAGTTTTCTGGAGGAATTGGAATGATTATTACAGAAAACACATTCATAAGTGGTCAAAAGGAAAAGCTATTTCATCCGGATTGTCAGCAGGCATGTTATTAGATTATGTTGGTTTTTTATTCCATCCTCATCTGGTACTGGCTTTGAGGAGCATAATTGAAGTGCAAAATATTTATGTTAATGTGATACTTTGACACACATTAAATTAATTATAATAGCTAATCATTCTTTATTTTTATTTCGTTACGTTCTTTATGAAGTCAGTGTTACATTAATGATGAAAATAACATTTTGTGCTTCTGTTTGTGGGTGTTGGTGAACAATACTAGATTTGCATATGTAAGTGATTTTTTTGTTGTTGTTTTGTGTGATGCTGGGCTTAGGAAACATAGTTTGTTGGGATTTTTTATAAATATAAATGTTTATAAGTGTGAGGGTGATTTGTTGCTTTTTTTTTCCTTGTCATCATACCAATAGTTTTGTACCATTCCATTTCTAGAAACAGTCTTGCTGGTAAATGTTAGTCACTAGGAAAGGGAAAAAAAAAAGAAGGAAAAAAAAAAAAAGACAATAGTCTTTTTTTAGATATACTAAGTTTTACCAAAATATGAAGTTCTAAAATTCAACTTCTTACTCAGTTTGTGTGGATTAGTTGGCCAGCTGAAATAATCCGCATAATGAATGACTAGTCTGTCAGTCACAACATTCTGATAAAGTAGATAGACATTGCATTCAAAATGTGTTTTAGAATATTTTCATTCTTATTTATGAATTTTCCTAGTGGAAACCTTCCTATCATAAGGTTTCAAATAATAACAAGAAAACACTGATACTTTAATACTGAATAGTTCTGCAGGTGCAGGTAGAAAAAAATCAATTTTGAGGATTGACATTTGTTTTGTCTTACATAAATATGAAGCAAAACAAAACAAAAAAAAAAAAGTTTTCAAGATTTTGCTTTGTTTTGGTGAGTTTTTAGGTGAAAATAAACTTTTCACCATCTCTGTTCTGGCACAGAAATCTGACACTGCTTTTAAATAGGTGAAGGTGTTCGCAGGAAGTGGAACACTGGATATTACACAGAATTAGGACACTTAATTTGAATAAAAACAATGTGTTCCATCTCTTCTGAAAAATATGGAACAACAATTTTCATCTCAGACTTCTCTGATTTAAATGGGCAAGGATTCATATGAAACCCCTGTATTTTAACTAATATAACAACTATTCTATCTGAAATTAAACATTCTATGTCTCCATAAAATAGTTTAATTTGAAAAAAAAAAAAGCTAATTAATATAGTAAATAAAATTGAGCAATGTCAAACTATTTACACCATTTTTTAGTTCTACTGCAATTTTTTAATTTCATATTGGCTTGAATGCTAAATAATTTCCAAATATATTTTCTTAAATATCAATCATAAGCAGTCATTTTGTGATTTATTTTATATTATTTTGTGCATTGATGTAGTAAACATTTCAACTTAATAATGATATAATACAAATGTATTAACATGGAATATTTTGAAAATAAATCAATTTCCTTGTGCCTTTTGACAATGTAACTACAGCAATTTTGACAAATCCTACTGCTTGTATAAAACTATGGCTGAAGTCATAGAATAATTTTGAAACAAATTACAGAATCACAGAAAGGTTGAGCCTGGAAGGAACTTCTGGAAGTCTTCTGGTTTGACCCTCTAGTCAAGCAGGCTCACCTACCCCCAGTTGCCTTATACTAAAACCAGGAAAAATAAAAGTAAGAAGTGTCCACAAACACTTCCTACTTTCTCAACAAAAAATTCTATTTGATATTTCTGCTTGTTGGATAAAAAATCTTTTGGCATAAGATAATATCTTTATGAAACTAGAAGAGTTCTGCTGTGCATTTTAAACAGAAAAGAGAATTTTGTTTGCAATTGTTAATTACACATTTACCTTTTTCAATATATATATAAAATTTATGATTTTTTACCTGCTCTTCATTTGTTCCATATTTCTATTCTAATGTTAATATTCTCCAGATGCAATGAATTTATTTATTAGCATTACCTGATAGAACAATAATACATACGTTACTCATTTAATTGCCACAAGACTAAACTCAGCAACAGAACCATTTGAAAAATAAGAAAACTTGAATTCATTTTAGTAGTTGAACAAGATAAAGCTGGCTGTCAGGGACTTGATTAATCCCATGTAATGGAAGATAATTAATTGAGATGCTTAAGTTTACAATAAGTGAAGTTTGAAAAAGTCCCTAGGCTGCTTTTGTAGTCAATGAAGGCAATGAATTTTCTTCAGAGAGCAATCAAATTCTTACACAGGCTAAATTATTCTTTCTCTTTTTTCCCCTTGATTGAACAGAAAGTAGCGCAGGGGGTCATTAACCCACTTTAGGTTAGTTCACTCTAACCTGAACTTTATAAACAAAATATATACTATACATCAACTAGATATACACAGTAATAAAAAATCAGTTTGGCTGTGTGGATACTCTGCTTAGTCAAGCAAATTAGATAGGGCCAAGGCCCATTCTTTCGACCTGGGGAAAGTGGCTATTCATACCCATTTTACTAAACTTTCTTCTCCTCAGAAAGAAGACTTGTCTATGTCATCTATCGCAAGTGACCTCTAACTCTTGATATCTGTGAAACAATGACCAGGAGTTACCAGGAATATGTGATCCCTGGAGAGACCAAATCTGTGGTCCAGACTATGTCAGCAATTTACAGCTTGGACATTCACATCTGAGGATTGGCTTACTATTTTAGCAGTATACACGTAGCTTCCAGGTCTGATTTCCTAAATGTCAATGTGGCATGACGTATGATTCAAATTTTCCTAATGAAAGTCTGTGCTTTCCAAACTTAAAATCCTCTTTCAACAGTTTTCTCTGTAAAATCAAGTTCAGCTCCTCCACTCAAAATAAAAAAAGGTTTTGGCATGGGGTGGACAATGAGGCTCTGAGACAGAGATACACAAACTGAAGTTAATGGCTCTTTATTTCCTCTGTATCCCCGACCCTGTCATGAACAAGTAGAGAGAATGCATTAACAACTCTAATTTTGTATGGATATTAATTAGGATGTTCTCCTTGTAGCTTTTTTATTATAATGTGACAATTTAGTAGGCAGGAGAGATTTGAATAGACAAAAATTATACAACGATAATTTCAGTTATGTGTGCAGGGATCTTCGGTACCTTTGAGGATTTGGTTTTTACAACTACAAGCAAGATCTAATTACAGCTTTTGTGAGTGAAAAATTTTCTAGTTCTTTCTTTCTGTAATGAAATTTTGGTGAAAAAAATATTGCTTTTTTCAGTTATAATTCACTGTGTGTTGTGAATTGTGCCTTCTCACGTATTCACGATTTAAATATCCTAATTTCCAATATTTATCATTATTTTTATTAAGCTATTATAAGAAAAAAACCCAAAATTTACAGTGTATCTTTACAATCATAAAACAAGGAGATAAATAGATCAACTTGGATAAAAATGACCAAGAAAAAATTATGGTTTGGACAAGAACATATTTTTTTTCATAATTTTCAAATATTTCAATATAGTGCTGCTAGTAATGAATACTAGTCAGTTCTGGCGTTGTATTTCCTTTATCTTCGTTTTTCTCAGTACGTAATATTCCAGGTTTAATTTTTTAGTTAATTAATTGATTTTTTTTTTTTGTTTTCCTCAAAGCTCTTTGCCATCTATAATTCTGTTCTTCCTTCTCTTTTTACCTCTAGCTCATCCTGACTTTCTTCCTATATCCCTCAACTGATTTGCTCTGCTAATTAATCTACTCCTGCTTTCTTGACTAACACACAAGATACTGCCCTTCAAACAATTGTGAAGACAGATTTAAGTTTCTAAATCTCTCATGAAATGCTTTCTCAGAACTTTTACATTTATGCTTGTAAGCAGAAGGAAAATATCAAAAATTACAAAAATCTTGTAAAGTAGAATTTGATCTGCCAAGAAAAGAAGTTCATTATCTAACTTTCTGATAACAGTAGACTGGTATTAGGTACTAAGGATTTTTGAGTCCCTGGTTTGATATCCTGTAATCCCACATTTTTATTATCCATTACTACTATATTAGTTAATGAACAACAAATTTGCACTGTAAATTTTGATATCATAAGAGAAGATTTCATTATCTTGGTGTAGAAACACTGTCTCCCTTGAGATTTCTGGCCATTTAACCTGTCTTAGCAACACAATTTTAGGCAACATTTTATCTCTTCGTTTTACAAACAATAAAATTTAGAGGAGGAAAGAAGGAAGGAAAACAGAAAATTCTTTTTGTGTGATAAAATTAATTACTATTAGTTGATGAATCATTATGAAAATTAAAAAAAACCAACTCATTGAATTATCTCTTGTATACAATGTTTCCTCTTATCTTGACAAATTAATTCAGTAGATCAGTTTACTTCAAAACAGGTATTAGAGAACAAAGAGAAGAGAGAAATTGCTGAACAAATTACGAGCATCCCATGACAGCTGAAATGTTTTCTAGTATCCTGCAATATGTGTGGTCAGAATATTGTACAGAAACCTCTGGCTTTAGAGTAATTTATTTGTTCAAAGGACATTAGGATTTAAAAGGGACAATACAAACCTGTTTTTTCTCAAAGGGTATATGAGCGGTTTTGTGTGTGTCTCTTTACATGTTTACTTTGATAACTGATTGGTAAAATTAATTTAAAATATTTGATGATGTTTTTCATCAAGAAGAAAGGCTCCTTCATTTCTAGATTTAATAACAGAATAAAATAAGAAACATTACCTCTCCAAAAGAGAAACATCTATGAAATAAATTTAAATATCCATTGAATTTAGAATTGCTGAATGCTTCTTAATATATGCAAGACTGTTCAGCACAGAATCATTATTAAATTAAAGGAACAGGGTTGGAGGCCTATAACCAGTGGTGTCCCCCAAAGGTCAATACTTGGTCCAGTCTTCTTCAACATATTCATCAATGACGTTGACAAGGGGACAGATTGTATCCTCAGCAAGTTTGCCGGTGAGACCAAACTGGGAGGGCTGGCTGACAGTCCTTAGGGCTGTGCTGCCATCTAGTGTGACCTGGACAGCCTGGAGAGCTGGGCAGATAAGAACCTAATGAGGTTCAACAAGAGCAAGTGCAGGATTCTGCACCTGGGGAGAAAGAATGCCAGACATCAGTATAGGTTAGGGGCAGACCTGCTGGAAAGCAGAGCTGAGGAGAAGGATCTGGTGGCCCTGGTAGATAGGAAACTATCCGTGAGCCAGCAATGTGCCCTTGTTGCCAAGAGGGACAATAGAATTCTGAGCTGCATACAGAGGAGTGTGACCAGTATGTCAAGGGTGGGTTGAAGGAGGATGGAGACAGACCCTCCTGGTGGTTCCCAGTGACAAGATGAGGGGTAATGGGCACAAGCTGGTACATAGGAAATTCCATTTGAATACAAGGAAGAACTTCTTTACAGTAAGGGTGACAGAGGCCTGGAACAGGCTGCCCAGGGAGGTTGTGGAGTCCCCTTCTCTGGAGACCTTCAAGGCCTCCCTAGATGCAGTCTTGAGTAATGTACTCTAGGCACTCCTGCTTTAGCAGGCAAGTTGGACTAGATGATCTCTAGAAGTCCCTTCCAACTCTGATAATTCCATGATTCCATGAATCAACCATCTTTTATGATACATTTATTTCTTGTATGTACAAATTAGTTATTGATAATGTGGAGCGAAATATTTGTTACATCCTGTTAAATTCATTGTATGAGAAAGCACTACAAAATAGTTACATCTATTGAGCTGATATCATGTATTACTGTGTCTTTCAGTTTTGCTGCTGAGCTTGCACAGCTCAGTGAGTAAGGATTTGTTTGTCATTATCTTCACCTGTAAATAAATGACACCTCAAATTCTATCTGAGTTGCTTTGATGGATATAAATGCTCAGTGGTAAAGGAGAACAAAGTATGATCCTAAATATGTTACAGTTTCTTGTCCAGTGATTTATAACAGCCATACCAAATGAAGGTTATACCCTATAAAGTCCAAAACAAGTTTATCTTCCCAAACTCATTTAACTTCTATGACATGTCAAAATCTCTGCAACTGTGTTACATTAAAATTGGAATTTATTGTTCATTTCTTGTTTTCTGTTTTGCAAACAATGCAGTAGTCTCCAAAGATCAAGTGCAGAATAATGTAAAGATGATACAGTTACAGCTTTCAATCCAAGAAGTGCAGCAAAAATGTTGATTCATCTAAGAAAATAACAGGAAATCATAATTAAGAGTACTGCTGTCATCCTAGACAATTTAGTAATCAAAGCTTACAAAATGACTGGATCATATTCAACTACTCTTCCTTACCATCAGCTCTATACAGCTAAGATCACAATGTATAGAGGACAGAAAAAGTAGAAATTTCAGCCATAAGTTGACTGCAATACATTACAGAATGTGCTATACTCTTCTATATAATAGTATGCTAATTACAGTATAAAGATAATGATTGAGTGGTAAAGTACATTTATTTTTAGCTGATGTTGCTTTGCCATAGTATTCTGACAGATTTCACCCTCTTTTTAAGTGCTTATTGTGCTAATTGTCAGCTATGTGACATAACTGTATCTTATTTTTTCTACAGTGTGCCATTCCCTATTACAGCAGCCAGTGTCCTAGATAGTGTGCATTTATGAGTTCTAATCAGGCTTACTCCTTTAAATTGGTCTTAGATACTTGTGCACTTTCAGCTATAACTAGAAGAATTTCAGTTTCTATTTCTTCTGTTCAGCATGGAACATAAAATACTCATGTTTATCTGACTTCTCAGGAAATGGTAAACCTCATGTCTTCTTTATCTCAGTCTTTAGTGGTAGAGTCTGTGGTTCTCCCAGCACCCAGACCCCTAAGCTAGTACATAGAGGTGGAGAGTAGAATGAACCCCCTGTAACACATAGCACAATGGTGAGGAACCTGCTCCAACACCTGGATGTACACAAGTCTATGGGACTGGCTAGGATCCACCCAAGAGTACTAAGGGTGCTGACAGAAGTGCTCACCAAGCTACTTTACATCATTTTCCAGAAGTCCTGGCAAACCAGGGAGGTCCCATTTGACTGGCATCTAGCAAATGTGATGGTCATCCACAAAAACAGCGAGAAGGATTATCTGGAGAACTACAGAACTGTTAGTCTGACCTTGGTGCTGGGTAATGTTATTGAACACGTCATACTGAATGTAATTATGTGGCACATGAAGGACAATGAAGCAATCAGGCCCATTCAGCAAGGGTTCATGAATGCCAGATCCTGCTTGACAAAACTTATCTCCTATAACAACGTGACCCACTTAGTGGATGAAGCTGTGGATGTTGTTTGCCTGAACTTTAGTAACACCTTTGGTATGGTTTCCCACAGTATTCTCCTGGAGAAACTTCCTATCCATGGCTTGGATGGGAGTATTCCTTGTTGGGTAAGAAAATGGCTGAAGAGCTGGGCCCAGAGAGTGGTGATGGATGGAGTTATACCCAGTTGATGGCCAGTCACAAGTGATGTTCCTCAGGGTTAGGTATTGGGGCCAGTTCTCTTCAATATCTTTATCAATGATCTGGATGAGGGGATCGAATGTACCCTCAGTAAGTTTGCAGACTCCATCAAGCTAGGCAGGAGTGTTGACCTGTTTGAGGGTAGAAAGGTGTTGCAAAGGAATCTGAACAGGCTGGATCAATGGGGTGAGGCCAATTGCATGAGGTGCAACATTGCTGTCTCCTGCATTTGGGTCACAATAACCCCTTGCAGTGCTACAGGCTTGGGGAAGTGTGAGTGGAAAGCTGCCCAACAGAAAAGGACCTGTGGGTGTTGGTCAGCTATTGGCTGAACATGAACCAGTGGTGTGCCCAAGTGGCCAAGAAGGACAGCAACATTCTCGCCCATATCAGAAACAGTGTGGTGAGTAGGACTATGGACGTGATCATTCCCCTGTGCTCAGCACTGATGAGGCCCCACCTTGAGTACTGTGTCCAGTTTTGGGCCCTTCACTACAGAAAAGACATTGAAGTACTGCAGCATGTCCAGAGAAGGGAAACAAAGCTGGTGAGGGGTCTGGAGAATAAGTCTAATGAGTAGTGGCTGAGGGAACTACATTTTTTCAGCCTAGAGAAAGGGAGGCTGAGAGGAGATCTTATCACTCTTTACAACTATATGAGAGGAGGTTGTAGAGAATTGGGAGTTGTTCTCTTTTCCCAAGTCACAGGCCATAAGACAAGAGGAAATGGCCTCAAGTTGTACCAGAGGATGCTTAGATTGGGTATTAGGAAAAAATTTAGACTGAAAGGGTTATTAAGCATTGGAATGGGCTGCCCAGGGAAGTGATTGAGTCACTATCCCTGGCAGTATTTAAAAGACAGGTAGACATAACGCTTAGAAATGTGGTTATGGTGGTTGATGGCTGAACTAGATTATCTTAAAGGTCTCTTCCAATCTAAGCAGTTCTATCATTCTATGATTCAGATCAAAATCTTTGCTCAAACATGATTAAAGTTACTGATTTTAACTAGAAGCAAACCAAATAGAAAACGTAGAAAAAAAAACTAAAGGTAGAAATAATCATAAGATGTTTTGAGTTGAAAAGTACATTTAAAAGTCATTTAGTTATGTCCTCTGCAATGAGCAGTGACATCTTTCACTAGATCAGGTTGCTCAGAGCCTCATTCAATCTGACCTAGAATGTGTCCAATGATGACGCATCCACTGCATCTCTGGGTAATCTATTCAAGTGTCTCACCACCTCATACTAAAAAAGTTATTCCTTATAACCAGTCTAAGTATACCCTCTTTCAGTTTAAATCCATGACCTTATGTTCTGTCACTACAGGCCTTGGTAAGAAGTTTCTCTCCATCTTTCTTAAAAGCTCCAATCACTCTGCCTTTCTTCACAGAGGTTATCGAGCCCTTTGACCATTTTCATGGTTCTTCTCTGGACCCTCTCTACAGGTCCATGTCTTGGACTGAGGACCTCAGAGACTGATTCAGTACTAATCATATCTCATTTCATATATTTATGTACTAAATGGATTTTCTTTCTTTCATTACAAATGGATATAATACAAAAGAGTTTAATAAACAGACATTCTGGTAAGGTAAAAATGTGAAGTAAAAGCAGCCCACCAAATTTCTTGGGATGGAATTTATTTCACTACAGTCCCTGAGACTAGCCACAAGAACTAAGCTAGCTCTATTGATGTAAATACTTGTTATAATACTGTCATTTACATCTAAACAGAAATATATGTTCCCACTTAAAAACTAAATATAAGTTCTCTAAACCTTTATCTTTTATCCCAATTTTATATCTTGGTCTCATTTATATTGCAAAAAGCTATTTCAATTATTAAATTCCACTGACATAAAATTGTCTGTTCTTCCTTCTTTTTGGACAGAAGATAGAGATATAGGTGATATAGCACCTTCGGGATATTTACTACAATGTAAAAAGCTAGTTTGAAAAAGCATATAAAATCCCATATATAAATATCAGCAGTCCAATATACTTTTTTTCTTTCACTTTAATGACTATTAAAGAACACTTTACTTGTATTTAAAAGATTGACCAACTGTATTCTTAAATATGAACTATGAACATGGGTTTACTGTACAGTATACCCTTAAAACTTATCTGTCTGAATAAACCTACACAGGACAGGGGAAACCACACAGTATTTACTCTTTAGCATGAACTGAAAAGGTGTAAGGAAAATTAAACTCCTTCTGAGCATGTTGTCCCTGCAAGGACATCTTTTCTTATTGCTTTTTAAACCTCACAAACTTTGCTTTCAATTCAGCACGTTAATTAGGCTTTTGAACACAATTTTAAATGTTATTATGCCAACACTGAGATGTCACAAATATTTTGAATAAACTGCAAAAAGGCTGAAATCAAGAAAAGAAGGAATTTAATGCCAGCAAAGTAATGACAAAAAGTACTTCACATCATTGTGTGCTTCTTTTGAGAAATATGGCTGCCTTAATATAAAATTTATATACCTGACAACTACTGCACTTAGTAAGAAGTTGGAAACTTTAGACAAAAGTCTTTGAAAAATGCATTTACAGATTATGATATAAGCCATGTAACTTTCATTTGTAAATTAAGAACCAGTGTCTTAGTGTCATAGGAAAACAACTGAAAATGTTAATGTCAGTCTGGCAAGACTTCTCATTAATCTTATCCTGCCTAAACAGCAAAGAAATCTCAGGTCAGGAAATCATTGCTTCTTATGGCAGAATTCAAACACTTGTCTAAGGTTACAGAGGAAACCTCTGGACTGACATGAAGTTGATTTATGTGGTTTAAATCAATCTAATGGAGTTTTAATTATTTAAATTTTGTGTCTAGTTTAAAATACTTGCCCAGTGTCTGTTAAAAGTTCATGAAGAGACAATTGTTTCTACAGGTCAGAACTCCTCTCTTCCTTGTATAACACACATACAGAATAAATAACACTTCTGCGAGTCAAACTATAAACATTACACTGGGTTCTTAATTTTTACATCCTAGATTTAGGCAAAACAAATATTATTGCTAAAGCATAAGAATTTACAAATGTGATTCATCCCTAAGGTTGCTATGCAAGAAATGGAGGAAAAGGTAAATTTCAAAAGGACATCATACAAGTTATCAGGTTAGGATGGAGTATCCAAAAGCACCTGGAAAAAGTTTTATGGAAAGGACACATGATTTGTATCCATCTTGGATACATTCACAAAAAGGAAATATTAAAACATTGTTTTTCTGAATGGTCTCAGAAAAGAAAATCATAAAAGAAATGAAGACCCAGGTAGTGATGTGTCTTTGTTTCCTGTCATGATAACTCCATCAATGTTTTTCCCAGGGTGTCCACTTTGCCGTTGTAGATCTAGTTTTAAGGTCCTGAGATTGTGGGGTTGATTGACAGGTCTTTAAACTAGATGTGAAAGGTTAGGGGGTGATAACATCAGGCCTGTCTTTGAGGCTCCTGAGGCAAAAGGAATCTGAGAATCTCAGACAAAACACTACGAAGAAAGGCCACTTGAAGAGCAACATGAAGGAAATGAAGCCACTCCAGCTAAGTCAGCCCTACCGGGCACCCAGCTGAAGTGCCTTTACACAAATACATGCAGCATGGGGAACAAGTGAGGGGAGTTAGAGATGTGTGCATATCTCAAAGGCTGTGATCTAATTGGCATCGCTGAGACATGGTGGGATGGCTCTTATGATTTGAGTGTTGCAATAGAGGGTTACAGACTCTTCACCAAAGACAGGCCAGGCAGATGGGGAAGGTGTGTTGCCTTCTATGTCAAAGACCATCTGGAGAGTGTGGAGCACCTCCTGAGGATGGAAGAAGACCTGGCAAAGAGCCTATGGGTTAGGACTAAAGGGAGCACAAAGGCAGGTGATGGGGGTCTGCTACAGAAAAACAGATCAGAGTGACAGGGGGGATGAGGCCCTCTATAGACAGATAGGAGCAGCATCACACTTGCACATCCTGGTCCTCATGGGGGACTTCAACCACTCCGATATCTGTTGGAAGGACAACACAGTGGGGCACAAGAAATCCAGGAAGTTCTTGGAATGTGTTGATGGTAACTTGGTTCTTCAAATGATTGAGGAAAGGAGACATGCAGAACTTTGTCCTTACCAGCAATGAGGGCCTGGTGGGCAATGCCAAGTTCAAAGATAGCCTCAGCTGTAATGATCATTAAATGGTAGAATTCAAGATTCTTAGGGCAGTGAGGAGTGTGTGCAGCAAGTTCACTGCCCTGTACTTCAGGGGAGAAGTCTTTGGACTCCTGAGAGAGCCCACACAGTGTAGCATGGGCAAAAGAACTGGAGAGGAAGGGGGCACAAGAAAGCTGGTTAGTGTTCAAGGATCACTTCCTGAAAGCTCAGGAGAGGTGCACCCCAAAAAGGAAGAATTCAGGCAAAATAGCCAGAAGGCCTGCATGGATGAACAAGGAACTGCTAGACAAGCTCAGAACCAAAAATGAAGCCTATAGAAGGTGGAGGCAAGGACAGGTAGACTGGTCAGAATATAGAGAAACTGAGTGGCCAGGAACCACATCAGGCAAGCAAAAGCACAAGGAGAACTAAATCTGGCCAGGACATTAAGAACCAAAACAAACAAACAAACAAACAAACAAACAAACAAAAAATCAAACAGACAGATTCTATAGATATGTAAAAGATAAAGGCAAGACTAGGGAGGCTGTGGGCCCTCTCCGGAAGAAAACGGGAGACCTGGCCACCCAGGATATGGATAAGGCTAAGGTACTGAATGACTTTTTTTGCCTCAGTCTTCACCAGCAAGGGCTCTAACTGCACTGCTCAAGTCAAGGAAAGAAAATCCAGGGGCTCTGAGAATGAACTGCTCACAGTAGGAGATCAGTTTTGAGACCACCTGAGAAACCTGAAAGTGCATAAGTCCATGGGACCTGATAAAATCCATCCATGGAACCTGATGAAATCCATCTATAGGTCCTAAGAGAGCTGGTGAATGAAGTTGCTAAGGTGCTTTCCATCATATCTGAGAAATTGTGGCAACCTGGAGAAGTTTTCGCTGATTGGAAAAAGGGGAAAATAACCCTGATATTCAAAAAAAGGAAAAAAAAGAAGAACCAGGGAACTACAGGCCAATAAGTCTCACCTCTGTTCCTGGCAAGATCATGCAGCTGATCCTCATGGAATCTCTGCTAAGGCACATGGAAAATAAGGAAGTAATTATTGATAGCCAACATGGCTTCACCAAGGACAAATTGTGCCTGACAAATCTGGTTGACTTTAACGATTCTGCCACAGAGCGGTCTCCAAATTAGAAAGCCATGGATACGATAGATGGACCACTTGGGTAGATAAGGAACTAGCTGGATGGCAGCAATCAAAGGGTTGTAGTCAGCGGCTCAATGTCCAAGTGGTGACTGGTGATAAGTGGTGTTCTTCAGGGGCTGGTATCAGGAGCAGTGCTGTTTGACATCTTTGTGGAGACATGGACAGTAGGATAAAATGCACCCTCAGCAAGTTTGCTGAAGACACCAAGCTTGGTGGCATGACTGACACACCGGAGGGATGTGGACAGACTGGAGAGGTGGGCTAGTGCAAATGTTATGAAATTCAGCCAAGCCAAGTGCAGGGTCCTGCACCTGGGACGCAGCAATCTCAGGCACAAATACAGGCTGGGCAGACAATGGCTGGAGAGCAGTCCTGAGGAGAAGGACTTGGAAGTGCTCATGGATAAGAAGCTCAACGTGAGATGACAGTGCACACTAGCAGCCCAGAAAGCCAACTGCATCCTGGGATGCATCAAAAGAAGCATGACCAACAAGTAGTGGGAGCTGATTCTCCCCCTTTACTCTGCACTCATGAGACCCCACCTGGAGTACTGTGTCCAGCTCTGGAGTCCTTAACATAGACAGGACATGGACATGTTGGAACGGGTTCAATGGAGGACCACAAAGATGATCAGAGGGATGGAGCACCTCTCCTGTGAAGACAGGCTGAGAGATCTGGAGTTGTTCAGCCTGGAGAAGAGAAGGCTCTGGGGAAACCTAGCAGCCTTTGAATATCTGAAGGGAGCCTACAGGAGCGCTGGAGAGGGACTCTGTAGTGACAGGAAAGGTGTAATGGTATTAAATTGGAAGAGGGGTGATTTAGATTAGATATCAGAAAGGAATTCTTTCTTGTGAAGCTCATGAGTGCAGAGTGCAACCCTTTTACAGCTTTCTGGCATGTGTCTGGTAAGCTCCTAAGGTGTCTTATTGGAGGCACAGACAACATTAAATCTGAGGTTTACAGCTCATTAATCTTAGCTGTCTAATATATATGTGCATCCAGTAGATCTTGCCTTGTGTTTTTGTGTTTATTCTACTTAAACATGATAAAATTTGATGAAGCTTGGTGCCCCAGAGAAGCACTAAGACATCATTCTGTCAAAAAGGATTTTGAACCTCATATTAAATATTCGTTAATTCACTTATGTTAAAAGTGTTTTATTTAGCATAAAATAATTATTAACTAGGTACCAAATATCCTGTGTGCTTAATAGCTTCCCAAAACAACACATTACTCTTTGACTAGTCCATTGAATGCTGAAGCAGCAATTTGGCATAAGCATTTT
Source organism: Pedionomus torquatus (assembly GCA_013398155.1). NCBI lineage: Eukaryota > Metazoa > Chordata > Aves > Charadriiformes > Pedionomidae > Pedionomus > Pedionomus torquatus. Next base: position 231,667 of record VZRU01016419.1, read on the forward strand.
TCATAGAATCCCAGAATCATAGAATAGTTTTGGTTAGAAGAGACATTTAAGATCATGAAGTCCAACAGTTAAACTAGCCCTGCCAAGTTACCAATAGTCATGTCCCTCAGCACTATATCTACACATCTTTTAAATGTCTCCAGTGATGGTGATTCCTCAGCTTCCCTGAGCAGCCTGTTCCAATGCTTGACAACCCTTTCAGTGAAGAAATTTTTCTCCTATCTGATTTAAGCCTTCCCTTATGCAACTTGAGGCTATTTCCTCTTTCCTGTTACTTGAGAGAAGATACCCATCCCCACCTTGCTACAAACTCTTTTCAGGTAGTTGTAGAGAGTAATACGAGCTCTCCTCAGCATCCTCAATCTCCAGAGTAAACAACTCTAGTTCCCAGTTCCCTCAGCTGCTTTTCATAAGACTTGTTCTCTAGAACTCTATCCTGCTTTGTTGCCCTTCTCTGGACATACTTGAGTGTCTCACTTTAACTTTTGTAGCAAGAGGCCCAAAACTGAAGAAATATTCAAGTTTCATCAACAGCAGCAACACCAGTGCTGAGTACAGAGGTATAACCACTTCCCAAGTCCTGCTGGCTACTCTAGTTTTAATAGAAACCAGGATATTGTTGGCCTTCTTGGCCACCTGGGCACAATGCTGGTTCATATTCAGTAAGCTGTTTACCAGTACTCCAAGATCTTTTTCCACCAGCGAGCTTTCCAGCCTGCCCAACTTGGAGTCACATGCAATGTTACTGAGGGTGCACTCAATCTTACTGATAAGAATATTAAAGAGAATAGGCCCCAATACTAAGCCCAGGGAAACACCACTTTTGTTCTTTCACCACCAGGTTCCTCTGTCAAAACAGAAGGGAAGAACACTCATTGAAAATACAAACAACATTGTGGGGAGAGAAACACACAAATGTATGTGGTTCAAGGTGATTGCAGAGAAGCCAGAATTCACATTAGTGAGGTGTTAGGTCAAAGTTAACGTGCTCTGCAGGGAAACATATAATCACAAACATCTGCAGAACTAAATAGATAAAAATTAGAACAAGTCATGCCAGAATTAGAGGTATAAATGGCTCTTTTAATGCTTTCACTGACTGAGTATGACTAAGTGGTTTATCTGTTCAAATCAAAAAGGTTCTGAAACATAGAGGGAATTCTGAGGAGTAATTGCTTGATCTGCATTTACTTAACAAAAGACAATAAGAAGAGCCTCTTCAAGTGCATCGATAGAAAAAAGGAAGGCAAGGGAAAATGTGGGCCCACTGCTGAACGTGGTGAATGGAGGGATGGAGGATGTAGAGAAGGCAGAGTTACTGAATGCCTTCTTTTGCTTCAGTCTTTACTGCTAAGGCTGGGTCTCAGGAACCCCAGATCCTGGAGTTAAGACAGAGAGCCTGGAGTAAGCGATACTCTCCCTTGATCGACGAGGATGGGGTTAGAGAAGAATAGCTTCTTTGAGGGGAACAGAGCACTAAAACAGGTTGCCCAGAGAGGTTGTGAAGTCTCCTTCTCTGGAGATACTCAAAACCTACCTGTGTGGTCTCCTGTCCAGCTCTAGATTAATCTGCTTTGGCAGGGGGTTTTGACAAGATAACCTCCAAAGGTCCCTTCAAACCCCTACAATTCTGTGATTCAGTGATGCATGACAAGTTAAATGTATGTAATAAACCAGATAAACTGGTAAATGATTGTCCAGAAACAAAGGAGAAGAAAATCATGTTAATTTCATCCAGCACAGTATATTGTGAAACCACCATTGTTTCTTTGAAGTCTCTACAAATTTTCTATGTTATTTGTACTTTAGTTATCATGCAGTAATAAAGTGCAAAAGTAATTAAAACTCTAACAGGAATCATAACAGAAATCTTAGGTGTATCTCTGCCTGAAATTAGGTGAAATAAATATAACACAGCTTATCTTTGATGTCCAAAGTTCAGATACAAAAATGCACATGAGTTCTTTCCTTTTATTTCTTATCTTGAAACTTTATTGTAATCATTGCATATTTACTTTATTTCTTTTTCTAATAAAGGAGTAAACATGTTTCTTTCATTATTAATTTTGTAAATTTAAATCTAATCTCAATTTAAAATACATAACAGAACTTGAAACACTTTTAGTATGTTTAAAACTTCTCCAACCCTGTCCGAACATCTCAATTAGCTATCAATTTTTTATTTTTATTTTTTTTTCCAAAAGAAAAAGGGGAATCAGTGACTTGGTTTGATCTTTTTACTTGTCAAATGAGATTAAATCACTTGCAGACTCTAAACACCACTTAAGTCAGAATGACTTTAGAAATACCAGATCAAAATTCTTAGGATCAAGTAGCTTAATCGTAACAATAGTTGCTATATATATATACACACACACACATATATATATTAAAAAAAAAAAAAAAAAGGCAGCAATTGCATTACATCGAAGTAGTTAACGAAGCTGCTGTGCTGACTAGGCACCATAGGAAAGAAAATTTCTTGCACCTTTAAAAACAAATGCATTTTCCCGTATTCATATAGTATCCAAATTCAGCACAGTCACCAAAAGTACATACTTTTAAGGTAGGCCTTTTTGTTATATTTTTGTAGTATCTTGGGTTCCTGTTAATCTTAGATACTATTGTTATGTTTACGGCAATGTAAATATCATGTAGTATTAGTAAAAGGTAACAAGTCTCATAATAAACTAAACAGCAACACACATGAAAACCAGGTGGGTGTGTGTTTTGTTTTGTTTTGTTTTGTTTTGTTTTGTTTTTCCTGGAATATTATTATTGCTATTTTGGTTTGTTTTCTACATGCATTTGAGCAGCAGAGGTAGAAAATATCACAGAATTACTAATGTCATTGAATATCTCTTTGCTTTAGGAAGATATCAATATATTTCATGTATTTATTACTAGATAGTAGTAATCAGCTTTCAGATGGTATTTTCAATTATATCTGATAGACAGGTCATTCCTTAAAATAAAATATTATTTGTGTTGAATCCAACTATTTATTTTAGGTGAAGGCTTGGAACTATTAAGGAGAAAGGACATGTCTTTCATGTGCTAAATTACAAAGCACTACGTGGAGAAAGAGAAGTGGGTTTAAAACACATATGACTTAATTCAGTTGTTTAAACATAGATTTCTCAATCAACTTGAGATTTCCTAGTATAAATCCAGCTGGCTTCAATCTGCTACTTCAGGAAGACCCTGGTGTCTCATGGATGTTGTGCCATAACTTTCAGAGTCATGCAAATGTTTAAACACTCTGACACATTTCAGTAGCACTACCCAGATTTAGACTGAGTCCCAGGTGTCTGTCACAAAGGATCCAGCCAATACCTCCAATACTGTCCCATACTATACAACATAGAGAATATAGCAAAGGCAGGATTCAAATGCATCATTATAGGTTTTCACACTGTTTGAGATAGCCTTTACCTGAAAGTTCCCAGAAGGATAGTTCCTAGGTGATTTTTTTCCAGCTCCATATTCTGAAAGACACTAGGATATGTCAAAGTGGATGGTTGCCAGCATTTAACCAACAAAATTCCTCCATATATTTCTAATGTATAACTTAAAGTAAATCAATCCAATTTGATTTTTTTTTTTTTTTTGAAAGGGGTCTTTTACAGAGTACAATAAATCTTACCTATCCAATAATGATAAGGAGAAAAATGTTTTTCTAGATATGTCTATTTATTTCTGTTTCCATCAGAAGGAAGGTTAAACTATATGCTTTAGAGAAATCTAAGTAATGAATACAAAATAGTGATCATAGGAAACTATTCAGTTTCTGCAATTTTTGACATTTCTAGAATTTCTACATAGTTGCCATAGCCCTGGTAGTCTAGCTTCTGAGACATTCTCTGCCTCAATATGTCTGGGCATGCTGGTCAGTAGCTCAAATCTGAACTACAGTGTTTAAATACATTGTTCCTCTACACATTAATCATCAGAAGCTTGTCTTGGTGGACATTTTTAGAGCACACCTTATCAACTAGACTCCACCGATGTGAACTGACAGTAACTGTCTTCTAAATGTAGCCAGAAGACTCTCATATATATTAGCCTCATTCTGTCAATGAATTGCTCGGAGTTTGGGAATCTGAGGGCATTCCTGATGGGATACCATGACCTTTTCACGTTGAGGGAATAGAAAACTACAAAGTATTCTTAATCAGAGAATGTTTGAGCTACCAAACGATTGTGGAGGTCACGCTCCTTCTGTGTAAGTTATGCTTCAATACCAAAACAATATTTCAAGGTTTTTTGACCCAAGAGAAGGAAAGCAAAAGGTTGACTGTAGCCAGATGGCTATAACACTAACATAGCAGTAAGAAGCCTTCTTCAAATGAATCTTTTAAAGTTACTTATTTTTCACAAATTGAATATTTTTAAGGGTAAAGAAGAGAGCAGATTTCTCTCTTTCACGTGCTTTCATGACAAAACTATTTACAGCGTATTTGTTATTTTTCATAACAAAACTATTTATAGTGTAAGGAAAGAGTATAGTTGTTATCAAATCCCTTTTTTAACAATATAGAAAAAGATGCAGTGCTAAAATGTAGTGGAGAAAACTCAATAGTATATTCCTCGTGAGAAGACATGAAGATATATTTGTAGATGACCCCTGTATCTTTTTGCCTACCATTCTTAGCAATCTTTGAAGAGTGAGCTTTTACAAGCTCTTTAGGTATTCTGTTGTCACATTAAAGTCCCCATTCAGAAAATCTGTTTTCCTTTGTCTTTCTTAATCTGTGTAAAACTGTCTTTTTTTCTCATCTTGGTGCACAAGAACTTCTTATAACTTTTCCCTTTTAGCAGTTTATTTAAATAATAATAGCCACCTTTTCATAGAATTATTTTCTGCCTTTTTTGCTTCTTTCCTCTTTTTCTTACCAAAATCTGTAACAAAACTATCATTCTTCAAATCAGGTTTGCAGTTTAGAAAGCAAACATTAGTTTACTTACATCACTAGATGCATGGGGGATTTTTCTACTTTTCATGTTCTCCAGGGCTCTCCATGTGATTCTTATACAAATTTTATGATTTCATTAGAATATTAGTACCTCCTATATATATTTGAATAGTCAGTAATTTACATACGATTACATATCAAGTTACAGCTACCATGCATGCTCAAGGGAATTGTCTTCACCTGGACAAGGTGATTTTCGGTATTATAATAAAGGGAGTTCAGCTTAAGACAATAAGAATTTTCACTTTCCTGCCAAGTTTGCTAAACTTCTCAAAATGTGTAGATTAGTATCATCCTCAAGGTCTTTATGCTCGATGTGCTTCCTTGAGAATAATACAATACTTGCCTCCCTTGATTAGGAGTTCTTTTCATTAGCTCATGCTTGATAAATTCGAGGGTAGAATCCTCATTGTTCGTTAGAGTACACATAAGACCTTTCAAGACTAGTTACTAATAACATTTCAAGGATATGCTTTGGTAGCACTTTTATATCTCTTGCCCAACAAGATAAATTCCATTAATGATTCATCATGAATGTGACTTTCTAAACTGATGATTCCTTTGTTTCTCGTTACGACTCAACAATTTACTAGAATCTCTTTATAATGTATATTTATATTATATATATATATTTACATAAAATATTGCAGCTAAGTCCATATCAATATTGTGTAAATATTTCACTATTAAACTATATTTTTAGTATGACTCTTAATGTTAAAATAGGATTATTTCTTCTATTTTGAATTGACGCAATATTCTTGACTCTTTCAATCTGAGGTCTACTAATATAAACAAGTGTAAAAAGTTTTGGCCACAAAATTTTCAATTATTTATGAATTTTCTTATCAGATATAACATTTTTTGTCTTTATTGATTTGGGTTTTATTGGTCATTTTGTTGAGTTATGATCCGATCCCTGCAAAGTACTTCTTCCAATGTTTTTCTCATCACTTTTCATTATTAAATCTTCTCTTATTCTTCTTTGAAAAGTATTTAGTGAAGTAAGCAGACATCACACAGGATTTAAGGAAGATCCAAGCCCTACAAAATGACAGATGGAGGCCAGCACATTACCATAGGGCATTTCAGATGACACTAGATACCTAGGTGTGAGCAACTAGATTAGTTCCAGAGAAAAACAGGAAGGACAGGGATTTATTACAGTTGGACTTGGTGATCTCAGTGGTTGTTCCCAACATAAATGGTTCTATGACTCACTTGACCTATTTGAGACATCTACATTGAGATGAGGTGGATGTTATCATCAAGTCTGAGTCCAGCCCATGAGTTTCCCATAGAGACCATGGACAAAGTTATACATTCATGACAATGTGTTCAAAAGTGGGAACCACAACTCTTAAGATGGTACAAGAGGTATACTTGGCCAAGCCACAAGCAAGTGCCATAAACGAAAACTGTAGGACTATTCCTAACTTGGGAAGACAGCGATGAATGTATTTGTGAAAATTTCAATAGCTGAAGATGTAGTTAACCAGTATTATAAGGTTATACCTGAGCTGTGATAATTGCAACTAATGCAGACATAAATTTAGCACAGATGTTGACAGTAATGCCACTAAAACAATGCAGGACTCATGATGGTCTTACAGCCAAAGTATCTTTTTCTGTCCCTTTTTGAGGAAGTTTTATGGGACATAAAAATGCCTTTGTTGCTCTGCTATCAGTATTTGGTGTCCTAGCATCACCTTCCTAAAAAACAGTTGCCCTAGAACTTACTAAATTCATAAGAAGATACTAAGGATTGCACACAGTGAAGTTATTTACATGTTGCATTCTGAACTAGAGCTAAATATATTTTTTTACTCAAGATTCTCAGCTACAGCTCCTCTAAAAAAGATTGACATAATAGTCATGCTAGCCCCTTGAAAAGAAAAAAAAAAAAAAAAAAAAAANAAAGAAAAGTAAAGAAACAAGACAGTAGTGGAGAGCAACAACTCACAGACATTTCCAAGAAGAGAGGGATCTAGAAATAAAGCAACACTTACAATAACATAGCCAGGTTGTCTCTGAGAGTCTGTTCCTGAAGACAGCTTCCTACCAAGAAGGCACACTGGTCTATTCAATGTAACAATGTTTTCAAAATGCTGTGGATTACCAGAGTCATTTTTAAAACAGCAGTTGGAACACAACAAATAAATTTACAACATTCTGTCAGCTTCTTAAGATATTGTGTGCAGCAAGAGAAAACCATAGTACACAGAAAATATTTCATAAATGGAATAAAAGTGGAGAAAACAAGATTAAAAGCTGCAAAACTGCCATTGCACTTTTGTAATTCTCTGAATATGGCATGAAAAGGACACTTAAAATAATAGAATCTACTATAGGCTGCTTTCTCTCAGGAACAGCATATTTGTCATTAGTTATAGCCTCCTGTTTTATATTACAGTACGATTCTCCTTGCCTGTAGCAGGTAATATGTCAATTATCAAACACAAGAAATAGAACTATCAAACAAAGAATATGATTCATTGTAAAAATACTGTAAATGCATCATAGTATTACTAGTAGATATTCATTAGAAAACAATATGTGCAATTAAAGTAAAACTTGTATTCTCCTCTTGTTCATAGTCCATATTCTGTATTACCTCAATGAAAGTTCTTTGTGAATTGTTACACTAAGTACTATGGTAAAACTGAAAGCCTTGAAAATGACACTTCTTTACTTAAAAAAGACCACTTCACTTAGCACAGTATATTAAGAAGATGTCTGAGTATATGACTAATGTCTACCTGGTATTACAGTATGTATTTTAATTCAGGAATCTGCTTGATAGAATTAAATCAGCTGCTTTACATAGGGGTACGATTTATCACAGCCAGATTTAACAGTATAAAAAAGTAAGTATGGAATCTAATCTAGGAGCCTTACCTCCTTACCTTATCTAAGGCCAAAGAAAGATTACTCCAAAGGGAAACACAAACCAGTTATTTTAAACAACTATCTTAACAATGAAGGAAAAGTGGCATCTGTATGGGACTCACTTTTTCCATTTCTACTCAGAAGTCCGTGAAGCTGTATACCTAAATTTCAAATAACTGGGTAGCAACCTTCCACCTGTGCTATCAAAATATTTGAATCTTAACAGCCCTGATGTCTTCAACTTTTATAAGCTTATGCACAAGACAATCTTTCCTTATGGTGTGTCACACAGGCTTGTATTGTATAAGCAGTAAAAAAGCCCCAGAAAGAAGGAGGAGAAGTAGAAAAAAAAAGGATTTTGATTAATCTTATACAACTATGTATGTCTCTATATAAAATATTTAAGCTAAATTGGTACTAAAATAATATTTGGCTCCAGGTATTTTCCAGCTGGGCTTTGCAGAAGCCATTAGGGTAATAGTTATGCTATGATACATGAAGCTGTCTTGCTACTGATTACCTAAGGACCATGAACCACAGCTTTAACAAGCCATTGTGTTTATGCAAAGAAGAAAAGTACAGGGAATGAATTATAAAACTTACACTTTACCAATATTTTTTTTTCAGGATTCTTAGAAAGTATTTCCCCTGTCTACAATCCTTTTCTTTTCTTTTTTTTTCTTTTCTTTTTTTTTTTCTTTTCTTTTTTCTTTTTTTTCCTTTTTTTTTCTTTTTTTTTAAATGAAACTGTGTACATCTTCAAATTAGAAGTATGTATAACAATTGGTATCACAGTAGTTCTGGTGATTTTCCAAATAAGATTGCTGCATGTTAGAAATAATCTTCATTATGCTTAAATGCTGAGCAGCAAATTAGTCTTGAAATAAACAAATAAGAATGTGATTTTTCAATATATTGACAGATCTTCAGAATACTTTTAGCCTTATCTGTGGGACTCCATTCATTTAATTCCCTCAAACAGTCAGATATTTCCTTCAAATTTTGCATTCATTAGTAATTTATACAAACAGTATTTTTGTTTTATGCCCTTATAAAATAAATATTTCTTTATCAGGTAGTGCAATGGTACCATGTTATCTATAGATAGGTTTTTTTTTTTTTAGTAAAACAATAAACTAAAGTAATACTAAAGTAAAAATTTCAACCTGACTGTAAATTCATTTGCATGAAAATATACCAAAAAGTTCTGCATATCACAATTTGCTGATGCTGTTACATGATTGTTAAAATGTATGACTTTACTAGGTGTACACTTATGCTATTAATGTTTTTGGGATAATAGTAATTTTCTGCTTTTCTTACAATTTTATTGGGTTAAAACATTTTAAGCTTTTTAATTTCTGAGAATATGAAGTCCCTCTTTTAGGCAGAATGAAACTGATGTTCAAAATGTAATAGTGATATTTATTACAGACATATTAACTCTTCTATAGAGAGTGCCCTACTCATATCAGTATCAGCAGCAGTGAGCAAACCTGTGGGAGCTATGCTTAGGTAGAGAAACTCTTCCACTTAGTGACAGAGCTGCAGGAGGAGATGGGTAGGTTGAGGAGTATCAGTGAGTCCAAGAGAGAGACAGACTACTGGAATCACAGCCTACCTTCCCTGGGTCAGGCTCAGCAGGCAGACAGGTTGCATGACAGAAAGGATTCCTGATCTGACTGCCTCTTTGCTGAATACAGTAACATGGTATAGGAGGCAATGATGATCAGTTCTTTCCCAGTGTAGCAGGTGTGTCTCCTCTGTGACTATCTCACCTTCCCAGGTGCCCTCAAGTAATAGGTACAAAGCTCTTCAAATGAAACCAAAGAATAATGAGGATGATAGTTGCAATAATGAGGGCAATCAAGACAGCATTCAAAGCCTTGGGATGACTGGTTACAGGATCAGGAGCACAAATAGTGTTCTCCCCCATCCTTCCACTTGCATGGAATGATGAGGGAAGGAATAGGAATACCCAACAGATCGATATTTAATGGAATCACAGAATTGTTGGAGTTGGAAGGGACCTTCCTAACTTTAAATGTTTTCTCCTCATAATTTTCTTTACTGATGGAGATATTTAAGGTGTAAGACATTTTCAGTGTCTTACTACACTGAAACTCTCAGCTGTTTGTGGAGGCAACCTGGGAATTAATCTTTCAGCACTGTAAAGACCAGCATGTGTGATTTTCATCTATTTAGCATTTTATTTTTCCAGCTTACAGACATTCAAGGCAGACAGAAAGAAACTCTCTTTTCCTTGCCCACAGGTACATATGCAGCTGGGATACTCATCATAACTGAGAACCCTCTGCCTTGCCTGACTTTATCAGCATGTGGCAAAAAACATCAAATGTGATAAAATGTATTTTTAGACCATGGAGGTGAAGCCATATATACATTCTGTGAGGAGCTATGTCAAGAATCTTGGTTAGACTGCTGCAAAGAAGAATGCTTGAAGAGACACATATCCTGATAAACATTGATTGATGTGCCTTTTGACTGAAATGAGTCCTTCATATTTTATTATTTGGATTCAAAAAACAGATAAATAGAGGAAGGATCACCTGAAGATTAAATGATCCTATATAATGACATGAACAGTTGATTTCTAAAATTCAAATTATGTAGAAGAGGTTTATTACCCTTTCAAGAAAAAGAAATGAAGGGGAAGACAAATTTAAAATCATAACTATCCCAGATATTTTGATAAAAATAAGCCTTTAGACTATTTTACTCTTTATTTCGTATAATATGCAAAGGATATGAGAGACTGATAGGAGATAGGCTGAGTGAGATGAGGTGTCTAGTTTGCATTGGGTAGGGAACTACACAGGCAATGGAGGTCATTATCTCCAGTCCGTACTTGCAGAAGAAACGTGCAAAGGCTCCATGGCTGTATAGTTCTTAGCTAATATAAGACTTCTCTGTTTAATTGGTTCCATGTTTGCCTAAGGATATGCAAACTATGTAAAGATTTAAAAGGTTAAAAACTGGTTTCAGTAATATGGGAACAAAAAATGATAATCAGTTCATTTAACTTGAGATACTTGAATATGTATATAAACTGCTAAATTTTACACCTTAACTCATTTATCAGTAGAGAAATGTAAGCATTTCTAGGGTGGATTCATTAGCATAGTATGTGTCTACCTTTTAGGAAGTGAAATTATTTCCCTGTGTCCAGGAGTGATAGAGTCCTGGGAATTAGCTCATATGTAAATATCTATATCAGATTAATCCCTATTTAAGACTGGATAATTTGGAAAATTCAAAAATTAGCCTGGAATTAAAAAAAAAGCCTGGAAAATTCAAAAATTAGAAATGTTAATGTGGTGTGGAGCCTATGTTTTTTAAACTTTCTACTGAAAATAATACAAGGAACCCAGCAAAAACAATGAGTTTTGAGTGCTGATTTGACAGCATAAATAGAATGCTAAAATATATTTTTTATACATGTTCATGTTTTGTACATCACATCTATGTTTTCTCTAATTTGTCAAGATAGTAGAATTTGACCAGAAGATTATTGGAATAAAAATATTGTTCATTTCTCAGCTACATTTCAATCTGCTGCAAAACAAGAAACATTCTACTTTGATGTTTATGGAGCAAATTGTGTTACTGAAAACCTCCATGTTCCCCTTGGAGTCTGACAAAATAGCTTTTCTGGTTTTGTTTAATGTAGTACATAAAAAGCAATTATAAGACAAATGCCAATTTTTTATTTCAGGTAAAGCAGCTGAAAGTTCTAAGATAGGACATGTAAAAAAAATAAAATCCCTTAAAGCATTGATTTAAAGGTGACAACCCTTAAAGCATTGATTTAAAGGTGACAAAAATTCAAAGACAAGTATCTGCAAAGCTCTATTAGATGTTGTTTATTCCTGAAAAGTACACATTATTTGCTAAAAGACTGACGTTATCCACTCCATTCATGCATAGAGGGGGGGAAAAAAAAAACAACAAGAAAACCCCAAACCAAACTAAAAACAACAGAAAACCACAAGGGTACTTACATTAAAGTTTTCATATTTCAACATAAACTTAAGGAACCAAGGTATCAAGGCAAAAAAGACTACATGAAGAACTGGTAGAGCTTTGGTTCCTATGCATAAATATATCAGGAAATTTAGATAATTTCAAAACAGAACAAAAACCAACTTTCAGAAACTTATAGAAAAACCTAGTGAGTAACAACTTGCTGTATAAGAACTTTGCCTTTACAGTTCCTTACTGAATATTTCTTATAGACTTTTTTTTTTTTTTTTGTGGTTGTAGGAGAGTTGTATTTACATGTGTATTGTGATCTTGATTAAACAATGGTACTTTTTAATTTTTGCAGGTAGCATGTGTTTCCACAAATCTAATGTTCTCAAAGACCTTTATAAATATTTCCTCTATCTCCCTGAATGTTTGCTTTTACTGCCTTATTTCCACCATATAATTTGCTATAATATCTACAGAATGACATGTGTCATTAGTGTTATGTATCTGTCTGCCAGGTAAAATTCAATGTAGTCATCTCCAACATACTTCACAGCATTAATTTTATGTGCAATTTAATTGTCTATATGAATACCTTTTAATTTAAAACTAATGAGAAAAGATTAATTTTTATAGATATAGTATGTGTCCTAGATGGACCGTGCCACTGCAGACGGAGAATATTCAGGATAATCGCTGTGTTATAAAAGCTGCCCAGCTGAAAGGAATGATAGCACCTGAGACTTCTGCATTCTCATTTTGAGTGCTTGAATCTGCTGAAGATTCCAGATGGTCAGAGGGCAAAACCAAGAGCCATTAACATCTTAAGAGTTACTGTCGACATGGCTGTTACTGTATTCAATTGTGGGTGTAAATAAAGCTTTCTAAATATTTCACAATCAAGGATTTGGTGTGCATCTGTTCAATGAATACTAACATCTGAAGCCTTTAGACTGCAATACATTCTTTGTACTATGCTCTACTTTACCTCTGGGTATAATTTAATAGATAAGAAGGTTTTGTGTGTCATATTTGCAAATTAAATACTATTACCTATTTAGAAGTGTAAATAATGTAATGTAAAAGATACATATCAGCTATCACTTCAACACTGCAAATAATTAAACTTTATCAGAATACTTACACATTCCAGCTTTCCTTCTGGAAAACGCAGCTCAGGAAGGATATCAGAGAACCTAATTTTCAGTAACTGCAGTGAAATTCTTCAGAGAAATAACCAAGCTGAACTAAAGCAGAAAACAATATCGCTGAGCCGGAGGCAAATATTGTAAATTTTGCAACAGAGTGTGAGAGAATATGCTGCAATGAAATACAGGTCTATTAATTCATTTCAGATAATATGAGTCTGTTTAGCTTCCTGTATGCTTCTATGCTTAGTTAATCCACTTGCAATTCTTTCAGAATCAAAATGGCTATTTTTTTTTCAAAGCATACGTGTATATATATTTCTAAAATTGTCTTTCACAGTGTTTTGTATACTATCATTAACTCTAAAATATAAAATAGGCTTTTCATGTGACATGAGTTGACAGCAGATATTTTTTCACACAAATCCTTTGTTTTCAATCCACAGCAGAGAAAAAAGCTTATCCTAAACTGTAGAGAGATGGTGACATTCAAACACAAACACTTTGAGAGTCTTCATACTTGCTTATGAAGCTTTTGCATTTTCTCTGTAATGAAAAAAAACCCAAGATAGGAGCTTTGGTTATTCTTCTTTTTTAATGGTCTCAATATTATTACCATCAGGCAATTTGAATAATTAAGCATTTGAAATATCACTGCTGAAAACATCTAATTCAAGAGCTGTTAACAAAAATGGTAAATCACATAAACGAATGCATACTTCTTGGCTTTGCTATAAAGCAGATATTTTTACATAGTAATTATAAGGAAATAAAGAAAAAATATCTTAATTATGGTATTTTATTCTCTTCTTTTGTATGCAGATTTTTTTCACCAAATATTGTTGTTGCATACAGAAGAAATGTTCACTAAAAGCTGAGGTATTATTAACATTGAGAAGTACTTAAACCTTTAATTAATATTTTTTTTCAGTGGGAGCGAGGAAAGAGTGGCATTCAATTTACTGTGAATATAAAGAAATTTATTCCTTGGATCAGAAAATTAAGTAATTTTTACACAAACACAAAATAAAAGAAACAAAAACTCCATTAGATTTTCTTAGAAAACATTGAACTATAGAGAGCTATACTGTAGCTTTGGATTCTGGGCTCTTTCCTCTCTTTTTATTTAAAACTGCTTCTAATAAACCAAAATGGCTTTTCAGGTAATTACTGCAAGTTTATCTTATCATATTTTTCTGAAGAAATAAAAGGAATGAATTATTCTTTTGAGAAGTCAACCACATCACCAGTTAACCAATTACACCTTTTCATTTCAAGGCATTTTTTTAATGGCATTGGATAAATTTTCTGAAGGTATAAAATTTCAAACCTACAGGCTATGGAAGAAAGTGATGAACTCTAAACTTTCCCTTTCAAAAGTCACTGTAAAATACTCATTCTCTCTGTCATGCTTATTCACCATCTATTCTATTACACTAAGGATTCAGTTGCAAGAGCCATCTCAGGCTTCTTAGCCATGCAGACAAAACTGAATGTGGAAGCCCTGAGTATCTGTGGTGCAGTAGTTCTTCTGTTGTCAGAGGAGAGACAGGCAGAAGGAGCTGAACAATTACACTGTTAGGGAGCTGAGCCTACTGCTCTAGTTGAAGTGGTTTGGAAGACGTAAGGGAATAGAGTATGGGGAAAAAAATGAAGCTACACAGGTCAATAACCACAGAACTAGGTGCTTCCTTATCTATTATACCATTTCCCTCATGATCAAAAGCATCTGCTTTATGCTGTTTCAGCATAGGTAAATTTGGTAGCCAATCTATAGCTATTATGCTGTCCTGAGAGTGTCCATAATATTAGAGTCACTGTAGGTATGGCCAATATATATTAACATTTAGAACTGAATTGGGGTCCACAAACAAGTATATACTTACATTTAGATAAGGCTGAATACCTGAGCTATATGCCTAAGCTACCATCACAGTCAAAGGAAAACTGTTGTTTAAGCACAGGCAGCTTCCTAGGATAGTTGAAATATCTTTATAGATCTGCACAATATAAAAGAGGATTTTGCTATGCCTGAGTAGCAGCTTGGGGCTCGATACCCTGGAGAATCTTAAATATTATTAGACATATATGCTTAACAATTGAATTGAGTTCCTAAATTTCCAGTCGGTGGAGACCGAAAAATGATTCTATAGATCAAATGTACCTAATTTAAGATTTTCAACTAGTTCAAAATGAAGCATTCCAGAAGGGTGAAGATCTCCCATAGGAGCTAAATATCCAAGCTATCCTTCTTGGCCCCTAGTTGACCCTTTTGCAAAGGCCTGGATACACAAGAACTTGGAACTTGAATGTATTAGCAAAAATATTCCATTTTCAGGAAAATACAGGCTCACCTAGGTAATGTAACAAACCTGAAATTGTACAAGTAGACAGAGGTCAAAGAGTTGCAAAGTTCACTGCTAACTCTGCAAGAGACAGTGATCATTTGTTAAGTAAACTGCTCATTATCCAATCTGTTTTACAGCTATACTAACCCTATTTGAATATTAATTTATGATAGATCTCTAGTGGCTGTATAAAAGAACAGACCTATGAGCAGTAGTCACTATGAACTAGAATCTTGTTCTTCATGAAACTGAGTTGCATGGAATGAAATGAATGTCTTCAAAAAGACTAAATAATGCATTGCATGTGTATATGCAAGTGTAAAATAAAAAGTTCAACAGAACAGTGGTGTTCTGATTTCCACTAGCAGTTACTCTTATAAATCAATGTATTTTGCTTGTAACAGCAATTCATCTTTTGCCTTGTCTTCATCACAATGATATCTGTAAATGAGTATTCAAGCAGCTAATAAACATACTTAACTTGGAGACTACATAATGTTTCTCAGTCAGAGACAGAATTACTTGATGATAAATTGACTAAAACAGCCTTTCTGACACTCATGTTTACTTCTCATAAAAGTAGAAGAGAAGCAAAAAGGGATTATGAAATCCTCTCTCTGTTTCCAAGCACTACAGAATAAGTAACACATCATCACTGAAAACAAGCAATGAGATGTCTACAGAGTATAACAGAAGAGATAAGCAGTTGCGTTTCTTTTAGGACCTGGCATTATGTAACTGACTACAAGTCCAGGTTCTACTCTTTGCTTCCTGAGGCCTCTAACAGGAGAACACAACAGAATTCAATCAATACAGAGAAGCTGTTGCTGCTTCTCAGCAACAAAGGTGGAGGGAGAGCAGATAATGAATTATGGGACTCTCTCTATAGTAGGTGTCGAGGAATAAAACAACAGGTGGATTATTTTTTTTTATTTTATTTTAATTCTCAATTTTTTTTTCTCAGCAGCTGCAGTTTTTCCAAGAGTGGTCTTGTCTGATCCAACAATTCAGTTCTGAACTTCAGAAGGGAATATCTGTAGCTATGCCTATATGTAGGATTTTATGTGATCATCTTGTCTTGAAAAGAATTTCAGTCCTGTTAATAACATTGGCTGCACTTTCACTCTCCTAGGTGTCTAGAAACTGAGTTGAAGGAATGGTTTTCACACCTATTATTTTTTAATTATTTTTTGTCTTTAAAAGGGACAAGATACTATATATGCATCTACGACTTTGAGAAAATCTTACCAACTGAGCCACTTCTCTTTAAGGGAGTGTTCCTTTACTATCAGACTGGCACCTCTGCACGGCCTCCCTAATAGATGTTATGGCTGCTGAGCTAAACTAGCCTGATGATAATGGTGTTTTGACCTTGGCAGCCAACCAAATCCAAAATGCATTAACAGTTCAGATCATCAGAGTCTGTGTAAGAAATCCAATGTCCTTCAATGGAATAATGCCTTTTATTGCCTCCAGATTTACAGGAGTTACCAATTTGGACATTTATCTGTGCCAGTTGTTCAGACATGTCACTACAACAAAAAAGAAAGGTGACACATCACAAGATTGGGTTGAAACAGATAGATATAGTTAGATGATACAGAAAGATATACAGAGATGGATGAGATAGAGATTGAGAAAGAGATAGAGTGCTTTCAGAATTGTTAATTTCTATAGGCCACTTCCTAGCCAGTTTGTAACCTTTCAGTATTTTTTGAATGAAAAACAAGCTTGGAAACAGTTCTTCTTCAATACAAGGTGCTATTATGCAAATAAATAAAATAACCAATTAGCAACCGACTTCTGTAAATGAAAAACAAAAAAAGTAACCATCACAGAGTTATATCAAGTTTATATATTTTCATGAGGTTAACTTTATTCCAGTCCTTTCAAGTCCTCTCCTCAATTTACAAAGTACAGTTTTTCAATGGATAAACCAAATTAGTTCAACTCTTGTACTAAATTTCTATGTGCAAATATCACTACAAAGATTAAATAAACTATATGTCCAATTTGATTGATTTTCAGATGCACAACAAATACAAAATGCACAATTGTTTTCTCACAGGATTATGTTTAAATATATCTATACAGTGAAGGATCATTATTAATGATTAATCTGCCTTACCACAGGAACACTAGTTTCTATTTTATTCACTGTATGGCATATACCATTTCTTCAATAAAGAAAAACTTTTATTTATTTTATTCAGTATGGTATATTTCAGTAACAGTAACATGGCATCTTACTTAACTATCTACTGACTTTATTGAGAAGATATGCATGTATCAGTCTGCATTTGCAGAAGATACATTATGTTTTCATAGGATTGACATAAATACAGAAAAGGGAAGTGCAGTGCATCTATTAAGTTACTGTTAAGTTTCCTGTTTTGAATGACTGGAGTAGCCAGACTGGAGGATGAATTTCAGCATGAGCTTTGCTGGCTGGCAGAATGCAGACAGTGGGTAAAGCTCCTTAGTATTTCACCGGGTGGAGCTATAGATATTCACATTCTTTTAAACATCTTCTCACTCTGTTTCTTGCATAGTGAAAATAGGTTATGACATCTTTTGTTCTATAATCTCTAATTAGTTTTAAAATTAGGGAGATTGTGTCTGGGGGGTTGTTGTTTTTTTGTTTTATTTTGCTTTAAAATTTTTGCATCCTTAATTATATTTGATTGGCTTCCAACCACACAAAAGTTATCATTTTACTTGTAGTCAATTACAAAATAAGACTAACACATTTAATGGACAAATTAATATTTTCATCTTATATAGCTTAGTGGTTTTATGTTTAGTTCCCATTTGCAATGACATCACCTTCCACTGTTTTGAAGATGTAAACAAAGCCAAAAGTGAGTGTATAACTAGTATTTTTACACCTAAACTATGTTTACTGTCCTCAAAACCTCCCCAAAAGAAAGTTTTCTACTTGACAAAACAGGGCACAGTATAATTTCTTTTAACAGCAAGAATGGACTACTATAGGCCTATAAACATCCTAAAATCCTCTATTTCATGGTTCAAGAATGGAAATTGCAATGTGGATGCAGGAGTAAAGACTCCTGTTTGGTGATGTACTTGCAAATTCCATGTGTCTTTAAACATGCATTGAGAGAGAGAGGGTGTGTGTGTGTCTATATAAATATTTATGTGTTTGTGTATAACCTAGAGGGTCATTCTGTTAACAACAGCTCCTAATTAAGACAACATTTTTTTACACTAAAAATTCATGTATTTTTGAAGCAGTTTTCTAAAAGAAGCTTTTTTTTCATCACTTGAACAAGGTAATGACAACTCTAAATGCATCAACAGCATCAATTCAAGTTATAGATAAAAATGTTTCAAACTGTTCATTAAAGTTCCTTGTTACACGTTGTACAATCAGGAGAAAACAAATTCTTAATGGGAGTGTTTTAAATTCAGCTGACCGTTTTCATGTTTTTCTTTTTTATTAAATAAATCCTATCAATAGGCAGCTATTTCCTGTGAAAGGTAATAACAGAAAAAAAGTCATACTTGCAGACTTCATCTGCATGTATCAATGACTTCAGATGCTAAGCAGCAGACAAAAGGTACAGATCAGATTAATACCTTCTGTTAATCAACATCCCATCCAATCAAAAATAGCCTCCCCCAAACCAGCAACCTCTACCCTTTCTGATGGTAAAGTTTAGTTAATACTAGGATTATTTTTAAAACTAATACAGACTTTGATAAAGTGCATATTGTCCCTTTCCATGTAGGGATGTTTCATCTGATTAATAAAAGTTGTATCTGCTTAACCCCTATGAGAGTAGTTATTTAATCATTACAGCTACATTGACGTTAAACATCATAGAAAAAATTTCCTGCAGGTGAGGAATTTCTTCACTTTAATGAAGATGATGTTGTATCCTGACAGTTACTCTAAGGAATAATGAATCTTCTCTAAAAAATAACTATAAGAAAAAACTGTCTAAATCTCAACAAAATTTACAAAATATTTTATAAAAGTATGCCTCCTAGGAATCAATGAGGAAATACTAATTTTTTAACGATATCTTATGAATCAAAAATCATAACATTGTGGTCAATTCCACAAACATTTTTGATGACCTGGAGTTTGATTGTCAATGTGACAAGAAATATGTACAGAGAAAAAATAGTTTGTGTCTATCATCAGTTCTGCCTGGTAGTCAAGAGTAAATGTCAGGAAGCAAAATGAAAGCTGGGGAAAGAGACACTCAGGAAAGTGGCACCACTGTGCTTTCCATCTTAATCTGCTGAGTTTTTTCCATGTATGTCTTCAGACTAATCAGAAAGAGCAAAAGGAAAAAAACCCTGGGTTATTCAAGAGAATCAGATAAAAATGGTAACATAATGTTGTATCGGTTAATATGGACAATAATCATGTAGTAGGTTTCTGTTTCTGCAAGTGTATTGGATTCATAAACTATCAGCATAGCAGAAAGCTTAAGTATATTGTCAAAGTACCAAGATTTTTAAGTTCATCCTTCATAATAAAATTGTTTATAAGGAATGCATAGTAAAAATAATTTAAGGCCAGCCTTTTCACACAGAAGTTATTAATGGCACATTATTTTTAACCTAGAAAACACAGTGTAAAATTTGATTAAGCAAATAGCCTAAACTTCTTTCTTCCTCTTTCAGAAACAGGAACAGAAAAATATGTCATTCTTGCCATATAATCCTTATGTATATTTTCATACAAAATGTCATAATTCAGATATTCAGTAACAAAGAGTAAGTACCTCTCATCTCTTGGAAAGATTGAGTCACTCAAAATCAAGTACTAGTATTACTTTTTCCAGTAAACTTCAAGGCCAGAGAAGCTGTGGACACCCCATCCCTGGAAGTGTTCAAGATGAGGCTGGCCTGGGTTTTGGCCATCCTGGTCTAGTGGGACGTGTCCCTGTCCATGGCAGGGGGATTAGATATTGATCTTTAAGATCCCTTCATCATGCTATGATTCTGTGATTGTAAGTTACACTAATAGTTTTAATCAGCAAACAAATGGGAAAAAACATTCATATGACAATTTTTATATTTTTACTTGTGGAGAGTAGCTAGTACTTATTTCTGTAACAGCTCTCTACAGGGAAATAGAATAAGAGATTTTAAGTTTTTCACTACAATGTTAATGAAGCTGATTAGCAAAATGAAATACAATAACAAAACATCAGTAATTGATTGCACTGGAATATCACATGGGATGATTGCCTGTAAATACATGTGGCTCTTTTCCTGTATTACTTTACTAACCATGCAATGGAACTGTGAAGCTTTTTGGTTTATGCCATTGGACTTTTGCTTCCAAATAAAGTGACAATAAAATGGACTTGGGAATATGAAAACAACAGGCAAAATATTTTGATCTCTCAATGCTTTTTGGTTATAACAAAATAAAATATAACCTGAAAGCAGAAAGGGAGAGAAAAATAATATATGAAACTGCTGATTAGATATTTTGCTTTCTGTTTGGGACTAAGGTGTGCTTTTATGATCATGGAAAGATTTCTCCTCACAGTACTGAGTTACAGTAGATAATGTCAGACTTCTGAAGCAGAATTCCTTTCAGTGTGGTCACATGCAGAAAGGAGTAATCTGAGAATTATCTGTAACTACAGCTTCATGTTCTTTCAAAATTTTCCTGTTTGTTGCAAGCTTGCAAGGGAGAGCACAACATTTCTACTTTCACAAGGAACGCAAATCCACTTCATCCTCCTTCTTCACAGTAGAATAGCTCTACATCAGATTTTTTTATTCTCCTGTACACTGTTATTTAGAAGTACATAACCTTTGGACATTTGACAGAAGTAGAAATCCTTGGGTTTTTGCTGGTCTCTTTCATGTCTATATTAGAGAAATTAGAACTCCAACCTGTAGTATTTATATTGCAGTGTGTCCCGAGGTTAAAGTCAGAATCAGTGGTTCTTTATGCTAGCTCTCCTGCAGAGCTATGAAAACTACTTTTTGGCCCACAAAAGGTAACACAGTTGTCTAATTATTAATTTGAGGCATTATCATTGGTTAGAAGTAGATTTATTTAGTATTGTACTATTTTCCCAACATTTAGTATTCTTCTGAGACTATTGGTTTAGTATGCATAAAAAATACTTCAGAGCTGTTAACGAACTGGCATTGTCATCAGGAAAGATGCTGCTCATATTTATTTTTTTTGTCCTGCTACTGACAGATGGCTTCACTGAAATGGATATATTCTGTAACTCTAATGACTGTGTGTAAAAGAAAGGGAAAAAAAATAAATATCATTTTATTAAAACGAATAAGGAAACTATAAGTTCTCAGATCAGGACATCTGAAGAATATTTTTTATCCTTAGCTTCAAAAAAACCAGAAAGATATATAGCTCTACTATTGTTTATCAATATATAGAAAGAGTTTGACAAAAACAGTGTAACAGAGAGAACTGTATTTTGATAATAAATCTATAATATAAATCCACATTCTCAGGCACTTTGTTTCCCTGAGAAGCACTTGCTTAGTCACTTCAAGCATCATTATCTATTAAAAAAATCGGATTATTAATACCAGATTATTAAAACTAGGTCATTAAGATCAGGTGTTAGTGAAGAATGATTGAAACAAATCTAGAAAAATTTCCAGAATTAAAGAAAAAGTATTAGAAAGAAATGATGAAGGGGATTTATCAGTTGTAAGAAGCATAGGAAAAAGAACAACAAAAGACCTTATTGTGAAGCTAGATAAAAAGAGATTTAGAATACTTGAGAATAAATGTGAAATATAAAACAAACAAACAAACAAACAAGGATAAATCTGATATGTAGAGCTATATGGGAGTACCCAGCAGGATGGTAAGGTGAGAGAAAATTATTGCAAAAGAAGTGGCAAGAAAAGGGAGATAATGAAAATACAAAAGCAAAGAAAGAATTGGAACAAGGTCTGAAGAGAAGACAGAAGGTTGTAGGAAGGAGATTTAAACTGTGCAAGAAAAACCTGAGTTGTTAAGTATGTTTACCTAGTTAATTAATAATTCTTGATATAGACTCTAGTGTTCACTCAATTCACCTACTTTATTTTCATCACCTGTATTTGCCCTTTCTTAATTGCCTAGCTGTCACTGGTTAATAAAGGTGATGTTCAGACTTTATATCTTAACTGGGCCATATCTTGATGACCTTTTTTAAAGAGTTTCTAATTCAGAAGTGAAATCTAAGAGCTCATGTCTACCTTTCCAGAGTGTGAATATGTGACTAATGAACTACCTACTTAAAACTCACTGGAATTTACAAGAGGTATTTTAGAAAATATTTATTTAGCTTAATTTGAAATGTGTACAAGGTATATATATATATTTAAATTAGTTTGATCTATTTGCAATCAACATACTTGAAGTAGGATTCATTTTATCACACTTTAGGGGTTAGACTTGCTTCCAGACTGTCAACATGTAAATTTAGGTGTTTGAATGTAAGTAATGGGAGTTTTTGACTTCTGTTATTTTATATGTAGTGAATATAGTCCATGGATTCTGGAATAACTGTGCAGTTGATAAAGTATACTTAACTAAATTAGTTTTAACAGAAACGGTTATTCCTCATATGCTATAGGTACTCAAATGCTCTAATCTGGAACTAAAAACACCCATAGAACTTGATGAATTTTTTATGTAGCTTGTGAGATTTCTTAATGAACCCTACCTGGCTTCTAGCTCCCACTTTAGAAGGGCTGGCTTCTCGTGTGAGCCTTGTTTTACACTTCCAGTCTTATGCATGTGCCTTTGGATAACATAACATTGCTGGACACCTATGTTTAGATAACCAAACCAGCCATTGGATTTCTATGGCTTAAATGTCTTCATCTCAATTAATCACTAAGGTGTCCTTTATAATTAATGATGGGAAACGGGCACTTCTAAGGAACAATATATCTGACCTATTTTTAGGATGAGGTGAATTTTATTTTAAAGAGCCTATTTCTTTTCACTCAGGACAACAGAAGCCTAGGGGAACTAGCCTGAATATGGGGATGTACATTTTAGAAGTCTAAATTTAGTTGAATGAGTCCTGTCCTGTCCTGTCCTGTTGGGATGTAAGTCATCTTGTAAGGACAAGGTGTCTGCAAAAAATATTCAATGATCAGATCAATTTATTTTCAGCAGAATAGATGAGCAAATAAGCTAGGCAAGCCAGTGGAAAAGACAAACAGAATATACAATTTGTGAATCTGTGTTAGACAATAAGGGATATAAACTAATTATTATTTTGAAAGCCAGGTAGCACACAATTCAATAAAGATACTAAGTGAGAAATTAGAGGTTTTTCTTTTTTTAAGGAACTCTCATATGCAGTTTTTATAAGACACTATTTTGCCAGAGAACAGAGTGACACCTCTTATTAATACCAAACCAACAGCAAAGTAGGTATTTAAGAAACTCACTTATAATTATGTCCCTTGCTCTGTTTATGTAAAGGAGAGTGCTCAAATAATAATTTCACACTTTA
Organism: Pedionomus torquatus; assembly: GCA_013398155.1. NCBI lineage: Eukaryota > Metazoa > Chordata > Aves > Charadriiformes > Pedionomidae > Pedionomus > Pedionomus torquatus. The sequence continues at coordinate 255,513 of VZRU01016419.1, forward strand.
AAGCTAATTGATAAAACCATGTCACATTGGCTATACTGATGTAAATTGTTCAGTTATCTTTTTGATTGATTTTATAGAATTAATAATTAATTTATTATTAGCAAGAAAAAGTTACTTGGGTGTCAGAGCTGAAGCATCAAGGTCTGTTTCATCCTTTCTAAGTTTTACCTAGTGCTACCGAAGTTCACAAATTCTTCTTGAAGTACTGCTCTTCCAAATTGCTCACAACTTGGCTTATACCTGGCATCTCCCAGGGAAGATTCAAATTTGGGTCCTGCTTAAAAATAGGACTCAATTACAAGGTAAAAGGGAAGTGCTTCTTTCATCTCTTCTGTTGAGACTATTCTACATTTATAGTATAATTAAATGTTTATAGATGCAAGGACATAATTTTATGATTTTTCTTAATTAAAACAAACACAACCCCCCTGAACTAAAACTGGAAAGAATTTATGGATAAAAATAATCACTGAAAAATGTTTTGTTCAACATTGCAATAACTCTGTTGAAATGAAAAGTACTGATTTTTGTTTCACAATTCTTGCAGACTTTCATATAAGAACACAAGTTCTGAAATATTTAGCTATAACAACTGAAAAATGCCTTTCTTAGAATATTTCTGACCAAGAAATACATATTTTTAGAATTTTTATCAGAATATTGAGAAATAAAAATAGTAGTAAAATTGTAACAGATGAAAGTGCATCCTCAAGGAGAGAGAAAAATATGTTAATATTTATACTTAATGTTTCGGATTCATATGCATGGCTACAACTTATATGTGTATATATGATGTAACCATACCTGCATATAAACTGCATGTGATTTGTTAAGAAGTTACTTAAGAAGTTACACAAACACCTTTCAATCATAGAAGGTCATGCATACTATATTTCTATTCCCCAGAATGCAACTGGTCATTCCCCCCAAAGAAGCACTTTATGAAATTTTCATTAGCTTGACAAACAAAATCCTAAAACATAATCTTCCCTATTTTATTGTTCCCTACTATTTTTACACAATTCTACACAACAAAACATTCAGCAACAAAACACTGTTCAGAGTGGCAGTTCTAGGTGATGTTTTGTAATTAAACTTGAACTTAGATTACAAAAAACCAATTTAAACCAATAGCAGCAATGCATCCGAATATTTTATTTTTCAGGAAAGTGACTGCAACATTAATTTTGGAAGTAAAGTTCCCTCTTGATAATGCTATTCTTTGGTACTGTAAATATGGCATTCGTTTACCTTCTGCCTTTCAAGGAAGCATGAAGAGGGACTCTGAGTTATACTTTTCTAGATCTCAGTGTTTGGTCTCTTCTCCAGCAGTAGAGATTGGATATTTACCATTCTAAATAAGTTTGGGGATTTTTTTAATGTGTTTGTCTTATATCTTAAGCAAGTGATCTGATCAAGGTACATATCAGGCTACTAAACTCTACTTGGCTCAATATTAGATGCAGAGGCATAGATCAGACGCCTTGAGTGATTTAGGATTTCAGGTAAATTCATCAATGAACATAAATACTGGAAGGAAGAATGGAAAGAGGATGGACCCAAGCTCTTTTTAGTGATGCCCAGCGACAGAACCAGAAGCATTGGGCACAAACTGAAAAACAGGAACTTCCATCTGAACATAAGGAGAGACTTTTTCACTGTGATGACAATGGAGCACTGAAATACATTTCCCAGATTTTCTGATTTTCTATCTTTGGATATATTCAAAATCTATGCAGACATGATCCTAGGCAACAGGCTTTAGGTTGCTTTCCTTGAGCACAACGGTTGGACCAGATGACTTCCAAGATGCCTTCCAATCTATGCTGTGATTATGAGATTACGTGAAAAAGTTACATACAAAGATTACAGGTGAAATGGCATTCTGAAGGTCATCAGTACAGCTGGGAGTAGAAAAGGTGACTTATATCCTAAACAGGTATTTTTACGCTGAACTTCTAAATGTGAATATCCAACAGTGATTCCTGTTGTTGCTGAGGGGAGTGTGTATTTATATCCCCAGCCTTGTTTTCTAGTATTCTGCATACTGGGGGGTTTCCATATGTTTTAATCACTGTCTGTTTGGCCTATCTTATATTTCAGCAGTTTTTGAGGAGGGTTCCTGGGTTTGGGGAGCTCTTTATAGGTTAATTTTAGGGTTGGGTTTTTTTTTTTTTTTTTTGGGNATTAATTTGCTCATTTATTTTGTTTGGTTTTGTTAAGTCAGGGTCCCTGGTGCCAAGTGCTTCTCACAGCTTCTAGGAGCTGCTGCCAGTAATAGTGCCTGCCATCCTTTTCCTGATACAGGCTGGTTCTCCCCCTGAGAGGGCCTGCTGCTTCTGCTCTGGTTGATGAGACATGGGAGACCCTGGTTGCTGAGCTGGTGAGTTTTACCTAAATAAAACATGTTAAGTGTATTGCAAGAGCTGGTCCAAATGGGTTTGAGCCTTTACTGATTTAATGTGAATTTAAGTTACTATATTTCTCTAAATGCTTTAATTTTAGTTTGAAGGTTTTATATGTGGGTTCATATGAAAACAACAACAAAGAAAACCCAAAAATATTTGACTGTTTTTCATATCACGTGGTGCTATTTAAGAGATAGCATATGGTAATAAGGAACTTTGGGATATATTAGGGCGCACATGGTCAGAGTGTGAAATTACATTACTATTGACAGAGGAATGGTGTAAGAAAATTACCTCATCCAACAATTGCCAGTAACTAAACTGTATGACTTTTACACAAAGCATCAGCAAGAATGTGTCCTTGTAATATTCATGCAATATGTATAGTAGTTTTACAACTTTTAAGGAAGGATGAAATTACTTCACCCCATTTTATCATACACTGAAAAAAATGCAAATGGTGCCTCTAGAAGAGCAACATCTGCAAGTTTATGAATAAATGACAGATGATTAACATAAAACCTTCACTGTATTGATCACAAGCCACTTTTCTTGATTAAAAGACAGGCAACAAAGTAACATTGCAAAATTTAAAAACTGTACCATTGCACCGGTAAATTATCTACATAAACTCAACATTTAAACTCAACATCTGTTGTCCTGGTTTGAGGAGGACTGTGATCCCAGTCACAGTTAAGTAAAAAGTCAAAAGGCTGCTATTTAAATATAAGGAGCTGCCTCTTAAGTGAGTGATCCTCTTCCACAATGTCAGTTTCAGTGGCACTATTCCAGTTCAAGTATGAGCACTGTACCTGGGTAAAAGGTTTTGAGAAGATGTTTTGGATTTTCTTTGAATGTTCCCTTTATATTTTGCTGCTGAACTTGGTATTTTATGGTAAAATGTGGAGACTTTTAATGTATGAATTAATAAACTTGGAATACCATTGTTGGTTATAATTTGAATAGAGGAAGTCCTTTGGTAACTACTTTATGTGACATGGCTTAAGTAGCAATGTTTATATCCTCAGCTCTTAAACTAATTGCAGATACAAGGGAGAAATAATATGGTATGAAGGTCGTTCTGTTCTGTTGGTTAAATAGTCAATCCCTGATCATGATGATCTTTAGCATGACTAAGAAAAGTAAGTGGGATGTATTTCACCTTAGGGAACAAGACACACTGTTCATTTTCATTAAATACTCTCACATCTTGTCCAGCAAGTTTCTTAATGACAGGAAATGATTTATTCTTTACTGGCAGCAGAGGGCAAAGCTGAAAATGTGTTACACTACAGATGTTGTTTTATTCATGAGAGGAAGTTTTACTGATTAGAAGATATTCACATACTTAGTACAAAACCTGTACTTCAAACTCTGAAATTAGTTTCTGGATGCTAAAATTTTATCTGAGTTGTGGGTTTTAAAGAGTAGGAGAACCTCCACCCTACATTAAGAAAAAAAAAAAAAATTGAATGCAAGAATGTGCAAAATATAAACGTCATTGTAAATTGCCCACGGATGCTCTAGACCTATGTTGGGATACATGTTACCAATTCTTTTATTACTCTCACTTTTTTTTTTTTTTTTTTAAGACAAAATAGGGTGAAGAGTTTGGAAACCAAAACACTTTATTCACAAATACATGCAATTTTATGGATTACGTAACTTCCCCCTTCTGTGGGAGAGATGTCACAATCCAGCAACACAGTCATTCTAGTTGTGCATTATATAGACCTAGGGGAGGGTTTTTCTCCTGAAGGCCAGAGTTCTGATCCTGTTTTTTCCTATTTTCCCTCCCCTGTGTCATCTCATAGTCACTGTACCAAGGCTGCTTTCAACCTTCAGATCTCTTACCAGTTCTATCTTGTTTGCAAGTATGTAGTCCAGGAGAGCAAGTTCTTTTATCTGCTCTCTGATCTCCTGGCAGGAACTTGTTATCAATGCAATTTTAAAAAAACCTCCTACATTGCTTTTCTGTGTTGGCCTTCCAGCAGATACCTAAATGATATAAAAGCTGAAATACTTACAATTTAACCTGTTGGTTTTTGTTGGTTTGGTTTAGTTTTTTTTTTTTTCCAAATTGCTTGGGGATCTTGTTGATCATTTTTTTTGTAACCCAGGGATGTAATAACTCTTTTTTTTTTTTTTTAATAGGCCTTTTACTATTTAAAATTGTATATTATAACCACACTAATAATTATTATTTTACAGTGATTTTTTTTGCTGGTATTGAAAAGAACCTTGTAGTTAGTTTTGTGCTTAGTTTTCTGATGCTTTCCATTCCAAAATACAGTCCTCATTATTTTTTGTCTTTATTCAAACACTGTAGGTGATGTCATAGTATCCAACGATCTTTTGTGTTTAATGTGGTTTTCTGTGTCTTTTTTTAGTGGCTGAAAAATAGGTTCTGACAAAAATACCAACTAATGATTTTCACAGAAAAATTAATTTTTACGAATGTATTTGCAATAAGATTGGAAGTTTCAAATTGAATTTGTGAATGCAGACAATACTCCAAAATGATCAGATCATGGACGTATTATAATCCTACTGAAGGGAAATACAGTTTTGTTTGTAAGTTTCTGATTCTGAATTATAACAAGGATTTCACCCAATTATATGCCTAGTATTGGCATATAACTGTATTAAGTTTTTCCTGCCTTTCACTAAAGTCTGTCTGCTAGTCACTTCCCATTATGCTAACACTTCTGTTTGCAGTGGAAAATATAGCTGTAATTTCTTCATATATCTTCTATAGATAAACTATGTGAAGATAGTAATTTTAAAAGGGAAGTAGCGTGTGAGAAATGGTTGGGCTCTGATAAAGATTGCTGAAAGACATTATATCAATGGTAATATACTGACCTCTATCTTTATCTCTGAGGAGATAATCTGTTACTTCAACAATTCAGTCTCAGTTCTAGAAATAGATAACATCACTGTCTTTGTAATGAATTGACATTTTCACTAGCTGTCCTAGGAAGGACTAATACATTTGTGATGCAAAAAAGAAAATTAAAACTACTTTTGCCTCACATAAAATCTGAAGATGAAGGCATTAGGAAGGCTGTAAAGCCAAATGATTTATTAATGATGGCAAAATTATGACTGTGACAGTTATTGCTTGTATGGTCAGGTACAGACAGCTCTGGTATTTCTTACTGCTTGTTAAATTTATCACCTTTTCCCACTAAAATATCTGGTTATAATTTTTCCTAAGTATCATTTTTTTTTATTGTATATTTTAATTTACATCAGCCTGAGAACTCTGAATATTTTGGAAAAGTCACTCTCTTCTGACATTGACTTTATCAATGTCTAAGTAACTGGTTAGGAGAGGGATGGAAGAAAAAGGATATAGAGTTGTTACTTATGAAGTTTATCAAGGAGAGGTGTTCAGATTGATAGTCTAATATATTCATTTATCATGCTGATGGAGAACATCCAGCAATACAGTGCAGTTCTGGACTACAGATACATATGCTGTAGAGGTTTACAAGTAGACACAGAAGTGACTGTGTCAGTATGCAAGGAAGATGTATTTACATCTTCACATTGTAGTTAATTGGAGAAACAGGGTGCCACATAAACATCTGTGTTTGTACTCTGGAATACTTTCTGTAGTTTCAACTGTGACTCAAGAAATCAGGATTTTCAGCACATTTTGTCTATCTAGTAATCCTCTACAGGTGTCTCAGATACATTTAAATGGACAGTTTAATCAGCCATTCCTTTTGACCAGAGGAAGAAGATCTGTAAGAATATTCAGAGAAATAAAAAAATAAATTATATAAAAAACAACATTTAAAGTTATTGCTTAGTGCATAAGAACACCAATTAAGCAAGCCAGTCTCTTCAAAGACAGAATTTATTTACTTTAGTATGTATGCTAACATATTATATATTACTATACAGATGTCTTTCCATTTCAGATACTTAGGTGTCTTGTTGTACATATATTTAAGCTGTAAGCACACACACATGCATATGTAATATATAAAAAAATGAGAGAAGGTATTGTTTCTTTTTGTAAGGTAGCAAAGGAGGTAAACTCCAGGGACAATGTAAAATCCAGCCAAAGAACATTCATGTAGTAAAATTAGATTGGAATAAGCTTTTTATAAAACTGCCATTATTTTGTTCTGTTTATGTTACACAACATATTATGTGGATTTTCATATTTTATTTTTTTTTTTATTCAAGCAAGTTTTCTCAAAACTCATAATCAACTCTAATGGCAGTACTAAACAGTTTTTGACCTTGAGTATCCAATATCTAATTTCCATAGATGCCAACAGAAGCCATGCTCCTATATATCTGATGTACCTATGTATTTGAGGAATGCAGATAGGAACTGAAACCTAAAGGCTACAGAGTGGGGATAACAGTGTAGCTTTATTTCAGAGGCTTGTGAAAGGAGATGTATAAAATCTTATGCACCACTCAGATACTAAAGTGAGTGCCATAAAGACTGATAAAATTAGTACTCTTGTTTTTAAATAAGACTTTGAATAGTGTAGATTAAATAATAATGCCTGGGGCCAGCTATGGATTAGTGAAAAGAAAACATGATAACTTTTTACTAAACAATCATAATCCAGCATGCCTATGAATAAAAGTATATCTTCTGTTAGGGAGTGAACCATACTGCATATATGTCAGGGAGAGAAATTACATTTTGTGAGTGTTCTAATTTCTGTTATTTTCTAGCACTTTAGTGTGTGAAAGAACAACCTCAGTGTAGTTTTGCATTGTTTTCTATAAAGGTTTGCTCTGTCCTTATGTTACATATGCACACCAGAGGTCATCTTGGATGACTAGGATCTAGGATAACACCTTAAGAAAGAGCTACTGCTTTAGAAGTCTCAGTGTTAAAGGCATAAAATCAACAGGATACTTGAAACATGATAATGCATCTTGATGCTATGTGTGTGGTGATTCTTGTTATTTTGTCCTTTTCTTTTTGTTAAGAAATAAGTAAATTTAACATACATTTTAATTTAAAATATAGTATTACAAACTGTATAAAAATAAGTCACATGTTTTTAAGTTCATATTGAACAAAGTACCAAATAATCTGTTAATATATTAGCCTATACAGTTTTCAGAATCTGAATCCTAAATTTTAAAAATCAAGGAATTAAACAGTATCATGTCAAGATGATATGTTTGGGGTTTTTTATTTGTATATTAAAGATCTACATTTTATTTGTAGAATCTCCAGATTCTCTGGAGAATATATATACTCCATATATTTAAAAAAAAAAAAAAAACAAAAACAACCCAAAACAAACAAACAAACAAACAAACAAACAAAAAACCAAAACAAACAAACAAACAAAAAAAAAACCACAAAAACCATAACCCAAAACATTTGAGAATGTGGCTTTTCAAAAAACTTTTGAAGTGGCTAAAATAATAAATAATTATCTCTAGAGATAAGTTGAAATAAACCCAAGAAAAACAGAGATAATTTATCAAGCAGTAAGAGCAAAAGAGACAAAATATATATAGAGGGACAGTGAAGTGCTTTCCGATCATTTTTACTAAAAGTTTCAATGAATTTTGGTAGGAATTCTAAGTAGGATTTGCAAGTAAGTATAATGTGGTTACACTCCCATATTTATTATTTTAAAGAAATCAACTTACTTCCTACTAAGTTCAACTATGATTGTTATTTACTGATTCTTTGTCACTAATTCCCTTTATTTTGTTTTGTAATCTTAAAATTGTATGAGCTGCAGTAGTTCAGATTGTTCCTTCAAGAATTCCATGTTTTGAATAATAGTGTTCAGAATACATAACTAGGAACATGGGCAACTGGGATATTTTTACTGCTTTCATCTTTAAATATTAAAAACAAGAGATAAAACCTGTGCACAGAGAAGAAAGAGAAAAGGATGAAACATATTATATTTATTAGACTGTCTTGACTTATTTCTCTCTCCTTTTAATGTGCTGCAGGAACTCTGGTTGCAATCTTATGCCTTGTCATATTTTATTAGCCCAGAGTTTCTATTTCTGTTTTCTCTTCTTTAAAGTTGTCATCAGTTGTTATAATATGTATTCTTCAGAACTTCATTAGATTTTTCTAGGCTAGGGAAAGTGTTATCTTTATATTTTGAAGGCACTGATTAAAAAAAAAATTCATTCATTAAAGAAATGACAATTTCCTATACAAATTTTTATTTAATAAGACACACATACTCTCTATTTTTGAATCATATATCCTGCTACCACTTAAATTGGTGTTAAGTCTGGAGTAATATTATTAACATCTGGTTTTGCTTTCTGTCAGTTAATCAAAGTTGTGGTTGCATTTTTCAGGGTCTGCTTTTCCCTGATCCATAGGTGACAAAGAACAGTGTTCAATGTAGTTTATTGTGATCTGTCCAAAGATATTTCTGTGTAGTCTGCATGGCCTTAGTACCTTTGGTGGTACAGTACTTTTTACATTCTATTCCAAATGTAACTCAAATTGTTCATTCTGTTTTTCAAGAACCATGAGTGTAGATGAGTCAAATTAAAATATTAAAAGATCAACATAAATACTAAAATGCAGTTAGCTGGTTTCCTTATTCCTAGACTTTACAGCTAGAATTCACCTGTGGAATAAATAAGTAATGCTGTAGATTCAAAAATTACTTATAAATAAGTCTGTATAAAATATTTAGCTGACCTTAAAATCAAAACACCAGACTCGGTATACTATTGACAAAAGGTAAACAGTTTTTTCCCTGCTGCTGTTGTGAAGTACTGAGCAATGAAAAGAAAGTGGATAAAGTACTAGTGGAAGTGGTTCCTTACATTGAATGAATGTCCTTTGAAACTGTACATTTAACAAATCAAGAAAGGTTATTCATTCAATAAATAATTAAAGCATTCCTTTAAAAATGAAATAGCTAGACTTTCCATGTTGCTTCCACAGTTCCTGATTTTCCTTTTGACTACAACCTTTAGAAAATGTCATTATTGATTCCCAAGAATGTCCACTTCAAATTAAGTATCATTTTACCACAAGAAATAGTGATTTAGAGAATTATTGGATTAAACTGATTGTACTTTAAAACACATCCCTGAAGAAAGTGGTACAGTCACTGTTAGCAAAAGTAACATTTATGCCAAAATTGTGTGAAATGTTCATACAGAAGTGAAAGATCCTACAGCTTGCTTAATTAAGTGTGGAACATTATGATCATTCTTAGTTCATGCTGCAGAACTGTAGGTATCTCATGCAGAGAGTATAACACATCTCTCATTAAACATCTACTGAAAGATACATACTGAATTTTATAGTGATTTGTGACTGCCTTATGAGAACCATTTTGAAATCTTTTGCAAGTACCTCTACTTCCTGGTATTAAATTTTGTCAATCTGGCTAAGTTCCTGCAGACTGGAAGAAGGGGAACATAACCACAATATTCAAAAAAGGAAAAAGTCTGGGAACTACAGGCCAGTATGCCTCACCTCTGTGCCTGGCAAGATCTGATCCTCCCGGAATGTCTGCTAAGGCACATGGAAAACAATGAAGTAATTAAAGACAGCCAACATGGCTTCACCAAGGGCAAATTGTGCCTGACAAATTTGGAAGTTTTTTACAATAGTGCCACAGACTTGGTGGACAAGGGCAGAGCAATGGACGTCATCTACCTGGATTTATTGCAAAGTGTTTCACATTGTCCCATGTGAGATTCTCATCCCAAATCGGAAAGTCATGGATTTGATGGATGGACCACTCAGTGGATAAAGAATTGCCTGCATGGTCATACTCAAAGGGTTGATGAATCAGACACTCTTTTAAACATGGGAAAGGTAAGTAGAGGAAAGGCCAAACAGTTTGAAATTCTTAAAAGTTCTTGATTTTTTTTTCAAAACTGTATGCACACATTTACTTTATGAAATGTAAACGGAATTAAGAGGAAGATTGGGTGCATGAAGTGTAGGAAAAATATGAAATTTGAAAGATACAAATTCTAGTACTTTTTAAATTAAAAAATATTCATATATTCATGTGACCTAATACACCTTTGTTTCAATGATAATTGCTTTTATAAGAATATGGGTTTATTTCTTTTATCATTTAATATGACAGATAATGCAATATTCTTGCTTTCAAAGTAATGGTCAGGTAATAGATTTCTCTTCATGCTTTCTGGATAACGTATAATTCCGAGAGGAGGAACTCAGATATTGTGAAAGCTCTGCTATATGGTCTTAACAAGCAGCTGGCTACTTCTATGATTGCAGGAGAACACCAACACACCTAGCTGTCTAATTTAAGAAAGCTGTTTATTTTTGTAGTCTTGGATAAATGCTTGTATGCTACTAAATGGAGAAAGACTACTTAACAGTTTAAATGCAGCTGAACTTATGTCATCTCTTTATATAATGGATTTTGCAGCATATTGTGAAATATGATTTCACAATAGGCCCTGGGCAACCTAGTCTAGCTGGGGGTGTCCCTACGACTGCAGGGAGGTGGGACTAGATGACCTTTGGAGGTCCCTTCCAGCCTGGATGATTCTATGATTATCTTTAAATATGTATGCTTATACCTTTGTTTATTAGGAGCTACAGGGCAGGTTGTCTGGAAAAGGATGCTCAAAAATTAATGTAATCTAATTAGCCTATTGAAGAAAAAAAGTTGTTGAGATTTGTTGATATTACTTAATATAATGCAAGGAAAATTCTAGCCTCTTAAGGAATAGGAAGATTCTGTGGATACCATTTAAAAATATCCAAACTAAAGGAAAGATGTAGTTATTTAACTGTGGAATTAGATAAATCTTAGAATTTTTTTCAAGGAATAGAGTAAACTACAAATTTCTTTAGAGGTTCTAGTTGGTCATAGAATCATAGAATGGTTAGAGTTGGAAGGGACCTTGAAGATCATTGAGTTCCAACCCCCCTGCCATGGGCAGGGACACCTCA
>VZRU01016419.1:275230-293436 GCA_013398155.1 Pedionomus torquatus
CACACAGTACTCCAGGTGGGGTCTCACCAGAGCAGAGCAAAGTGGCAGAATCACCTCTCTGGATCTGCTGGCAGCACATCTTTTGATGCAGCCCAGGATGCGATTGGCCTTCTGGGCTGCAAGTGCACACTGCCTGCTCATGTCTAGACTCTTGTCTATCACTACTCCCAAGTCCCTTTCTTCAGTGCTGTTTTCCAGTACCTCGTCCCACAGTCTGTACTGATAGTGAGGATTGTTCTGGCCCAGGTGCAAAACCCTGCACTTGCTCTTGTTGAACCTCATGAGGTTCATCTGGGCCCACCTCTCCATCCTATCCAGGTCCCTGGATAAGGATGACATCCCTTCTCTGGAATATCAACAACACCACACAGCTTGGTGTCATCTGCAAACTTGCTAATGGTGCATTCAATCCCCCTGTATATATCATTGATAAAAATGTTAAACAGTGTCGGTCCTAGCATGGACCCTTGTGGGACACCACTTGTGACTGCTCTCCAGCTGGACTTCAGGCCATTGACCACCACTCTCTGGACATCTAGCAGCCTTCCAGTATCTTAAGGGAGCCTACAGGAGAGCAGGAGAGGGACTATGTCAGAAGTGTATTGATAGGACAAGGGGTAATCATTTTAAACTGGAAGAGGGGAGATTTAGATTGGATACTAGGGAAAAATTCTTTCCTGTGAGGGTGGTGAGGTACTGTGGAACAGGTTGCCCACAGAAGTTGTGGCTGTGCCATCCCTGGAGGTGTTCAAGGCCAGGCTGGATGGGGCTTTGAGCAATCTGCTCTGGAGGGAGTTGTCTGGAGCGGGTTTGGAACTCGATGATCTTTAAGGTCTCTTCCAACTCTAACCATTCTATGATTCTATATCAACATATAATGTCCCCAGTGTACATTACATTTTTTCAGTGTCTCATTATGAACACTAAAGCAGAACAAAACAGTCTTTTTAAGAAGTCTTAAAAAAACCCAAACAAACATAAAACCCACCCCATTCTTAATTTCCAATAAAGATTCCATAATGAAAAAGTATTTTGAGAGCCTGTGTCAATATCAGGATGTTGATATTCTGGAGGTAACTTCCAGATACCTTATTTAGTTACATCATTTGTATTGTAAAATGCTCAAAGACATTGTTCTATTAATATATTCATCCAAGAAAAAAGAAAAAAGAAGCTCATGCAGATGTTTTATTTGCTCTTCCTAGGAGTTTTACTGGGAGAATATTGCTGTATTCATTCATCTACTGTGAATTGTATCCTGAAAGTTTATTTCATCTTGTTCACTGATACCTGTAGCATGCTCAATAAAGTCAAATAAGAAAATCTGACTATGTAACTAACTTGATATAGCTCTCATGGGCATTAGGTTCGTTGTGGCACATGAAGCAACCAGGGGACAGTGGACAATGTATAGACATTGATTTCTGGTTTGAATCTATCTCTTGCTGGGAGTGAAGAAGATAAAGTAATAGATATAGGAACTGAAAAGAACTCAGAAGGAGGTTCATTGAAAAAAATGCTGGTAAAATAGGAACAAGATGATATAAGTCCTCTGTTATAAACTGTATTGAGAACACACCTTATTTTGAAGAGTTAGAAAATTTTGGAGAGGTTCTGATAGTTTGAGTTACTAATCTCTAAAAAAGTGATGAATGCCGATCACAAAAAAAGAAAAATCGGTAGACATCATCAGGACCAGAAATTGGCCTGCTGTTTTCATCAAGCTGTTTCTGAATTTTAGTTTCAAAAGGAGTAGTTATTCCAACAACTTCCTTAGAGGTAAACGAGCTAATCAAGCACCAGGAGACAGGCAAGGGGAAGACAGCTGTATGATGTTGCAATGTAATTGGTACATCTTCTTGTAGAAGCTACTTCACAATGTGTTTTCTCAGGAGATTATCTGTGGTGAGCAGGGGAAGAAGTTCCCTTCTGTTACATGCAGATTCATTCTAACTTTGATACTTTCATTTCAGTGGTTTGTGATCTAAAACCACCTTAGTCTGCATATATATATATATATTTTTAACATTAAATATATATAACAATATATTAATTGTATAGATCTATATATTTCATATTTTTTAATGCTCTATCCTGGTAGGAAAATAATATATCTAGTGTCATACGAAATGCATGTTTGATTTAGTCTTACAGAATTGTGTTTGGTCTTTAAGAGAAATTAAAATGGGAAGAAACAGGACATACTGTCACCCACTGGTATTCGGAACATTTCCAGATTTTAGCAGAAGGAAAGACCATTCTCCTTTTATTTCTGTTGGGAACATACTTATTTGTTTTGATAGAAATTTTGTAGCATGAATGGCTTAATGAATTATTTTCCAGAAGCAAAGTGCTAAAAACTTCTTTGCTACACAGAAGAAATGACAGTTCAGGCTTTATATGAGACAGAAGGGTTCAATCTGGGGCAAATCTCTAGTGCATTAGTTTCAAAATAACTGTTGAGCTTTAGTCACTTTTAGCTATGGCAGACATGTTTGAAAATGTACTTTATGAATCAGCAATGTTCATGTATACCACATCAATCAGCTCAGGGACTCAGAAGTAAAAATTGTTGTTTGCTGCAGAGAATCAGATAATAAATATACTTCCTGCATTAAAGAAATGAACCTAAGATTCACTATTAAGAAGTCGCACTATTTCATATAGCCTGGGGAGACACTAAACTGTAAAATAAATAATATTTACTTTGTAAATGTAATCACTGATAAATAACAGAAGAATATCCAGAGTAAATATGATGAAACAATACACTGTGTATCTTTAAAGAAAAAAAGGCATCTGACTTATCTAAAATAACCAAAAATTTAAATAAATTTCAGAAGACAAAACAACCGTGCATTTTAATGATTATTTAGAAGATTTCATAGAATATATATATAGTATGTATAAAAAAGCAACCAAGACAAAAGCCTTGCAGTTAATAATGAAATTGTTACAACTGTGTATTGATTTAACCCCTGTAGACAACTAAGCACCACACAGCTGCTCAGCCATTCCCAATAGGATAGGGAAGAGAATCAGAAGTGCCAAAATATGAAAAATCATGGGTTGAGATAGAGATAGTTTAATAGCAAATAAAAAAGGCTGCACGTACATGTAAAGCAAAATAAGAAATTAATTTGCTGCTTTCCATTGGATGGCAGATGTTTAGCTGTTCCAGGAAAGCAGGGTTCCATTATATATAATGGTTACTCAGGAAGACTAATGTCATAACTCTGAACATCCCTGCCCCCCCTTACTCCTTTCTTTTTATAGCTGAGCACAACATCATATTATATGGAATATCCCTTTGATCTGTTGGAATCAGTTGTGCCAGCTGTGTCTGCTTTCAACTTCTTGTGCACTCCCGGTCTACTTGCTAGTGTGGCAGTGTGAGAAACAGAAAAAGCCTTGATTCTGTGTGAGCACTGCTCAAAAGTAACTAAATCATTCGTATGTTATCAACATCACAAATCTAAAACACAATGCCATAAGAGCTACTACTACTACTACTACTATGTAACTCTATCTGTATCAAAACCAGTACAGGCTGGAAAGATATAATTAATCAGATAGACGTGTTTACACACATTCAGAATTCACATATACATGCTTCACACTAATTTTCAAGCTGTTTGTTAGCTCTGTCTGTATTCTAGCCCAGCCTGAAGTGAGATGGTTCCAAGACAGATGTTTTTTCTCTTGTATTACTGGAGCACTCAGGCAAATCTAGAACATTTTCAGCTACAGGCTGCTTAGCCTGTGCTCATTATCTCATGGCAGAAGCCTCCGCACACTGGCATGATATATATTTTCACTGAGAAAAGTTCTGTTTAATTTAATTCAAATCCCTTACTGTCTTTGATAGATTTTCTTAGTTTGTTTTTCATGTACATGGGCTTGTGTCTTCTTTATATATACTTCCTTTGAGTATAGTGTTTAGCTTTCTTCTGTAAGCAAACATAGTTTTTCATGCCACTCAGTCTTGAGTATTGTTCTACAGGTACAGTTGATAAAAGCATTTATCTTAAATGGGATGGTTCAGTGCACTGCACTGAAATAGCAAGAAGCAGTCACTAATTTTCTCAATTCTGTTTTGGTGCCTCTTACCTGTGTCATTTTTTTGGAACCCGATACAGAAGCCTATTACTTTCATTATGATGTAAATTAATCATTTTTTTGGTGATTGCCTATTTTAAAAGAATTAATTTTGATGAAACATAAAAAGTAAACTACAGCACTTTCTCTCTTGATTAATTTTTATGATAAATTCAACCTTGGTTTAATGTTGTTGATTTCAAATACGTGACAGTAAGGGTGAGTTAGGTTTATTATTCTGAATAGCTATTTGAGACTGGAAAAGCTACCATGTGACATTCAAAACCAGATCTGGAAGAAATAAATTGTTAAGCAAAACAGAAAGCAATTTCTATATGTTCATGCAGTGAAGATGGAAAGCCAAAGGCCTCTCTTTAGCTAGCTCTAAGTATAACCTTTAAATATGCTAAGATTGTAAAGAGCAATATTGAATTTACTGTTATGTTAAAAGAAGTTTTGTCTGCATTCCTAAATTTCTCATGCAACAAACTGGTTGGATCAAAGACACAGAAGTATACATATGAGAACTCTCTGTCTGATGGACTGAAGGACTTCTCATGCAGAGCATCCAAGTAATCAGAAATATAAATCACTGAAGTATATTCTTGTTCTCTGACAGGTAAAATCTGCATCATGAGAGATCCTCTTAATTCAGCATAATGAGGTCTTGTACATATTACCTACCTCATATCCAGGTTCTTAAAGCCACATACTTTTTGATCATTTCCTGATACAAATCATGCTATCCAACCAGTAAAATCTGCTTAACTCCTCGCTTCCAGAAAGATAAGTCTGTCAGGAGACTCAGACACAACAGAAAAATCAGTCATATGCTGGTTATGTGTCACAGAACTTATTTTGTACTCATTGAACAGCAAATATAACCTGCTAACCAAAGATGATGTCTTGAGGTTCTCTTTACAATATAGAGGAACACTGAAAGCCTCAGAGACAGAACACAGTAAAAACTTTATATGCTGACTCTGGAAACAATCTAGAACTAATCAAAGGGAAGACCTCAACACAGTGGTATGTTTGCACTCTTGTCTTTCTCTAGAGCTCAGGGGCTTGAATTAGGTCTACAAGGAGAGAAAATCTGTTCACTTGTACTAAAAATGGAATTACTAACTGAACAAGTTAAGCAAAGCTGTTTCTAAAATGGGATTTCTGACAAAGACAGCAGTGCTTTCTTATTGTAAATCAACATATCATTCAAAATGAACGTGCTCAAAATGAGCATATATAGGTCTTCACTAGCTGAAGAGAAGTACTTTTCCAAGGGAAAGTTAGAATATTTCCTACTCAGAAAAACAAACAAACAAACAAACAAAAAACCAAACAAAAACAAAACAGAACCACCTCCCCTGAAAACCAACAACAACCAAAAAACCCCTATTTGTAAAACTTAAGTCCCTCTACCTTCCTTACAGAGAGATTGTCACTAGAAAGAAAGAATTAAAAGATCAATAAAGAAAAAAAGTAATTATAATATAGTAGGTTCAGCTGCAAATTTGAGACACTTTTATCTAAACAAAGGCCTGGAATTTAGTTGCCTAGAAGTAGGTACCACTTGGTAGGTCCTAGGTCTGTTGCCTAGTCCCCAGTTTTCATCCTAGAAGGGCCAGAAATGTTCACATTGACCCCTGTGGCTACATATGGGTAGGTACTTAAGCTTCCATTACAGTCAGCAGAGATCGGGTTAATGAAGTCTGGTTGGTCACTGCAGTGGGCTCCTCAGGGAAGTGGTCATGGCATCAAGCTTGTCAGAGTTCAAGGGGAACAGCTCATATGGCTTAGGTTTAGGTAGTCCAGCATTATGATCACTCAAGTGCCTGGAATATTTCCTGTCTAAAAAGCGTCATGATGTCCTTCTGAGATCTTCTCTCCTAGGTTTTCTCCTGAGGAATAAAACTGTAAGATAAGGAAATTCTGATATATTTCTGAGTTGGAAGATACAGATTGAAAGGTAGCAAGAATAATCCCTTTGACAAAGGAATGTAGATGTTTTCCTACAGCCATTAGTTCAAGCATAGTCTCTCTAATTCATGCTCAATAAATAGTACCGTGGTTTTGGAGAATAGTATGCTGTCTGAAGGATGTTGATATTGAGCAGATCCATCCATAAGCACTCAATCTTACAGAGCCTGATTTCTACTGACTTTTATTTGTAGCTCTATGAACTTCATGCCTAAGAACATATGAGGTACGAATGAAGCTTTCTATATATATATATTTGGAGTCCATTTATTGAGTTCCTAACCACAGAAAATGGTATAAGTTATTATGTATAAGAACATATTAGCAGAACAGCTAGGACATTAACCTGGTATGTCCATTTATTTCCCCTCTTGTTTTAATTCTATTTTATGTTTCTGAAGGCAGCCAGCATTGTATAAGCAAATAAAACTTTTTTTTTTTTTTTTACAGGAATCCTTGTAACAAGAAACAAATAAAATTAACTGGAGTTACAGCTGCCTGTTACAATATGTTAACATAAGGGTGTGGAAATTTTAATAACTGTTGGAATTTCCTTATGATTTGCATGTCTATGAATGGATTTATGTGTGTGCATTAAGGCCTTTCTGTGTGCCAGAACGCTTTCAATGTCACTAGCAGTTACTGGAAGACTATTCTGTCAGCCTGACTAGTGTAATACAAACTCTGCAAGGAAATGAACTGCTTTAGCCTCAGAAAACCGAGAGCATGCTGCAAAGTTAATGTACTGCCTTTTTAAGGTGATCCAAGGACTGATTTACAGTTTCAGCATACTCTTACAAAAAGTAGAATATCATGTTATCATTAGGGTTGCTGAATCACAGAAAATCAAACTACATTAAGATCATTTGCAGATATAATGCTTTATTAATAGCACTCAAAATAGTCAACAGCAATATAAATACTTGTAAAGGACAAGTGGGGCAGAAATGAAAGACAGTCTGCTTAATTTACAGGAAATAAGTATTTATCAGATAACTCACAGTTTTCTTTGTTTTAATGACTTCCTGTGTTCCTCCTAAAAAGCAATTGGAATTTCCATTTATATATCCCAGTTTGAGCTACTTTTTTGGTATTTAAAAATAAAATCATTTATAGAAGAGAAATTTTATTGAAGAGCTGCTATCGTAGAACACATTCAAGATCACTTCCCAGAGTGCACACTCATGTAGAATTGAATCTTAAATCGTATCCTTTCTTCTAGGTATTTTTGGAAGAGTCTGTTAATTTCTAGACTAGAAATTAGAATTACAATTTTGTGACTAGAGGGTCACAAAAATGTAGTCTTACATCTAAAATTTCCTTGTTTCTCCCCTTTTCTTGAAGATAAGTTGTACAACTTTCTTAGCTAAAGTAAATGTTGGTTTACATTGTTAAGAAAGAAAATGTTTTTATGGCTAATAAGTAAGCTGTATTTCAATAAGCTATAAAATATTTTTTTCCCTTTGGTGACTACTTCTTGGATAGTATGAAATATATCTTGCACTGAACTCTACTGTATAATAAACTTTTTTTTAATTATTATTATTATTTTGATAAAACATTTTGAAGTTGTCTTAGGAGCGAGTAACTTCTTTTTCCAGAGGAAAAAACCTAAAATTCAAACATTAAAACAGAGTAATGTAAAAATCGAATTAACTAAAAAAAATAAAGGAATATATTAGATTTCTTATCTAAGCTTTGAGTTTTGTTCAAAGTGTTTCTTTTTAGTGCATCAAATTCTTGTTATGTAACATTACAAGAATGTAGGTGGCATCATTATTATAGCTGTAATAAGTATTAGAGAGTTTCTGGATTTTACACTGCATAAAAAACAAGATTACAATCTATACCATTATTATTTTTAGAAATATTCTGGAGAAGTGGAAGCAATACTTCACAATGATAATTGTATAAATATTTTTGTTAGTGACCTTGGTGATTTCTAAAATAAACGCTTCTGGAAGAATAATAGAATTGCTTTAGTTGGAAAGAACCTTTCACGTGATTGAGTCCAGCCATCAGCCACCACTAAACCAGGTCATTAAGCTCCACATCTATCCATCCTAAACAGAGATGGAGATTCCATCACTTCCCTGGACAGCCTGTTTCAACGTTTGATAACCCTTTTGGAGAAACAATTTGTCCTAAGATCCAATCTAAACCCCACCTGGCATTAATTGAGGCCATTTCCTCTTGTTTTATTATTACTCAGGAAAAGAGACTGAACCCTGTGCCTCCACAACCTCCTTTGAGGTAGTTGTAGATAGCAATAACATCTCCCCTTAGCCTCCTTTCTCCAGGCTAAAAAATTCCAGTTACCTCAGCCACTCCTCATAAAACTTGTTCTCCACACCCTTCACCAGCTTTGTTGCCCTTCTCTGGATTTGCTTCAGAATCTCAATAGCTTTCCTTTATTGAGGGACCCAAAACTGGATACGGCATTCAAGGTGGGACCTCACCAGTACCAAGTACAGAGAGATGATCACTTCCATAGTCCTGCTCAACAAACTATTCCTGATTCAGACCAGGATACTGTTGGCTTTTTTGGCCACCTGGGCACACTGATGGCTTATATTCAGCCACCTGTTGACCAACACTCCCAGGTCCTTTCCTGCCAGGCAGCTTTACAGCCACACTTCACCAAACCTGTAACACTGCATGGGGTTGTTGTGACCCAAGTGCAGGACCCAGCACTTGGCTCTGCTGAAACTCAGCCCATTGGTCTCAGCCCACCAACCCAGCGTGTCCAGATCCCTCTGTTGTGTCTTTCTGCCCTCAAGGAGGTCAGCACTCCCACCCAACTTGGTGTCATCTGCAAACTTACTGAGAGTGCATTAGACCCCTTCATCCAGATCATTGATAAAGATATTAAAGAGAACTGGCCCCAGTACTGAGCTCAGGGAAGCAACACTTGTGACTGCCCACCAACTGGATTTAACTCCATTCACCACCACTCTCTGGGCCCAGTCCTCTAGCCAGTTTTTTACCCAGTGAAAAATACACTTATCCAAGCCATGAGCAGCCAGTTTATCCAGGAGAATGCTGTGGGAAACAGTGTTGAAGCCTTTACTAAAGACCACATAAACTACATACACAGCCTTTCCCTCATCCACAAGAGAATCATCTTTTCATAGGAGATGAGTTTATTCAAGCACCACCTGTCTTTCATTAACTCATGATGATTGGGCCCAATCACCTGGCTGTCCTTCATGTGCTGCGTAACAGCACTCAGGATGATCCATTCCATTACCTTCTCTGGCAGAGACCACAGTGACAAGCCTGAAGTTTTCCTTTTTGCATTACTTGTGGAGATAAATGATGAAAAGTAGCGTGGTGAGCACTTCTGCCAGCTCCTTCAGCACCCTTGGGTTGATTCCATCTGGCCCCATACACTTGTGCATGTCTAGTCGCTGTAGCAGATCCGTCACCATTATTCCCTTACATTATGGGGTGTTAATTCTGCTCCTTGTTCCTGTCTCTCCTATCTACTAGCTGAGGGGCTTGGGTACTCAGGGAACAACTGGTACTGATACTAAAGAATTAACTAAATAATTTGAGTTTTATGAAAATTTGTGGGCAATTTTTTCTAATTTTGCTTTCTCTCCATAAGTAACAGAAATACTCAAATGATTATTTTTTTTTCTTGTGAAATGGTATGAATTGAGATAAGGAATCGATCAGTTTTAACAATATTTTCTTTTTCTTACTAAATAATTGTTATAGCATTAGGAAACCAGATTTTCAGAAGTTTGTTTGAGGTAATTGTACAAAGGCTAGGCACTTCTATCTCAGCAGTTCTATTTTTAATAGGGCATTAAGTGATTTACAATGAGAATTGCATTTCCTGTCACAGCAAACTAGTAGTCTTCCCTTCCCCGTCCCCCATCTCTAGTGCTTCTACAGCTTGCTTCTAGCGCAGAATTCTTGTTGCACTTCTCGAAAAATTCTTTAACTCTAAGAATGGGGTGAAAAAAATCAAAAGGTGAATCATGTCATGACAGGTCAATGCATGTCTTGCAGTGAAGGGAGGCTATTACAGGGTATCTGTTTTGCTCAATATTTGCTGGGTATTCTCTGCATGTTGTAGCTTACTGTAAGAGGGCAAAGCCTGTTTGCTCTAGCCAGTTTGCTAAAATGTGGATCAGAGTAATCCCTCTGGAGTAAGATGATATTCTGCCTTCCCTGAAAGTAAATACATGCCTAGAGAAGAACATATTCAAGAGTGTAGGCAATGAGAGATACTTCAAATGTGGAGAGTGCAGAACAAGAAGAGATGAAGATAGAGAGCATGGGATAAAATGATATGAAAATATGTTAAGAAGAAGGAAGAAAATACAGTTTTTCTTAGGGACTTAAAATGAATTTAATCAAGTGTCTTACAACTCAGAATGCTTTAAGAATTGCTAGATGAAAAGCAAAGTTAAAAAAAATCTCTTCTTTCCAGAAGAATGCAGAAGATAGCAGAGATTTTCTCCCCAAATACTATTTTTCAGTATTGCTTTTTTATAAAGCAGGAGTTGCAAAATAGAACTAAAGCTTGATTAAGCTGTTTAGTAGCATATGCTCCTAAAGAGCTGTGTTTCAATTAAATAAAGAGGGTGCAAGCTGGTCTTGGTTCAGTCTGTTTCAGAAGAAACAATTGTGAAATCAGAGCCAATTCTTGAACTACCCCAAAAAAGAACCCCAAAACTTCTCACTGCTGCTATACTTTTTCTTCAGTAGTATTGAAATTGACTATAGTTAAGAAAATAGATAAAATTAGAAAACCTAGTTGATTAAAAAGCCAAAGGTATACTCCTGTGGCAGTATATTTTCTTTATATTACTCTTGACATCAATGATTAGAATAAAGACTGTTCAGTGTAGAAGTCAGAATAAGTTTCTCTTCTACTGAGTCTTTTTCTTTGTTTCTTTTATGCTTTCCTTTACTCTTATTTGCTTTCCCTTTCTTTGCCACAGTCACTACAATAGCTGAGAATCACACCAATTCTGTCATACATACAGTATCCATATATTCTTTCTACTGACAAAAGATGTACCGTGGATATACACTTAAAACCAAAAAAAAAACCCACAGACATATACTTTTTTTTTTTTTTTTCCTTTTATGTCACAGGAAGCAAGACCAATCTGAGGTGGAAAAGGTTTCAATTACAATCTTCATTTACTCAGAGTCTTCATGTTAGTTAGTACGCCAGAGTAAAAACCAATAAGACATTGCACACATGGATAATAATTTCTGATTGCATATAATGCAATGTGTCATGAAGAAAAAGCACAAAACCAAACAATACCAACAAACAAAATAAAACAAACAAACAAACAAAAACCTCAGAGTACAAATTTAATTTATCCTTGCCACTTTAGTCAGTTCTAAGAATTAAAGGCTAGACTACTGAGCTTCTTGAAGATGAAGACATCTTGAAATTATTTTAACATCTTTCTCATATTTATGCACCATAGAATAAGTATGATAAAATCCCTGTATGCACCTATTTGGTCAGGTTCCAATTACTTATTTCTTTAGTCCTTTGGCTGTGAGTTTCATTACCCTTAGCATTCACCTGTACTTACTTAAATGTATTATAGGTAAGCATATCTATATAAACCAAACAAATTATGCCTTAAAAATGTTTGGGAAAAAAAAAAGAAAAAAAAAAACAAAAAACAACGTTTCTAAGAGTTCATATAAACAAAAAATGTTAAGCAATTCCAAGATGGATCTAAGTTATATACTATTCTTACAACTCAAGTATATTAGAAACAAGAGGAACAGAAGGTGTGTTGTGCTTAGATATAGGACACCAAGTACTAACCTTCTTTTCTTACATTAAATAATTTTAATAAATTAATGTATGTGATATAGGATCCTTAATAAAGTAGTAATACTGTAATCTACTAGTTACTATTAATTCAAAAACATGTACATTATTTTGTGAACCTTTTATTTTGTGAAAAACAGAAGCTACTATTTTACAACATTTTGACTTGCATATTCACACTTCCTTATGTAAAGTATGTCTTACTAACTTCGCAATTAAAAAAACCTCCAAAATCTAGCTTGAATCGATTTCAAGACATTTCTTCTTCTAGCATACCTTATTCTCCAGTTAAGGGAAAACCAGTAGATCAACTACCAATTTGTTCCCAGTAAAAGTTAAAATTTTCTTAATATTTTCAAACGTTGTCTTCTGGCATACTTACATTTCCTTTAATCATGATCAGGTAGGAGTACTTAAGAGTACAAATCGTAACTTTGTGAGCATTAACACTTCTAGTTAGGTATAGTAGAACATGTTGTTCCATCTAAACAGTGACAAAAGTGTACATAGCTTACTATAACCAGAAAGAGACATAATTTTATGTCTTCTGTAGTAGTCTAGAAGTTAGATCTCTCTTACGTCATTAATTAATTATTTAGGTATGTATTTGTCCTGCTTTGAGATAAAATAAACCAATTTTCTGTTTTACAATTTTACTTTTTTAGCTGGGCCTCTTCTAACTAACTAAACTCTGAAATTAGCAGCACATTGTTCAGAAAACTGTTCACTCTCACAGTGATAAGACCTGATTATACCAAGGAATGGTGTACTAAGAAGCCCTTACTTATTGTTATAACAACTAAGGTAAGGTAATTTCATTATTTACCCTGTTGGAGGGTCAGAAGCAGAAAAATGCAGAAGGGTTACACCTGTAGGGAGGAGAGGACAGGACAGGTGACCCAAAACTGACAAACTGGGGCATTCCATCCCATCCCATCCTTGTCATGCTCAGTATAAAAACTGAGGGATCAAAGGGTCAACTCTCTCTTTTCGATGCCAATGTCCAAGGAGGACCCTGTCTGTTCTCCTGATTTTGATACCAATCTGAGCATTCCTGACTCCAGATCCGGAATACAGCTCCTGTCAATCACCAAGTCCAGTCTGGGACTTTTCTTGATGCCTGTTGGTGACGTAATTGTCATCCTGGGAGCTTGATATGGTTTTGTATATACTGTATCTATTTCATTATTTTCTTCTTTAATTTTAGTATTAATACATCATTAAAATAGATTAGTTTATTTTAAACTACTAAATCTCTCTTATCCCTTCTTCTCCTTTCTTTTTTTGGGGTGATGAAGGGCCATCTGTCAATCTTGTTTTGACAAATTTGGCTGAAACTACAACAATATTAAGTAGCATCAAAGTTAAAATTGGTCAGCTAACACTACAATTAAAAAGTTTTTAGTAGAAGCATGCATTCCATTAGAACTCATAAAATGTTCCTCTGAAAAGTGATAATACTCACTATTCTGTTTTCCTGCTGTGTCACCCATGCAAAAACATATTAGTTTATGATTTATAATGCTTAGCTCTTTGGAGAGATGAGAATGAATACCTTTCCTAAATTTGTTGACATAAGTCAGTAAGCATGCATCATACTAATACTATGTCAAGTTGACACAAATCCACACTAGATTTAGATTCATATAAGATACACTATGTCTTTTCAATTAGAAGAGCTTGAAGGTTTCCTTTGACTCTCTTCTTTAAGACCATGTTCAAAAATAGAACGTAAGATACTAGATTGTACACAGATAGAACTAATTTCTGTATGGTGAGTTTCTTTGGGGGTAACCAAAATGTTGCATGCTTCTTTGTTGATGTCACTGTTCTTGTTCTCAACCAGAATATCAGAAGATGCAACAATTAACCAGAAAGTTTGCGAAGACCCATATCTCACCAAAACTTAATAATTGTTCATTGAGAGAGAATTCCTCTTTATGTTTATACCATTATGACTACAATGACTGTAACTGCTGACAATTCTGACAACAGAAAAATATTAGGAAAAAAACTTAAAAGGATACAGATGAGACAGATAATTCACTAAGCATTTAGTTATCCTGTGAAATCTGATCTTAAAATAGAGTGAATGCTGTTACAATAATAGTATGGCTAGCTCAAGCGAGAAACAAGTTCTTCAGATTTATTTTGTGAATAGCCAGACAAAGTCCAAATGAAGCTACTCACATATTCAAAATCCAATGTAAAAAAGAAAAAAAAAAAAAAATTATCAGTGCTCATTCAGTGACTGCTTTAATATTTTGTGGTTTAAATGAAGAAAAAGTTTAACATGACAGTTCATTTTTTCATTATTTTATATAGCTTTATTTTGTAAAATTTTCGAATGAATTTTGACAGCACTCATAAAAATTGTGATAACTGACAGACATAGAAAACAGAAAATTATTATTTAACAGTAAAAACTATCCAGCATCTCACAAGCAGGCCTTAAGCAGCAGAATTGCACTACATTACCTGACTGCAGAAGGTGATACACTGTTGCTATAACAAATTAGACAGAGTTCAAAGCACTTTCAAAAACAAGCAAATACATTTTTTTCTTTCTCCTTGGTTCCTGTGTTTGGACAGATATCTGAAGACTTTCTTGGACCAAAAAATGGATGTATCTTTCTTAAAAGCTATATATTTCAAAATGTAAGACTCGTATGGCAAAATTTTGGATTTTTTCTTCCTTAGTTTTTGAAAATAAGTTATTTGAAATACCCCTGATATTTCAACCAGGTATTGCTTATTTTAAATGCTTTGTCTCAGACCCAGGTCAAATATTACAGATTCAGATAAACTGTCCTTTTACACAGCACATCATCTGCAAGAAAGCCTATTTAGTAAATATAACTTGAAACAACCTGAATGCATTGAAAGCAAAATGTCCTTATGCAAAAGGAAAACATTTGTTACCAGCTAGACACTTGAAATAAATTTTGTTTAACTGTTCCAAGTGTTAATCACATTATTTTTTTTATGCTATACAGCCAAGCTTTGTTAGACATAGACAAACATCATTTCTTTGAGCCGTTTCATACATTACAAACATTTTATCTGGAAATACAAAAACTCTTCAACTTTTGTGAATACAGGAAATGGGGAGTATATGGAAAGGGGTTGAAAAAGCAACAATGGAATAAATATCTAGGTATTCATGTCATAAATGTATCTTAATACATGTGTCAGCACTGAGACATGCCCAAAAAGGAGATAGTGCAGTTATAGAATCATAGAATTGTCTAGGTTGGAATGGCCCTTTAAGATCATCTAGTCCAACCGTCAACCTAACTCTGATTAAAAAAAAATAATCACTAAACCATGTCACTAAGCACTAGGTCAGCTCATCTTTTGAATACCTCCAAGTATGATGCCTCAACCACTTCACTGGGCAGCCCATTCAGTAAAAATGTATTCTGAGATTTTCATGGAATGTACATTGTAAGCGTGACTGATTAAATCAATTCCCTCTTACAGAGATTGATTTTTTCATAACAGAGTCTGGGTTGCTGATGTTTTTGATGAGTCAAAAGAGTCAGGAGCTACAAAATCTCTTCAGCTGGCTACAATGTCCCTGCCCTTTATTCATAGCTTCAGAACAAAGAAACGGGAAGTATTGTTCCTGAAGTGCTATTGTTTCTCTAGTTAAGATTAAGTGAAGAATTGTCTTTTGACACCTACTATACTTCTAAAGTAGCAGAAGCAAAGCACTAACATTTAAGCTGGATAAAAGGATGCTAATCTGCATATAAATTTTCTGCTGAAAGAGCTTTTGTCTTTCCGCAATTGGCAGGATAATCCCCTTGAAGCTCCAGGTTAGATTTCTGGATCTGGTCAAGTTGCTGCAGATGTAAAGTTACAGATGTAAAGTTGTTGCACCCATGTCTTCAGGTGCAACAAGTGCAAGGTTGACCACATATTCCCAATAGACCTGTATGGATGAACAAAAAATATGCACACATGACTGGCCACATGGATTCACAAAGGCAGAGGGAAGTGTCTTACCTACACCCCCATAAATACATAGCACTTGGCAAACATGATCAGTATGGTTGGCTGGATCTTGTTCCTGCTTTCCAGATGATCAAGGTTGGAATCTTCTGTGGGAATATAACCACACAATAAGGAGCACATCTATGAATGTAACCAGTAGCTGGTCCCAAAATACCCTGGTCTCCCACATTGGTTTCTCCTGGACATATAATCCCTAGAAGTTTACAGTTCCACTGCAGTTACTACTACTTAGATCTCACAGACTATTCATCTGTTCCAGCTTCAAGTTCATTAGTATTGCATGTTTTAATTTAGAATAAATATCCACATGGAAGATAGTCAGTAATGGAAAAAAAATTAGAATGCATAGACCTCATGGAAACAGAGCCAATAAATACCAACATGTACACTCAAAGAGCCCCTCTTACGCGCTTCATTTTCCCAAGCTTGTTTGTCTCTGATCCACCTCAGTCTCTCCTTTTTTTTTGTCTTCACTTTTTGCCCTAAGTAATCCATAAATCTTCCACAGTCCCACAATGTCCTTAAGACATACCTCATAAATTTTACACAATTTTCGAATTGTCTTTCTCCTGTATATCATAAGTCTGAAGCCCTTGTCGGCAATAATCCCTCTAGTCTGCAAGGAGATATGGGAAGAGAATCCTTTTGGTTGACAAATCCTATGGACTCACATCAGAGGCAATAATCTTGTTGTTCTCCTTTGTTAGTCTTAGACCAGCTAACTCTGTATGTTCCATTTGCCATGATTAGGTTACTAAGGTTCTTCTACCTTTACTGGATCCTTGTATTTTTTGCCTATAAGAATGTAATTTAATACTATTTTTCTAAGGATTAACCTATAATAATTCTATAGTAATTCTATAATAATTAAACCAGCCAGCCAACAATCAAGTGAAATAAAATCTTTATGAAAGGAACTCCTTAATACAAAAAAAGCCTCTGAGTGTTTACGGTGTTCATAATCTACGTAAACTGTCCTTTCAGGTTCCTACTAGGTTTGGCAGACCAGGCTTATTATGATGTTCTAATCCTTCAATCACTCTTCCTTAAAGTGTTGAGCTTTAGAAACTTGTCATGGGTCCAAAGGGGAAGTGAATGCCAAAGAATTGTTTGATTTGTATTCAGCAAATTCAGGGAATTACCCATCTGAGATCCAAAACTTTATTAATTAACCATAGATATTTAATTTAGGATATGATGAACTGTGCTGTGAAAGATGACATAATGAAAATCATTCTAAAGTAAATGTTCACATTTCCGTTGGAAGTATTTTTCCTAGAAGCGTCCCTTTCTCTCTACTGGTTAAAAATGGAGCCAAGCACAGTTCAGCTGATGAAATATAGATGTCTAGTGCCATTTCAGATGCTATAGAACATCTGAGACAGCTGCATGGAGTTGGAAGATATGAGATGAGTAAAGATTACTGGCACTGTCTTTACTGAAATGCATGGTGGGAGAACAAGAGGCAGTGGCCATAAATTGAAAAAGGAGGTGGTGACTGGATGCAATGAAAGCAAAATCTGTGTGAAGATATTTAAGTACTGAAAAAAAAAAAAAAAGGAGCTTAGTTGAAGCTGGGTGTGTAGGTGGCAGAAAGTTTTGCTTTAATTTTTGGTTTTGATTTATTTTAATTGACAATCTGTTTTGTCTGTGACAGTGGTTGGTTAGCAATCTCCTTGTCTATCTCGACCCATGAGCTTTTTCATCCGATTTTCTTCCCCTGTCATGTTGTGGAGGGGGAGTAATTAAACAGGTGGGAATCTGGCAGCTGTTCAAGGCTAACCCATGACATTAAGTTACATAATTAGAATACTGCAGTTTATCTTCCATTTCTCTGCTCACTATTACATTAAATAATATTGAGGAGTGAGGGGACGGTGGGGAGGAAGGGGTTATCTTTTACATATTTGAACAAACTTTAATAATTTTTTCACAAAATCTTTCTATTTAATTGTGTCAGGTTTATGTCCCACCTGAGAGAAAATTAGCACATTGAAGCCCTGTCTTTTCTTCGGGACAAACTATCCATGATTTCTGAAAATACATCAGTTTCTGAATAACGATAAGTGAGTGCTTTATTGGGAGAGTGCTATCCTGAATGGAGGCCAATGTCTAAACTATATGATATTGAAGGAAAATAGGCTGCTCCCTTACCTGATGGCTAGCTTATAAATTTTTCAATAGTAACTGCATTACATGTTAGGTGAATAATGACTTCCATCACCATTATTATGTTGACAAATTTAAAATAATAATACTGGAAGCACTCCGCATGTTTTTGGTGTTAAAG
>VZRU01016419.1:293495-308484 GCA_013398155.1 Pedionomus torquatus
TTTTTTTTTTTTTTAAGCATTGTGAGTAGATTCACTGAGAAGTGGAAATTCTTGTTGATTCAGAAAGATAGATTCTCCGAATTCTTTCAAACTTTGAGCCAGGAACAGATGATACTTCCTCATTATTTCAGCTGTTGCAAGTTTATATGACATAGGCTCTGGATTTCAACGGGGCATTTTTTTCTAGTGATTTGTGCTAACCTATCACAAAATGATAACTCAGCTAGATTAGTCAAGACTATAAAAACAGAGAATTCTGAGGCTCTTCAGTGAAATTATTTTCCCCCTGAAAAAAGTGTGCTAGTCAAAATAATAAGAAAATTTGATGTTAATACTTCTGCAAATTTTTTATAGTGAAAAGAACTTAAAGGCTGCTTAATGCTTCATATAGAGTAAGAATTAGATTCAATTCAGTAAATTTTTACTATCTAAAATGTATTTCATTAGCAGAATTAAAGATCTATGTTGCTGTTGTAGTCAATTGGTAAGATAGATAGGCAACCACAGGAGGAAGTTTAATCCACCTGTCTTTGCACAGAAATACCAACATCTACTTTAGAATTTAACAGCCACCTGGAAGGGGTTCTGAGGTCCCTTCTCCTCATGTGACCCTTAGCAATATTTGGTTTTATACCGACACTGTCTCTGGACCCAGGTGTTCATGGGAAGGAACCACTAAAGGGGAGAGAATGCATTGTAACGTTTCTTAAAAAACTGATTGATAATTAAAGAAACTAAGCACTGAATATAGATAGATGTAGCTATCTCCTCTTACTAGTCACAGGGAAACACTAGATGAAAACATTTTTAAAACATTTAAATTTAACATACATTATCATGTTGTGGAAGTAAAATGGCATGCTGGAAAAAAAATTGAACAGATTAAGTAAAGAAGAGGTTAAAGATTACTGTAATTTCAGTACTTTAATTTTCTAATATTCATTGTAATTTCAACACTTTTTTTTTTTTTTTTTTTTCTGAAATGGAAAGAAAAACTTTGGAAAAAAACCCAAACCACTGTAGTTGAAGATGGAATGGAAAATCTTATTTTCACAGTACAATTACTAGAATTACACTTCATTGAGACAGGAAATGAAATCATAGAATCATAAAATCATAGAATGTCTAGAGTTGGAAGGCACCTTAAAGATCATGAAGTTTCATCACCCCTGCCATGGGCAGAGATGCCTCCCACTAGACCAGGTTGCTCAAAGCCCCATCAAGCCTGGCCTTGAACACTTCCAGGGATGGGGCATCCACAGCTTCTCTGGAAAACCCGTTCCAGTGCCTCACCACGCTCACAGGAAAGAATTTATTTCTGATAACTAATCTAAATATCCCCTCTTCCAATTTAAAACCATTGCCCCTTGTCCTATCACTACACTCACTGACAAAGAGTCCCTCTCCTACTCTCCTGTAGGCTCCTTTCAGATACTGGAAGGCTGCTCTAAGGTCTCCCTGGGGCCTTCTCTTCTCTGTAATGAGGTCACATTAAAAATAAAAAAATAGAATAATTAAAAAAATAAAAACCCACACAGAAACAAAAGCCACAAAACAAATCAAAACACTTCTAAACCAACCAAATAAAATAAAATAAAAGATAAAGATATAGAGAAATAGAGAAATAAATAAATAAATAAATAAATAAGAACCCAACCAATCCTAACACTGAAAACCAAACCAACAAAACAAAAACAAAACAAAACAAAAAAACCCAAACCCAACAACAAAAAAAAAAAAAACCACAATACTCTTAAAGAAAGAAATTATGTGAGAAGGAGTTTTAGCAAAACATGAATTTGGTAGCCACATATTGACATAGTTAAGACCAAAGTGCAGTACGCAACTTAAATGGACTTGTATACTAAAAAATTTTAGTCACAGATTTCTGCAATTTATAGTCTATGGCAAGTTATCCATAGAGACTGTAGAGTCTCTGTCCTTGGAGAAATTTAAAACCCAACTGGATATGGTCTTGGGTGACCTGGTCTAGTTGCCCATATTTAAGCACGGGCAGGTGGACTAAATAGTCTCAAGAGGTCACTTCTAGCCTCAAGGACTCTGTGATTCCGTGAATACAAATATTTTGTTATTTATGCATTTCCTGGGGAAACAAAGGGAAACAAACTCTGACTTTTCAGTCAGTTAAATCAGTAGGTGAGATGTTTAAGTCTATTCTAACTTTGTACTGAATGGAATGCAGATACCTAACTTGCATTCTAAATCTGAACTTTTAGACTGCACTGAAATGAAATTAGATATCTTCCAAAAATTTATAAAGAATACTGTTGAAGAAAAATACTGGACAGTATGTATCAAATACTTTGCCTGAGAAAGTCCTTTTAAGGATTTATTTCTAGTGAAGTTGTGGAAACTTACAATGACAGAAGCTAGTAGCTATTCCAAATGTCACAGTAATGATCATTCAAGTGTGCCACATACAAAACCCTTGGCAGTAATATAATTATCTTGTAGCCTAAACTGAACTCAAGCTCATACTTAAACTTGTATATACTTTAAAATATGACATTACCATACAAAAACAATGCCCTGAAAATTCAGGAAAGAATGTTTTAAAATATCAGAGGATGGTTGAAAAATGTTACAGATTTAACATAGTTTTAATCAAGGACAATTGTCATAGGTACTAAATTAATTAATTTTTACTGATTGTTATTTAAAAAAAAAAAAAAAGATAATTTGAAAATTTATTAAAGAAAATATTGCTAAAGAATGTAGTTTGTTACAATCCTTGTAATTTTAATAGATGAAAATGATAAAATTTGACCTCAGTAATTTAATGTCACAGTTTTCTTAACCTCTAAGCAATTTATCATTAAAACTAACGACAATGGTTAATACTGGTTTTTTTTTTCAAAATCTACATACCGTTCTTAAGAAGTGATGCCAAAAATCACAAAAGATATGCTAAATTTCTAAATAAAATCTTCAATCATACTAGTGGATTGTGTGATAAAAAGTGTGATGATAGAATATGTGATAAACACATTAAGATTTCAAAAAGTTAATTGCTTCTAGTAACTGTCAATAGTGTTATTGTACTTTACATCCTGGGAACGTAAGTCCTTTTGGAATTATTAGAATTCAGTGTTTTGGGATTTTTTACTAGGAATTTAGGGTTAAACTCTGTCTAATCAAGGTCATAATTTTCATCCAGGAGCATAGAGTGAGACAACATCAGCATTTAGTTCTTATCAAGATTATAGTTTTAAATACATTTAAAATTAATATCTCCATTGTCTTGACCTAGCTACTAAGTCATCCCCATTGGGCACCAAGCTGAAGTGCCTTTACACATATGTACCCAGCATGGGGAACAAGCAAGTGGAGTTAGAGGTGTGTGCATGGTGCCAGAGCTATTATCTTATTGGCATCATTGAGACATGGTGGGATGACTCTTATGACTGCAGTGTTGGAATGAAGGGATACACACCCTTCAGGAAGGACAGTCTGGAGAGATGAGGAGGGGGTGTTGTAAATGACCAGCTGGAGTGCATGAAGCTCCACCTGTGGATGGATGAAGACTCAACTGAGAGTTTATGAGTCAGGATTAGAGGGAGCACAGGAGCAGGTGATATTACCGTCAGACAACCTGACCAGGGTGACAGGGAGAATGAGGTGCTTTACAGAGAGATAGGAGCATCATCACATTCACAGCCACTGGTCATCATGGATGACTTCAACCACCCCAATATCTGTTGGAAGGACAACACAGCAGGGCACAAGAAATCCTGGAAGTTCTTGATATGCGTTCATGGCAACTTTCTTCTTGAAATGGTAGAGAAGCCAATGAGGAAAGGAGCCATGCTGGATCTCATCCTTAACAACAAGGAGCAGCTGGTGTGGAATGTCAAACTCAAGGGTAGCCTTGGCTGTAGCAATCATGAAATGGTAGAACTCAAGATTTTTTAGGGCAGTGAGGAGAGTGTGCAGCAAACTCACTACCATGAAATTCAAGAGAGCAGACTCTGAACTCTTGAGAGATCTTATTAGAAGGGTAACACAGAGGAGAGAGGGGCCTAAGAGAGCTGGTTAGTATTCAAGGATCCCTTCCTCCAAGCTCAGGAGAGATGCATCCCAACAAAGAAGTCAGGAAAACAACAAGAGGCCTGCATGGATAAACATGAGATTCTGGATAAGCTCAGAACCAAAAAGGAGGTACATAGAGGGTGGAAGAAAGGACAGGGGGACTGGGTGGAATATAGAGAAACTGTTTGAATGACCAGGAACCAGATTAGGTAAATCAAAGCGCAGACATATTTAAATCTGTCCAGGGATATGAACGACAAGAAAAACTTCTATATATATGTCAGGGGTAAAGGCAAGACTAAGAAAAATGTGGGCCCTCTCTGGAAGGAAACAGGAAACCTGGTCACCCAGGAAATGGAAAAGGCTGAGTTACTGAATGACATTTTCACCTCATTCTTCACTTGCAAGGGCTCTAATAATACTATCAAAGTCACAGAAGACAAAAACAGGGGCTATGGCAATGAAGAAATGACCACAGTAGAAGATTAGGTTCAAGACCATCTAAGGAACCTGAAGGTTCATATGTCCATGGGACCTGATGAAATCAGTCCATGGGTCTTGAAGGAGCTGGCTGACAAAGTTGATAAACTGGTTTCCATCATATTTGAGAAGTCGTGACAATCTGAAAAACTCCCTGGAAAAAGTGACTGGAAAAGGAGAAACATAATCCCATTATTCACAAAGG
This sequence comes from Pedionomus torquatus, assembly GCA_013398155.1. Classification (NCBI taxonomy): domain Eukaryota; kingdom Metazoa; phylum Chordata; class Aves; order Charadriiformes; family Pedionomidae; genus Pedionomus; species Pedionomus torquatus. The sequence goes on from VZRU01016419.1 coordinate 298,231, forward strand.
GAAAAAAAGAAGACCCAGAGAACTACAGACCAGTCAGTCTCACCTCTGTGACTGGCAAGATCATGGAACAGATTCTGCTGTAATCTCTGCCAAGGCACATGGAAAATAAGGAGGTGATTGGAGAGAGTTAACATGGCTTAACAAAGGACAAATCATGCCTGACAAATTTGGTGGCCATTTATGATATCATCACAGCCTTGGTAAACAAGGGCAGGGTAACAGATGTTATCTACCTTGATTTATTGCAAAGGGTTTGACACTGTTCCACGTGAGATTCTGGTCTCAAAACTGGAAAATCATGGATTTGTTGGATGGACCACTTGGTGGAACAGGAACTCCCTGAATTCAAGGGATTGTGTTCAACAGCTCAGTGTCCAAGTGGTGGGCAATGACAAGTGGCATTCTTCAGGGGTTGGTACTGGGATCAGTGTTGTTTAACATCTTTGCTGGAGACAGGGACAATGGAATAGAGTTCACCCTCAGCAATTTTGCAAAAGACCCTAAGTTATGTGGTGTGGTTGACACAATGGAGGGAAGGGATTCCACCCAGAGGGACCTGGATAAACTCGAGAGGTGAGCTAGTGCAAACCTTGTGAAGTTCAACAAAGAAAAGTGCAGGGTCCTTCACCTGGGACATGGTAATCCCAAGCACAAATACAGGTTAGGCAGAGAACGTTCATCTTGGAGAAGAGAAGGCTCCAGAGGGACCTCAGAGCAGCCTTCCAGTATCTGAAAGGAGCCTGTAAGAGAGAGGGACTAGAGAAGGACTCTTTGTCAGGGAGTGTAGTGACAGAACAAGGGACAATGGTTTTAAATTGGAAGAGGGGAGATTTAGATTAGATACCAGAAAGAAATTCTTTCCTGTGAGGGTGGTGAGGCCCTGGAACAGGTTGCCCAACCTGTTGGTTATGGATTCCCCATCCCTGGAGGTGTTTAAGGCCAGACTGGATGGGGCTTTGAGCATCCTGGTCTAGTTGGAGGTGTCCCTGCCAATGGAAGGGAGGGTTGAAACACGATGATCTTTAAGGTTTCTTCTAACTCTTTTATCATTCTGTCATTCTATGACTTATCCTGCTTTGGTTAACTTTGGCTACATTTACATAACAAGTACTGTAAGGCAATAGATGCAGATTTGTAAACATTATGTACCTTTAAAAGCTGGGGTTTTCTTTATTCAGTCACTAGTCTGTACTCATGACCTCAATGCCTGTCAGCTGTGGATATGGATAAGATTTTCTGTGATGCAAACCAAAGCTCAGGATGTTGGGATAGTTTACATTTGCACTATTGATCTTCCCAGAAACAACAATGGTGAATCCACTGAAAAATCTCATTATTCATTAACCGAATTCCTTTTGGGTGAAACTACATGGGAAAGTACAAGCCAGCAGGGCACCTGATGTGTCCCAGCTGCTAATATTCAGTCAATCCTTTGGATATCACTGGAATTGGTTAAAGTAATACCCCCCACATTGTGAAACATGGGTATCATCTGTCACATTCTCACCAGCAGCTCTTCTGTTCTACCAATCTACTTATATCAGCCTATACTAGCTCCTCATGTACATATAACTGCACTGAATCAAACATTCTCAAGAAAAAGTCTACTTTTCTTGTAGAAGGTGGCTGTTACTCTGTTCAGGCTCATCTTTGTAGACTGCTAGATATGAAAACTTTGCAGTGATGTAGTGTGATCAAAATCCCTGTAAATGCCTGTAAAGGCAGCTGTACCTCTCCATTTTCACTTTAGGAAGCTTTGACATTCTGGTATCTAGATGCTTCATATTTAGATGTACGTTACGACATAATAAATCCTAATACTTAGCTAATATTCTTTATTTATGGTCACTACTTTTAGAAGGTATTTAAAATTAAGTTATCAATTGAAAAAAGATATTTCTATGGATCTTGCTCTACACAATCTGTGCAGTAACTTAAGTTACTTGAAAAAAAAAAAAAAAAAGGAAATGAAATGCCAAGAAATAAAATCTAGGTTGTTAAAGAGAATGACCTTCAGGGAGCTGCAGTGTGATATCAGTTCTACATGAAATCACAGCATCCAATGTCATTACGAAAAAAACTTTAACAATAGCTCATCTATTATTTCCACTTTACTGATTTCTTTTTCTTGAATCATGAGATACACATTTAGGTCATATTTTTTGCTGGCGTAAAATGATTCAGATGGATGTATCTTCACTAAATTCAAGTAAAGACATCGGTTTATATCAGCTATGAATTTGTGTGATAAAAAAAAAGAAGCCTAAGAATTCTTTGTATTGATTCTGAAAAAAAAAATATAAAAAAATTATAACAGCATAACAAGTAAAAGGATTAAATTATTATGTTTTTCAAAAGACTTTTGACTATATTTTTAATTATAGTATAAAAGTAATCAAAGGGTTTAATTGCACTCAGGTTGTGTGTGTATGTAAATTACATCTGCAAGGCAAAAAAGAAGAAATATTGCCCTCTTTATTCCCCTCATTTTTATTTTGTATCACATACAGAATAATATCAGGTACAATTTTACAGTATTCAGAACAAATTACAAGTTAGATTTTACATTCTGGGCATACTTTTTTGATATCTGAAACATTAGAAGAGGTTATATTTTATATACTGTAAGTGCACTTCTCTTCTAATCAATGTACTTGTAAAGTACTGTGTTTGATGGAAATCTGATGTAATTTTAAAAGTGAATCATTACACAAACCCCCTGTACTTGCAGCTGCAGTATCTGTTATTCAATCTTATGTGAAGTTCATCATCTAAAGTGCTGGGAGATGAATCTTCTAATTGATACTATGGACTAACATGTACTTAAATAGTTTTTCCATTTCTGGATAAATCTCCAATTGTTAACAGTTTCATTTCTAAATTTTATAATTATCAGTTAACCTGTCTATTTTCTGTATTCTGAGGATGGGCATTTACATAACATCACCTAATTTAATCTTGGGTAACTGGTTCATTCTTTCCATAGTAATTGGCTTAGTCAGCCTTCTCCACTCCAACATCCCTGATTGTACAGTATTTATAGTTCTTTGCTAAAAGGCACACTATATTATTTCTGTGCCTGGGAAAATTTATTCAGGGGGTTTTATGCCTCAGCACCACATCTGGCATTTTATCTTCACTGTTATCAAGAAAAAAGATTATACTGGTAGGTAGAATAAAGTAAGCTACCTTTTTCTCTGCTTCAGATGTTTTTGCATCAAAGTGTTTACATTAAACTAGTGCATTGTAGTCTTAAGATAACTCTGAAATGTGTTGTGACTTTTCTGTATGGTATAAAATATTCTTACAAGGTGATGCCAAGAGATTATTGGTGTATCCTGCATGGGACTTCATACAGATTTAAGTTAACACTTAGATATCTATTTTACTTGCAGCTTTAAAATGTAAGCCCTGCCCCAAAGTCTCCATAAGACTCTAATGTTATTAAATTTTATATATAACCAAATGGGTTTACATGCCGTTCCCACAATATCTAATGCCGTACACAGAATTTCAAAAGCATTGTTGGAATTTCTGAAATGCAGAGGTCCTAAGATTTACCTCTTTTTAGGTTGGGGAAGGTTTTTATATATTTTAGAATGGGATGAATTCTATGCTTATTAATCTGTGTCCATGTCGGGGACTGAAGTGTAAGTGCGAGCTTGAAACCAAATATCTGAGACACTCTAGCTACAGCAGACTAGAATTACTTTAATCTTGACTGCTTCTTGTCACATGAATCAAACTATATAAAGTGCACTGTATACATCTTTACTGGAAGAATAGAAATCTTTTATACACCACACAAATATAAGTTAATGTAGATGAATATAATATTATTTTTAATATATTTTGTTTTGTTTTATGAGTATTTTCTGTTGCAGTCTTAATTTACTTCAGACATTATCTTCTACATGGCATTAACAAAACATTCTCTCGGAGAAACATTGACTTATCAGATGGTAATGTCTTTGCATTTATCCACATGTTCTTTGTCTCACAGCCTGTGGGATCAAATCCTCAAATATGTATTTCCTTTGGCTCTACATGCAGTCCCACTTACTTTTGCTTTTAGGACATATTCACTCAGTCATAATTCATATTCCCCTTATCTCACAGTGATATGTTATGTGTGCCCCTTTCCCCTACTGTCAACAATTATCCCTTTTATCTTTTTTCTTTCTCTTTGAATATTCTCAATCAAAGCCAACCCATAATCATAAAAATTATGCAGTACTGTGTCACATCTGCTTTATCCTATCAAAGTAAAAAGAATACTGTTTTTCCAACTGTTCACGCACCGTCTACTGCTTTGTGTGTTGTACTAACATAATCTGTGTAGTACTGGTTTATTACTTACATTTTTTACTAAGATCACTGTGCAGTCAGCTCCCACAATAACTAACTAACTAACTAGCCAAAAGCTGCCTCTGAGCAGGTCCATTTTGATGCTAGTAACTCAGTGGAATAACTTCTTATGATACTTGAGTACATAAAGGAGCAACAGAAACTTTCACACTAGTGTGAATCTTGGTGTTATATAAATGACTGTAATATTTTCATCAGCAAAAACTCCAAAGTTTGTATAAACTAACTCTGATCTATGGAGTCTTAGCATAACTCAAGGTTAAAGTGAGATTGGAGGTCCACAGATGAATTTTAAAGATTTGTTTCAGAGTGAGGGAAATGGGAAACAAATAATTTATTTTTCTTTTCACTTTATTTTTGTCTAGGAAAGAACAGTCATCAAACAAAAGGTTTACTTTCATTCTGTTCTTTTTTAGCCAGCATTAAGTAGTGTGACATCAGAAAAATGTCATATCATAGGCGCTTTCATGAACATTTCATATCATAAAAATCTGTACCAAATTGCTTCAATGCATCATCATCACACACACATATACTCCTATTTTGTAATTCTCTTGCTTTAATTAAAGTGTGGAGGTTTTTTTCAGGTTTAACAGAAAATTGTCCCTGGCCTGTACACTAGCTGACACCTGAATGAAGAAGGGGATATCGGGTTTTGATTGTTGACTCCTTTGTTTTAAACTGTGATATGAATCATTATTACTTCATGGACACATATAGCAAATAATGGAAATTATTGAAACTATGGTGAAAATGGAAGCATTAAAACATTGGGCAGATTAACCACTGCAACAGCTGTATTGGATGGAAGGAGAAGAGTGCCCAGCTGAAAAGAAGAGAAATGAAAAAGCAACAGCCTTTGAGCAGAGTAATGAAGTGTAGAACAATTAATTGAAATCAATTTTGTGTTTAATCCATTCAACTTCTGGTAAACCAAACCCTACAGCTTCCGAGATATAATTAATTACAATTGCAGATTAAAAAGTCAATGATTACTTGCTGAAACATTTAAACAATCAATCTCTGTTTTAAAAACTTCCAATTATCAATCTCTGTCTCATGCTTCAGGGACATTTTTGCTGTTACTGCATACCACATTCTGGAATACCTTCACTGATATCAACAGTATTATATAGCCCTAATTCTAAGTTATTGCATTGGTGATCAAGGCTTCAAAAGTCTAATTGTCTCATTATCAGTGAAATAAAAAACTATCTTGGATGAGATGCTTAACAAAACAGAAAAATATAATTTCCATCCTATTTGCACTGGAGGAAAATATCAATAACAACTCCATTATACTATGGAGAAGGTAGGCTGAATCACAGTCTTTTTAATCACAGTCCTGAAAGAACCCATCATGGCTGTCCTCAGACATGTCAGGAAGTGACATTCAGGCTTGCCACCGCTTACCTCCAATGATTCCTCTGGAATGAAACTTAAGCATGCAATCATGGAGGAAGCTGAATTATTTTCTATACGTATAGTGCTTAACCTATAATGCCATGCTCTGTGTATTCTGGACTTGGTGGCGAACACCTCACTTAAATATAAACGTAAATATCCAGCTCTATCTTTCAGTCTGTCTTCTTCAGCTCCACAAGCCAAAGAATAATAACAGTCTGGTGGAAGAAAAAGCAGTGATAACAATGTCCTTTATGATTTTTCTGTTATATAAAGACAGATGAAGACTGTTTTAATGCTCTCATGAAAGGTATATTGGGTTTTTTTTAATAGCAAAACCAGTTGGCAGCTGTTTATCTGCACAGAAATCTTATATACCTGTTATCTTAATTCAGAAGTCTGAATGAAGAAATATGTACAATTTCATAGTGCAAATGCATTGCAGGAATTTGAGAAACTGGTCCTAGGTCTCGGTGAGTGTATAAATCCATAGTTATATGGGTCTAGAAGTTCAAATAAAACAAATCTAGCTTAGCCTTACTTCTATTATCTCAGCCATGTTGTTGGTCAAAATAAAAATATAGATTTTTCTTTTTTAATCAGTATAGAATTAATTTTTGAACATTACAAGACAAGAAACTATTTTTGATTTAAAAAAATTGTTGTATTTGAATGAATAATATAGCACATCCTAGTTTGTATGTATGTATCTATTAAACCAATTTTTTTTTTCATAGTTATAATGGCCTTTGAAAGTTGATAGCAAATACAAGAAAATGCCACCCTTAAAAAGTCTTAGAGAAACCCTTAAAAAGGTTAGTGAAATGTCTGCTGTTGGATTGCTACTTTCTGCGATAAATTATGTGGAATCAGGTGTTTTCTATGCTTAAAAAAAAAGAAACAGTCAAATGAGTAAGCAATTTGCTGGTTCACTAGTTGAAAATTAGACTATCAGCATATTGTCTCATTTTAAATTGTTATATGCCTAAGAGGTAAACTTCACCTTTTGGAGATTTGTTGGGTGGATAGCTGTATTTCAGCTTCCTTTATAATAAAAGAAAACAAATAAAAGTATTTGGCCTGTGGTAAATTTAATTTCAGTATATATGTCTAAAAGTTCAAGTGACCTAAAAGTGTCTCTGTGTGTTCAGATAATTCCCCTGGTATCTCCTGAGTGGTGTCCATCAAATGAAACAGACAAAATGAAATAGGCAAAGTGATCTGACAGCATTACTACAGGTTCAGACATCATCTGACTGGTCTTGCATTTCTCATGTGCTACAGATCATGTGCTCTAAAAACTTTGTAATTTTTCTGAAGTTTGAAAACTTTAGTAAATCTTGCATAAGTACATTCCTTTTAGTTCATGGCTTAGAGGAATGACATTATATGCTATTTATAAGCCATAATCACAAATCCATATCAACTCATTTATTTCTCTTTTTTTCCCCCCTACTCCTACTTGCCATCGCTTTTTAAGAACCATATTACAAACTTCCCTTTTCAAAGGAATAAGGACTAGGAACTCTCTTGTTTCTCACATAGTCAGGCTTCAGAGCAAAATAAGTATGGCATTTACAACTGACTTGTCACTTGGAACTGTTTTGCCCCCTCATGACTCCTTAAATTGTCTTGAAAATATTAAAATCACAGGTTAGGATCAAAAAGCATATTCTAGAGGGAAAAAAAGTGCCAACAAACAGCTCTGTCTCATTGTCTAATCTGCCAAATTTTCTCCTGCATTTCGTGGCTTTTGGCCTGAATAAACAGCATTGCGAAGACCCAAGTAGAGAAAAAACAATCTTTGAAGGAGCCCAGATTATTGAAAATAGGTAATCTAAAATTACCAGATGAATGAATAAAAGATACTACAGTTGAAAATATGCAGTTTAAACTACTTGATTTGCAGCTGTCTTGATAATTTCCAATTAAGCATCTGAAGACTCAAACATATTAGCATATCAATAGGAATATAATTATATGTTCGTTCTTTATGTAAGCTTGTGTTTGTCGCATGGCAGACTAATTTCACATTCATTATCCTAGCTTTAGTTTTTAAGTCTTGTGTTTCAAGTTCACTTCTTTACACGGACTCTTTAATGATAAAGCTAGAGTAAGTATTATCAATAAAGCAAACATTATTGCCTATAGACATATAAATATATAGATAGACCAAATGATAGGTAGATAAAAACACATCAAAGTGCTGCTAGAGTTCCCTGAAGTTTAAAATGTCTGTCTAGTTAATGTGTTATGTCACCAATAACTTATAAAGCTAATGTTAATGAGGCATTCAAATAGAAGTTATGAGATGGAATAATGCAGTGCTTTAGAACAAGCAAGTTTTTTAAAAAACAGAATGTTTGATTAATGTCCTAAAGAGATTGATAAGAACAGTAATAACATATTTTGATTCAAAGCAAGAAAAAAGAAAATTGTTACTAGAAAATGAACATTAACAACAAAGAGAAGACAAAAAATTTGACTGAGACAAAGCCACCACAGAGAGAGATGGAAAGTGAGGTTAAAAAGAATAGATGGAGCCAAAAAAATAATCCAAGCATTTTAATAATCAGTCTAGACTTCAAATAATATTCTCTTAAAGTCAGTGAAAAACAGCATGTATTTTAGTAACATACAAGTGAAATCTTTAACATACAGATGAAAATTATATCCTAACATGTTGCAATAAATAAGTATATAAAACTGTACTGTATGAAAAAAAGACATGTAACTCTGTTGGCTTAGGCTGGAATAAAGTTGAATTTCTTCACCGTAGCTAATAAGTGGCTATGATTTGGATTTGTGCTGAAAAAAACTCATCTTGATAATACAGGGATGTTTTCTTTATTGCTGAGCAGGGCTTACACAGAGTTGCACAGAATTAAGGCCTTTTCTGCTTCTGACACTGTGCTGTCAGAGAATAGACTGGGGGAGCACAAAAATTTGGGAGATAACACAGTTGGGATATCTAACCCCAAGGTACTAATGGGATATTCCATAATATATATGATGTTATGCTCATCAATAAAACGAGGGGAGAGATTGGAAGCGGAGCGGGGGTGGAGGGGTGGCTGCTGCTTGGGCATTGTCTGGGCATTGATCAGTTAGCTGAGAGTATTTCATATGCATCACTTGTCTTTCTGGGGTTCTATTTCTCTCTTTGCTATTTTCCTGTTTTTTATTTATTTATTTTTAAATTATTATACTGGTTTTATCTCAACCCACTAGTTTTTTCACTCCTACCATTCTGATTCTCTCCCCACATCCTGCTCTGGGGGGCAGTAAGTGAATGGCAGTGTGGTGCTTAGTTGCCATCTGAGGTTAAGCCACAACATCTAATCACAGTTTGCAATAGTCTGGTTTTCTGAGATAATTTTCTGTCTTGGAACTCTGTGAACTACAAAAAATGAAAGCACAGTACAAATTTCAGTACCTTAAGTATGGAAAATAACCTTGACTTTTAGACTTTTTAGTAATCTAACAGCACCTGAAGAAGTAATTGATGAAGTAAAATTCTGTAGTTGCTATTAAATATTCAGTTGCTCATGGAATCAAAATGTTATATACTAGAGAAAAATGCAAGTAAAAATATAACTAAGGATAAAATTTATTTGTGCTTGGTATGTAGACACAAATATGATTATACATTTTTACATGCAAGGTTCTGTGAATAATCTTGCAAATAAATTTGCAATCCTATAATTCTTTCCTTGCCCATCATGAACAACAATGTGCTTGAGAAAAACATTACAGATTGATATATGAACAAACCTGTTTCCATATGAAAGGTGATATATGGTGTCTGACTGTTCTCTTACTTGATACGAATGTGAAAGCAAGGCACTTAAAGAAGTGAAGCAACTGTACAACAGAAAAAAACCACAAGTATAATGTCTGTACCAGAAGCCAACTTTTCCTGCTTTACTTATCATACCTTGTATGACCATATGGCTACACTAGTAAGATCTGAATAGTCCAATTATTTGAAATTAAAAATTGTAATTTTAAGTGTTTCAAGTAGTTGAACTATTTCAATTCTAATTTTAAAGACATCTCCAAAATTCTGTGAATCTACTGGCTGAAATTATTCCCTCTTCCCAGCATCATATTTTGTTGTACTTTTAAAAATTCTTCTCCTTCCCTCCTTGCCATCCCACCCCACTTGACCCCTGCAACCCTCCAATAACTAATCTCTTCCTAGAAGGGCAAGCATTTATATATATCTTATCCCATTAATTAATTCAGATATACAAAATATATAATAAATTGCCGGTTGTGAAATGAGAGTTAAAGTGACTTGCATACTGTCATGCAGAAGCTTTTCTATGGAGGAAAGGATTTAATTTAGTTCTATATCTATTCAAGAAGGTATCACCTAAATTATTTTCTAATGGTATATGCTTCTTTTCATATGATCAATAATTTCATCTTGACATGTTTATCGTGTTTGAGTTCTCATTTTATTTAACACATGGGAGA
>VZRU01016419.1:308493-332196 GCA_013398155.1 Pedionomus torquatus
AAAAAAAAAAGAAAGAAAAAGGAAAACTTTCCAGTTTAGCTCCTGAAGACTAAGCAACTTAACTTTTCTTTTTCAGCAGCAAGACTGGAAGCCTCTTGCCTGTATACTCTTTTGAATCTCTTGCCTTCCATTCGAATTTGGGAAGATACAGTGATCCTGACTGGAAGACTGTTGTACTGTGAGGAGTTTAATGATCCACATAACAACTGACCTAAGCAGTCACATGCTGTGCTGCATTGTACATTTCACTTGACCTTCTGGACTGTGCTGTGCTGTCCATATTCCTTCACAGAAATGAACCCAGTTACTTGACAATAACGGAAGAGCCTGGAGACTGCACCCATTTGGCAACAGCAATTATGCTTCTGGTCTGTCTTTGCCTTTACCTTGAAGTCAAGCAAAGCCTTATGTAAACATTCTGTTCTACGACAGTTACTTTCAGAAAGTCTTATAAAATCTCTGAAAACCACAATACCCACAAATGTCACCTTGGACAGGACCTGTGCAGTATGTCATGACCACACTAGGGGTCCATCTAATACTCCAGGGTTCCCAGTATCAGAAGGGGTACAAGACTTTGTAATGGATATTACTTTTTCTTGAAAGTTAATGAAATACTTATTTTTCTTGAGGGAGTTTGTTCTTTTCTTGTGACATTTGTTGGTAGAAAACAGAGGAGAAGACAGACAGGCAGACCATTTGTTTTCTGAAACTAACTTTTTTCTGAAGAACTTTGTCTTTCTGAGAAAAAAGCATAATTTATGTTAATTTGCCATTTTTTTAAGACAAAAAGATTAATTTATTGAGTTATTCAAAGAAACATTGGCTTTACCTGCATTAGTGATAAGACTACCCCTCTTCTGCAGTCCCATGAATAATAATGCTTTGTTAATGAAGTTTGCAGGAATCAGAAATATAAAAAGATTTTTTAAAAATTGAGATTATACATAAACAGTATTCTATAGCTCAGTTTAAAACATCACAAGCATATGTATTCTTCTATGAACAAATGGAACTGTGCATCATACTTATAAAATCTAATCCATGGAACGTGACCCTAAGTGACCCTAAGTTGTCATGGGGTCTGGCAAATTTTAAAGTCTTAAATTTTGTGAAGCATGATGCCATACCAGACTGAGCAAAAGGAGTCACACATATATGACCATGAGAAAACAGAGCAGAAGAGGTTGTATTTATTTATATTTGGAACTGGTGAGATATCTAGGATTACATCTCTGATATCCACAATACAAGAGATATCTGAATAACTGGAAAGAATTGTGACAATCACTGAAAGACTGAAATGTGTACTTTACAGTAAAAGATTATAAGAGCTCTGTTGAAATACCAAAGGTATGATTAAGGCAGTTCCTTGATCACTGCCACTTGCCTTCACAAAGAATATAAATTTGAAAATAAAGTGGACAAAGAAATAATGACAAAGTAATGATAACACCTGATGGCTGAAGGATTAATTTATACAGCTATCTTTTTACAATTTTTTCTTGCTTTAACTGCCTGTTGAATAAAGTTCACAACTCTGAATGTAGCAAAGGGCTTTTATTTAAAGTAAAAAGACAAATTACCAGTAATAAAAAGACCAGTGAGGCTCAATTTAGATTCTTCCAGAGAGAATTTTAAATTCTGACCATGTTTCCCTAAAGACATACTCTGCATATATTAGAAATTAATTGGGTGTAGTTCTATGGACAATTTATAAAAAAGGAGAGACCTTATAATTATAATAGTTTTTCCTGCCTTTATAAGCTATTTTTTAATTGAAGTTTAACTTAAATGGAGCTGTCCTTTTAGAAAAAAAAAAAAAAAAGCCTTTTTTCATTATAATATTTTCATTGACTTGAAACTTGTCTTTCTATGTATTTATACCTTTTTGATAAATGGTTAACTGAATTAAAAATTTTAATTGGTCTTTTCTTACAGCTACACAATTCAACTTGAATATGACTTGTGGTAAATTCTGAAACTCAGAGTCAGCACTCGGAAAAAAAATTGTTATTTTGTTCATTAATGTTTTTACTACAAATCAGCCATTCATAAGTTCTCAAAAGCATCGATAATCAAAGACTGCTGGTAAGATCCAATAAAAGACATTGAACAGACATCCTGAATCTGTGGGGAGTCTGTATTTTAAACTGAGGTCTTGGGCAAGAAGTCAGAACTGGGAAACGGCACAATGCAGCTCGCTGCTCTGAAAACAGAAGAAAGAGTCACAGGGAAGCACTTAAGCTCACTTAATGTAAACCAAATCAGAATCAAAGAGGGTTATTGACTTGTAAATAACGTGTAATTAAACCATAATAATGGAACTCAGGAACAACAGCAATAGGACAGATAAAGCACAGTGCTAGATACTTGCAAAACATTAACACACGAGTAAAATCTTCTGATGACACTCTGGAATTCTAAGATGCTTTAATAATGTATGTGTTCTTGCAGGTACATAAATTGACTTGCACAGCCCCTCAACCTCATCTCTTCCTTCTAGGCTGTAAGATTACAAACACTCCCCTTCCTGGCTGTTGTGGTGCCCTTTGGTGCTGTGTACTTCTTGTGTCCAGCTGAAACCCACACACGTATCTGATGGGCTGGGCAAAAATCTTACCAGGTTCATAGTTCAGTTCTTACTTGCACAGGAAATCATCCACATGCATCTTGATATTGACTGGCAGCCAAAACTCTGGGTTCTTTATATGACTGTGATCCTAAATGATACTTGGTCACAACAGTCATGTTTCTTTCATAAATGTATTCTGTAATGTTGAGCACTCAATGTTTCTTTTACTCCTTTAAATTTATTGAAAGGATGTTACCTGTACCTGCTTGCTTCACTTATTACAGCTTAAAAAATTATACGGTGACCTATAAAACCTCCTTCCTTTGTCAACTAGAACTGATACCAGCAAATAGATTCCAAAGTTATTAGCACAGAAAGGGGGTATTCATAGGCTAAAATACATACAAATGTATACACATACAGATTCTAGGGGTGATCATATAAACCTGCTTTCTGTCAAGGTGCTGCTATCTCTGCTCATTTCCCTTGGAGCCAACCCCCAAGCCTGCCCATGTCTCAAAACCGCATTTCATCCCCCTGGACTACCAGCCCCTTCCCCAGCCATGCCACAGCAGGGCTGGCCTCCAGTTCCCAACAGCCCCACCATGCCCAGTCCATCCTTGGCCCATTTCCATCCCCAGGAGGTGCCTGATGTCCTGGACTGGAGCTCTCCCTGGTGTCTCCTGGCTGCCCTGATCTTGTCTAGGATGGTGGGATGGGCATTGTCAGGCCCTGCACTGACAGGTGTCCATGGGGAGACCCTGACACGCTCAGTGTCACAGGACCAGGGACTCACCAGTCCATGTTGCTCTCTGGCAGTTTCCCATAAAGCAAAGAAGTACGTGGTGATAAAATTAAGAAATATTCATTAGGAAATAATTAATAAATTAAGTGAAGCATTGTTCCTTTATAAGTACTTGCTAATTATTAGAATATTTTTTATGTTGCTAGATGGACAAGAAGATCAACACATAGTAGATTGTCATCTATTTCAAGTGGGGTTTTCCAAAAGTCAGTACTGGTTCCAGTCCTCTTCAATATCTTTATCAATGACCTGCATGAAGGGATGGAATGTACCCTTAGCAAGTTTGCTGATAACATAAAACTGGGAGGGGTGGCTGACACACCAAAAAGCTGTGCCAACATCAAGTGAGACCTGGGCAGGTTGGACACAGAGGAAGTTGATGAAATTCAACAACGGCAAGTATAGTATCTTGCACCTAGGGAGGAATAAATTCCTGTACCAGTACAGAAAAGCAGCTCTAAGGAAAAAGACCTGGGAGTCTTGGTGGAAAACAGTATGACCATGAGCCAGCAATGGGCCCTGGTGGCCAAGAAGGGCAATGGCATCCTGGGGTGCATTGAAAAGGACGTGGTCAGCAAGAACCCCACTTGTTACGGATCTCCAACTAGATTCTGCACTACTGATCAAGACCCTCTGAGTTCTGTCTTTCAGCCTTTCTTAGTTTTGAAGTCTATTACAATTGTCAATTAAATCTGCAGGAGTTCATACAACATATAGATAAATATTTTTACATGCAGTAGACATTTTGAGCCTACTGTGTTTTGCTATGCTTTAACTAAACGAAACAAGTAATTTCTTCCAGCATTATTTTGGTTTGAATTTGACAAGTTTTAGTATAAAATTCAAGAATTTCAAATATTCATATAATATTCTAATGAAATCATGGAATCATAGAATGGTTAGAGTTGGAAGGGAACTTAAAGATCAAGTTCCAACCTCCCTGCCATGGGCAGGGACACCTCCCACTAGACCAGGTTGCTCAAAGCCTCATTCAGCCTGGCCTTAAACACTGCCAGGGGTAGGGCATCCACAACTTCTCTGGGCAACCTGTTCCAGAAATAACAATTATAATTGATTCATACTTTGTAAAAGATTCATATTATCTATAAAAGATAACATAAATAACATTGCAGTTTTTAGATGGATCTAGGAATATTATGCACTTGTATATTAATATATTTCCTTAGCGTTAATACAGCTTTGATTATTATTCGACCTGACTCAAATTCTGTATTCATGTACAAGTCAGGAAAACAACCGGTGAGTATTGATGAAATTGTCGTTTCCTATATGACAAGACCTATTGTATCTCCAGAATAAAGATAAGGCTGAAATTAAAGTTTGTGCTATATTTATTACAGTGTACATACAAAGGCTATGTCTGTGTGCACATTTGTGTACTTCTTTGTTAATTCTCAGGCTGTTAGCTTCCTAGCTATCTACTCATCTTCCTAGGTAGGCAATGGACAATCACCTTATTTCTAGATTCACCAACTAGAATTCCAGACAGTCCCAAAGATTCCTCAAGGCAGCTCCTGCTATGTATAGACTGAGAAGCACCATTTCTATGCTTAAAACGGTTGTTCTTGGATGGATAATCTGGCCAAGCCAGGAACTTTCCTAGGTGATTCCTGCTGCAAAACTGACAAAATCATGCATAAGTATTTCTAAATAGACAGTAGAAACTCTTCCTGCAGATGCAGAAATAATCATGTAGGACATTCTTCTTTACATAGTGAAGATAATTAGAAGTTATTTTGTACAGATTTTAACCAATGGTAATGAATCATATATACAATGGAGTAGTTGCTGAGCGCCATGGGACAGCTGCATATAAAAATTCAGCACAACAGCAGTTCAGGCAGTTTCACCTGACTGACCTGAAGATACTGTTGCAAGTACACCTGCGACACAGACTTCTGTTGCCATCCATGTAGTGACCTATCATCCTGCCTGAGGGGTTTGATTCCCTAAGCAAGGCTTATGTATGTAAAGATTCTAAAAAAATATTATTTTTATCCATCATTTGTAAATGTCTGTGCAGGAGGTGATATTTCATATGGGAAATAATTAGTGTTAATATATTTAATGTTAACTGCATTGATTTAGCTCATTCCATTGTTTTGATTTAATCCCCATGGCATTTTCCAACACGTGAAATTCACATCAAGGAGTGTGACAAGGAGTGTATCTTTGTGAACATGTCAATACTCTCCTCTCTCTGGAGAAAGAGAAGGTTGCACTTTTTCTGGAAGAGCAGGTACTCTGGTTGGTATGAAAGGGGGAAGGATATTTCAAAAAATTGTGACTTTTCTATGAGAGAAGTAGAGATTAAGGACCTCTATTTTGGAAGAACAGGTAACAGAAGCACAGACAAGCTTCATAGGTTCAAGAAGTAACATCCTACGAACTAAAGGAAGCTGTGCAGAGTTTGTTGACAGTCACTGAGTTGGCTGAAATCAAGCCTCAAAACAAGGATCTACCTGAAACAA
This sequence comes from Pedionomus torquatus, assembly GCA_013398155.1. Taxonomy (NCBI): domain Eukaryota; kingdom Metazoa; phylum Chordata; class Aves; order Charadriiformes; family Pedionomidae; genus Pedionomus; species Pedionomus torquatus. The sequence goes on from VZRU01016419.1 coordinate 314,366, forward strand.
AACAGTGGAAAGTAAGAGACTTTATAAAAGCAGCTTTCTTTTCTCTTTTATATTTATTATGCCTTATACTGCTACTTAAAAGTAGTCCAGGAAGCAACCTCAACCTTTTGGTTTTTTTTTTTTTTTTTTTTATTTTTTATGCCTTATACTGCTTCTTAAAAGTAGTCCAGGAAGCAACCTCAACCTTTTTTTTTTTTTTTTTGTCATGTTTTGTTTTTTTAAAGACCTTTGACCTTTTTTTTCAGGGAGCCCATTGAGAACAGAAAGGGTAATCATATCCACCTTTGATTTTGATCCATTTCAGTGTCCAGGGAACTCTAACAGAGAATATGAACACATCAGTGCAATGGGTTCACAGCCACTAGCTGTCTAATTGCACAAAAGTCAGTAACAAATGGGAGGTAAGTACAGTGCAAAAGCTCAAGGAGTTGTATGTGTGCTAGATTAGATCCAAACAGAGCATAACCATAAAGGGGCTACATTTTGCCTTACGTCTTCATCATGTACAGGTTCAAAAGCAAATTTTTACCCCAGCTATAAAACTGAGTAGGACTACATGATTCAATAGTATCAGAAAAAAAAAAAAAAAAGTAATAACTAAAAATAGGACAGTTTTCTGCTGATTTTAGTAAAGTGCAAACATTCAGCATTAGGATTAAAAAAAAAAAAATCTAAGACAGATACCTAAGAAATTCTAATTCTAAAATTCTTTTGAGATTACAAGAGGTGAATCATACTAGACTGACACAATATGTTTCTGTGATAAGAAAACTTATTTCTAGTTGCAGGAAATTTGGCAAATCACTTCTTCCTCCAAGGACTGTGAAATATTTGCTATAGTGTCACATGGGATTGGAAAAGATAAGAACTAATGGACAGCTTGCAGAACAATTGATGTCTATCTCACAGGAAGATAGAAACTGGTAATATTGAAAAGAGAAACATAAGTCTGAAGTGAAATAACTAGTAAAAATGAACAGGCATGGTCCTGAATTATACTGGCATTAAAAATTGGCTATGTGCTAGTGAAATTTGCTTCCTAGACAGACTTGAAACTCATTGTCAATACTTCTCAATGCAGAAGATTGAGTAACCACATCTAAAGAACTTTATAAACATACTGATAGAAATGGAATTGAGTTTAAAAATGCAGGTAGTAAAATTGTTGGCCAAGAGACTAATAACAAAAATGTCGGATACAAACTAAGAAATTATTAATTAATTACTGGGAAGGAAACTTGTCTAGCTGTAGTAATTTCATCATGGTGTGACAAAGAGGTCAATTCAGGAATGAGGAAATAATTTGGAATCTGGTTTTCATCCAACAAGGTAGTTTAAACAGAGAGCTGGAATTGTTGTCTCTGTTCAAAGTTTTACTGAACCTTTCTGTATACAGTATATAGCTTTAGTCATCCATGGTTCAAGCTGGATGAAATCAAACTTAGTACAGAGGAAAATACTAGGTCAAAATGGAGTACCACAAACAAAAAATAAAATAATTTTGCTTCTTTAGTGCAGAAAAACAAATGTAAAGAGAGAATATGATTGCTGTCTATAACTGTATAAAAATAATGTTTGAACTGAAGAACAGCTGTGGTATAAACAGAAATAAACTACTTGGGGAAAAAAATAAATAAACCAAGTTAGAGAATATCAAAAGGTTTTTTCTCATTAAAGAAGATCTGAAGCAGACTTGTGAAAGGACTTTTAAGACCTAAAATTAAGGTCCTTTTTAAATTCAGATCTGCAAATGAAGTTTTAAAAAAATGTTATCTGATTAGGTCCAATGATCCAAAATGAAAGTATTTGATAATAAATAGGACCTGATATAGGACAGAGAGACTTAAGCAATACTTCAAGCATAGGTCATGAGCACCACCAGCTTTTTCATTTACACAAGTGTTTAATCATTTTGATATAAAGTCATATCCTGAGTAATTTCATATCTGGTTCCTAAAAAAAAGCAGTGAGAAAACAAGACTCTAAAATACATTTCTGCTTTCCTGACCCTGGACCTGACTTGAAACTATGTCCGTCACTGATTGTCACTGTAATTGACACTGTGAGTAAACTCACATTAATTTCCACCGGTGAAAATATAGCCATGGAGCTTTAGAAAATCTCATCAATAATTTTGACTTGAATGAAAATCTGATACATGGATTGAGTTTGTTGCATCCGCATTAGATCAAAGACTCTTATCTACATCTTAGGAAGCAGCTGAGTAGCTAAATGTATGTTTTACAAAAGCATATAGGTAGAAAACATAATTTTCCTTCAATATGTCTTGTTAGCTTGAAGTATTTTTAATCCAAATTCCATAAACATGGCACCATTCCTTTGTGTCTAGTATTCTATGATAGGAAAATTATAGGAAAATGTGAAGTAGTTGAAATAAACATCAAAATTTAATAACTGAACAGATAGATCCATTAAAATGTTAAATGTCTTTGATACTGAACAAATCTCCTTGTGGCTGATAAATATGACACCAGGCACACAGGAGATAGAATCATTCCTAGAATGGTAGCTGAAGGACAGATAGGATGAAGGAAAGTATCTTATATGGCACAAAGCATCTGTATTTTGGTTCTCAAATCACTTCCCAAATATAATTTTCTTTTTAGTCATTTAACCTTTTAAAAAAATGTAAGGTTTTTGTTTTCTTTAGTTGAAGCCTGTTCTCATGTCCTTAAGTAACCAATTGCAAGCCAATAGATAATATGAAAAGGAGTAATAGAAAGAAAAAAAAATATTGACAAAAGAACAATTCACAAAATAGTAATCATTATAAAGAGTATTATTTACAATATATCATATCATACTTTGTACATAACAATAGAGTAAAATGTTAAATAATATGTATTATTATCAATATGTAATCTGTCATTGATATATTACATAATTGTATGAGATAGTAATACATGCATGCATGCAATGATAGGAAAGAATATAAGGCATCAAGTCTTTGTGATAGGCTTCAGCTCCCCTATGTTAATCTGGTTATTTACATGTTATATTGGTACTGTTACTTGCTTTTTAGTCAATGAAAGATAGTAGAAACTTTTTCAATTGGACTCACCTATTTTCCTGACTTGTGCACTTGTCAGATGAATTTCTTTCCATAAAGGTAGTTCAGAGATGTCTCAGGTCATGGCATTTGGCATGTAGGCTTCTGCGTTTGGTTAAACATACACTACCTCTGGCAGTGAGATCAAAGTTATACTTTGTAAAACATTTTGTAATTATATTTCTTCTATTATGTGTCTTTTACATTTGTGTACAAATTGTTTTTGTATTCATTGCAGTCAGTAAGCATTACTAAGTTCAGTGACACTGGGCTGGCATAACTGAAGTTGTGTCTTTTTTTAAATTCTCCTGCATGATTTTCCTGTCACAAATTTCCAGTAGTCTGCGTCTTTCAAATGGATTAATACTGTGGAATTGCAGGTAATGAAAATTTCTCTGCTGAATGACACAAATATTAAAACCAACTGTCTGCACTTCACTAATATCAGCAGGGTCCCCCAGCTTCAATTTTGTTGAACTAATTCATGCCACTTCAAATTTTATTACAACTTGAACTTTCATTCCATAATTAATTACTTGAGCAGCATGAATATGCCCTGGATACTGCAAGATTAGAGCCTGCTTTTCTACATCTTAGTTCAGAGACCTTTTTTTTCTTAGTACCAAGATGTGCTGAAGCCAATAACCCTATCTAGATACAGAGAATTTAGTTATGAAATTTTAGTTCAAAGCACTTCCAGTACAATGTTAAAAATTAGTTTATCTTTCTTTCCAGCTGTTCACAATTTAAAGAGACAGGAACACAGGAGATATCCGTGTTGTTCTGGGGTGGCATTTAGAGGCTAACAAAATTACTCAAGACTTTTTTGACATGGTATTAGACACCTGTATTTAAGTAGTTGAATCACACTCAGAATCTGAGCTAGCAGCTTGGCCACTTTTATACCATTAGAGACAGTCACTTGCTGGACCAATTCATCCCACCTTAAAAGAGAGAGAATGACTTGCAGCCTGGAGATATCAAGCTCTCTCCATTGACTATCATGAAAACACAGTTATTATTTGGACTAGGCAACTGATTTTTTGTACAGCTAATTTAGGCTGAGATGTTTATTAATCAAAAGGGACAAATGTCTGTCAGTGACTCACTAGCAAGAAGAGATATGTCTATAGAGATCTAACTACATGTGAGAGATATTTGGAGGCTCTCTGCCACAGAGGGCAGAGGTTTGATACTAGTAAGACAGAGGAACTGTACTCACAAAATAATGTGGAGAATTTTACCTCTGCTTTGTAAAAAGGGAGCAATGAGTAGTCATATTGTAAAAGAATGCAAAATCCTTCTGTGTTTTCTTCAGAACCTGGTTTTGTATCTATGTCTGCAAAAATATGTATGAGATTCTGAAATGAATAAATTAATGACAGAGTTATTTTTATCATGGAAATGCTGTTGTAAATTGTTATGTTAAAATAGATACTCGACTTCCATTAAAGTGTGTGATTGCCTTATGAATATCCAAAGAAAGAAATTTTCTGTGATTGAAACAGAATTCAGAAGGAAATTTGGTCTGTTAATTTTACTCTGTTTGGCGTCATTCTGACTGTATGAAATATTCAGGTATGTTCTTTCAGAAACTGCTTCACCCATTACCAGTAGCATGAGGATGACTAGATCCTATCCCTCTACTCCATTTTAAACTCTACTGAGTGGTCCTCATGATGTACTTGTTCTGATATTGCTCTTTTAGACATCTAATAAGGAAGAAAGATCCACATGTCCTATTCCACCTTCTCCATTTCTTATTGTACTGGTTTTGGTGGGGATACAGTTAAATTTCTTCACAGTAGCTTGTATGGGCCTGTGTTTTGGATTTGTGCTGAAAAGAGTGTTGATAAAGCATTTATGTTTTAGTTACTCCTAAGCAGTGATTACACAGTGTCAAGGCCTTTTCTGCTTACCACAGCATCCTGCCAGCAAGTTGGCTGGGGATAGGCAAAAGGTTAGGAGGGGACACAGCCAGGACAGCTGGACACAGGATCTCACCTAACCAAAGACATATCTCATGCTGCATAACACTGCAGCAGTGTTCAGCAAAACAATCTGGGAGGTGGAGGCTAATGGCGGCTGCCATTGCTCTAGGACTGGCTGGTCTTAAAACTCATAGGTTTGCTCACTCTTAGTCTTCTGATTCTCCCCACCCATACCTCTGTCAGAGAGTGAGTGAGCAGTTTTGTGGGGTATAGCTGCCACTAGCTGGGTTAAACCACAAGCCTTATAATGGTGCTTACAAGTTGATATTTTATATCTGAATTTCTCATTATTTTTTAAAGCATACTTTGATTTCTACAATAGTTTCAGCTTCTTTTTCTCTGTCACATGAAAATAGATCAGTTTCCCTATTTATTTAAATATTTTTTTTACACTTGATCCTGTGATTTTCACTGCCCTGAAGCTGTAATGGTGACATTGTTCCCAGTGTTCCTGAGGTATAATTGATCATTCAGGTTAGTACAATTTTGTAATACAATCTGTAACTTTACCTTATACTCTCCGGAAACATTTCTGACATGATATCCCCCAAATAACAAATAAAAGCTTTAGGTTGCCTGAAGGTCACCAAAGAGATGTGTCTGCTACCTCTAACTGCTTTCTGTGCATATTAGGATCACCCATTAAATAGAAAACTAACCATTTTTGCAGCGTACATTTAGCAACATGCACAATATGAATTGCACTAGACAAGATCCTTCATGTATAAGACTTTAATAAGAATATTAGCATCAGGTATGAGACCAAAGAAAGAAAACAAGTGCACAATTGAAAAACATCTATGTTCTTGCAATACATAGGGAAAAATTATTTTCTTGGATGGAGTTCTCCAAGCCCTCATCATTTAGTAAAGATGTACATGGCACTCACAAAATCCAATTAGAAAGAAAAACTTTCTCATATCATTCCAGTATATAATAAAGCACAATTTATTGGTTGGTGTAAAATGTCATTCACTTCAACTGAGTCATAATGTTTTAGATAAAGCTGAATAGGAGACCTTGAAATGGAGCAATATTACTTGAGATGGTTTGTTTTCCCTTTAATAGTGTTCATGTATTCTGTTTCACAAATTGATGAAAAGTGGCCTTGCATGTTGGTAAGATTTTGATTAATACATCTTAAAGACTTACATGAGAATAAAAAACAGATAGACCTTTTCTGATAATATTAACAGTCACGTGGAAGAACAGGAAACAGACTCCTAACACTTTTCAATTAAAAAAACCTCTATATTAAAAACCTCTGTGAAAATATCTATATTTGGGGTCCTTGTGGGTTACTACTCTTTTAACATGAAAGGGGATATAGCTTTCGAAAGTTTTTTTATGGAAACCTAGTCACTGGTACGGCTCTATGAGAGCAATGTGGAAGCACTGCATACAATAATGTTCAAACTTCTGTATACCTCTGAAGATGAATCTTCTGCTTCTTTTTATCTGAGTGCTTCCAGCAAGATGATGTAGTTCCTATGTAGAAAATAATCAACCACTTTTATCTTCATTGTATAAGGAAAGAATGGAGATGCTAAGCATTTTCTTCCTTTCATTTTTCAGGTTCTATCTGGTTATGGTCACTGGTGTTGAGTGCATAGATCATCTTTTTTTCAAATTGTAGGCTACAGATTGTTCCACATCTAGTCAGTTTGGTAGATCATGGTACCACTTATGAATTGTGTTAATTAATCCCCATGAAATCAACAATCAAGTTCAAATATTGGAGATGACAGCCTTCTGTTACCCTTTAATGAGTATTCCAAATATTAGGGATTGTATTATGTTTATTGGCCATGTTCCAATGAAATTATTTTGTCTCTATTTTGCTCAATGACTGTATGATTTAACAAAACCCAAATTGCATATAGAAGATAAATGCTGCTTTCACTTCTTTGAGCATATTATCAAACAAAAATATAAACATATCCTATGTATAAGAATTCTAAAATATTTATTGTAGAACAGAAGCACCTTTAATCTTAACAGAATATTTAAATTCTAAGCAATTATAACCTTTACATACTAAATGTAATTTATTTTTTTTTTAAGTTTTACTATGCCAAGCTGTTTATATTTATGATCAAATTGGGATTAAAGCAAGTAATGCCTTTTTCTTTTTTCCACAGTGTTTCCCTTCATTTCTCATTTGTTGGCTCACAATGAGGAGGTTCAGAAATGGGAAGTTGTTAGGGGCTCTGTTGCTATCTGAATAATAATGCCTCTCACTGATCCTGTAAATACTGTCTATGAGTTATTATGTGCTACAAAACTATTGAGAAAACCCCACTGAAATTGTCTTCTTTGATCTCTTTGAAAGATAATCTCCTCCAAATAGAGTCAAGTGCTCAGAAGAGTGGTAAATCTAAAGGTCTTGCTTCTCAGTAAACTGTTAGCATTAGAACTAATTATCCTTCTGCCCATTGTTCTGTAGAACCATTATCATAACTCTAGCAAAAGATCATTACTTTGATATGGGGGACATAATAATCAATTTTAATGTGATATAGTGTTCCAATTTATTCTGTCAGGTTGAGCTAAGAAATTTGTGAGAGCTTTTCTCAGCCTCCACATTTATAGAATAGATGGGACTGGAAATTAATAACTTAGATCTGAGATTTGTGTATTGCTGATATAAGGCTTTTTTTTTTTTTTTTTTTTTTCTTTTACTTATTGTCTCTGTGGCATTCAAATAGTTTGGACATAGCTGAAAAAAAAGAACCATAGTGAAAAGTGTTTATCACAGGATGCCTATAACATACAGAACTTTGTCTTGGGTTTTACTGTATTTTTTAAAAGAAAGTAACAACCCAAAATATGTGAAAGATGTTTGAATATCCAGAGCCTTTAATGAAAATAATGACACTTAGTGCTCCTGTAACAGTAAGAAATATTTATTTCATCTTTGTTTATTCTTCAGTTCAAAATGTCTGAAAGCCATATGTCTAAAGGCCAATTTTGAAGTCCACCAATGATACTTTTTATAGCATAAAATGGAGAGTATGTAGTTCACATTGTGTGTTGTGATATCAGAACACCTGGAAATGCTTGAAAATGCAAAACCTATTAAAAGATGTTTAAAGAACTATATAGCATAACAGGAAGAAAATGTGCTATTGTCTTGTTTATACTACTTACTGGGAGCAGTCTCAGAACAATGTCTGGATTTTTTTGGGGGGGAAAGTAATTGGTTCATTTAAAAAAAATAGAAGCTACCAAGTTAACTCAGATTTTGCTAGACAGATGCTGAGACCATGAGAGACTGCTGGACAAGACATGGAAAGGGACAACCCAGGGAGGAGGAAAACTCAGTAAAGGTAGGGGAAGAACAAGAATGAAAAAATGGAGAGAAGGTGGCAATAAAAAGAGATGGGCACCTGTAAAAAAATTTTCTAGACCCACCTGGATTCAGTCCTGAGTAATGTGCTCTAGGCAATTCTGCTTTAGCTGGGGAGTTGTACTAAATGATCTCTAGATATCCCTTTCAATACTCTGACAATTCTGTGATTCCGTGATTTGACTTTACACATTCATACAGTGCAGATGTTTTTGGAATCAAGACCCAGGAGTAAACAGAACTGAATAATTTGACAGCGTAGGTATATCTGTTGAGGCAATAAAGGCGCTAATCAAAACCTGACTCTTAGCTTGCAATCTAGGAGATCAGAAAGAACACTTACACCCTACTACATTACAGCACACATGTTCCAGAAAGTAATGGCACTATATTTTGCAGCAATACATCCATCTGTTTTTCTAGAAAAGGAATTGAAATGTTCTATCAGTTTCCTAAGGAGAAACTATCCAGATGAAGAAAGCTGCTTGTTCTCTTTGAATTAAAATATCTTGTAGCAATAGTTCTCAATAATTTACAGTAGTCCTACCTCATTTGAAAGCCCTAATAATAAATTAATCATCTTTAAGATGCAAATCAGTAATGTATTCAAGGACTGTTTTTGACTGAAGCGTGTCTTCAGTAGTCCACTGCTAGAATGTCCTGTGGGAACTGATCTCTGCAAGACTGCTCCAAATCCACTTCTGTTGGTCTCATTTTCTTTCTTCAAGGCTATGCTTTTTGCTGGTATTTTCTGGTTTCAAGCCTGTAGCATAAATCCTATTGGTACAGCTCTATCAGAGGCAGACATCTTGCTCTGCAGATTACAACAACACCAGATTCTTCCTTATCTGTCCAGAAAAAGACTTTAATGTGGACTACTCTTTATTTTGAGGGAAACTACCGTGGTATTCATCTGAGAAAAAAAAAAAAAAAAAAAAAGAAAATCTTACATGTTAAGCTTTCATGCACAATACAAAATTCTATTTCTACTTTGCTCCATCTCCTCTGTTTTAAATGAATGTGATACAAGATTCAATAAGTATTTCAAATGGAGTCTATTAACTTCTATAAAGTTTGAGTCTGATTCTGAGAATCAGGAAATGCCTGCAGTAAAATACATCCCTTCTTTTTAATAAAAAAACTAAACGTTTTCATCATAATTTTAATTTCATGTATCATAAAGTTTTAATGCATTCTTTTTATTCCAATTTGATATAAAAAGAAAAATAAGTTCCTTATTAAAATTATAGTGGAAAGTTGCCTTGTACTCAGTTCGTTCAAAATATCTTTACATCTAGTATGTATAGTACCCTACATACCAAGTACACCAAAACCAAATCAACTTGAAGTTTCTGAAAGGAAAAAGTACTAACTTCTAATCATGATGGAATTAATGAGGATCACATCTTTGTATTTTCTATTTTAAATCAAGTATTGCCATATAAGATTTTTTTAGTAACATTTTCTGGTCATCAAAAGGGTGATCACTGATAAACTGTATTCAATGAGTTATAGAATGGTTAGAACTGGAAAGGACCTTAGAGATCATCAAGTTCTAACTCCCCTGCCATGGGCAGGGACACTTTCCACTAGACCAGGTTGCTCAAAGCCCCATGAAGCCTGGCCTAAAACACCTTACGGGATAGGGCATCCACAGCTTCTCTGGGCAACCTCTTCCAGTGCCTTACCACCCTCACAGGAAAGGATTCATTTCTGGAATCTAATCTAAATCTTCCTTTTTTCAATTTAAAACCGTTATCCATTATTTTGTCACTACACTTCCTGACAAAGAGTCCCTCTCCTGTTCTCCTGTAGGCTCCCTTCAGATACCGGAAGGCTGCTAGAAGGTCTTCCTGGAGCCTTCTCTTCTCTGTATTCTTAAATGAGATCTATGTTTGCTGACTTAATGGAATCTGCTAGTAAAAAAAAAAAAATACTTTAAAGTGTCTTTACCATGATATTGAAAATAAAAATTTGTTTCTTGTTGCACTAGCTAATAATTTACAGAGGATTAAACACTTTAAAATTAACCATATGTCAGAAGAGATGTTCAAATGCATAACTATAGGGGTTTTTTTAAATCCTGGGGTTTGAAAATATCAACATATTCTGTTTTATGAAAATATTTGATTTTAAGCAAGAAGAGGGCAATAGATACTGCACAAGACTGTTTTGTTGCAGTGTTTGACCTCTAGGTCATCTTGTAAATTATATGTCCTGACAGCTTCTTCAGGCAAGACAAATATGTATCTTAAGTCTTGGAAGATTAAATCAAAATGACTAACACATCCTTCTTTAACAAAGCCTCAATTGTAACTCAGAGTACAAACAAATTTTGACTACAGGACAGAAAACAATAGGTATACAATGGCAATTGGCATTCAATTTAATTTACTTCTCGGACTAATTACATGTTATCACTGGCATCTTGACTAAGCACTGTGATGTGCCTTATTTCCGTGCTTTTCATTGCTCCATTAAAATAAAGTGCTACAAAGACCTCTACATGGGAAGGTATTATGCTGTAAACATATAATTTCCCTAACATCTTACTCTAGTTTCTTAGTTCTGATTAGCCCATTCCTACAAAATTTCTTATTTTTCTAGCTCATTTTAAATGACAAATTGACAAACTTTTTGTATCAAAATAAGACGATCTATTCTTACATCTATTCTTACAATGGTGAATATAACAGAAGTATAAATTTATGAAAATTTTAGGCGTGAGACTTCATAGCTTCATTAGTCCACAATGTGGTAGCATTGTTGCTAAATTTGACCATGGCACAAGGATTTTGCCATTACTAGTAGAACCATCAGGCACTATATTGATGACACAGCAATTAGTTGCAGGACTTTACAGTGCTTGTTACAGTCTCAGCTAGTTTTAGGCTGCTTTAACAGTAGTAGTCAAGTGTAACTACTTTAACACTGTAGTGGTCAAGTGAATATTGCCTGACCTATTACAGCTTCAGCTTGGTGAATCATACACCCGATAAGGATCTGTCAAAACTAGGTACCCATTGTGTAAGAAACAACAAGCTGTTGTGTCAAATAAGGCTGGAGAAGGCTGTAGTAAAAATTCTAGATATCAGCTGGGAAGCAAGAAGTTTTGTGGTAAGAGGGCGGATGCTCTAGTTTAAACTAAGGCTAAGGAGAAAGAAGCCACCATCATGATCGCATATTCCTGCCAGAAAATACTCTCTATGGCTAATGTCTTGTCACAGCTCCCCACCCCTCTTTTTCTTTACAAAGACTCAGAAATATCAGCCTTAGATACAAGGAAAACTGGAAGGCAATGCATAAGCTGTGGGAGGAAGAGATTTCACCTGAAGCCTGAAATGCCCTTGCAAAACCACTTCATGGCTCCAGAGAGTTAAGACAAAAGACCCATTGCATCAGGAGAGATGCCAGAGCTAGGTAAGGTAATGCAATCTGCTCCCTGTATAACAACCAGTCCAACTAAGAAAAGGCAGTGGGTGAGAGTAGTAGGCAACTCTCTTCTGAGAGGTAGAGAGTCACCCATTTGGCAACCTGACACATTCTCTAGAGATGTGTGCTGCTTACCAGGGGCATGTCACTGTGACATTGTGTTCTCCCTGTCCCTGCAAAATGAAAATGGGAGAAGAGAAAATCAGAAATTTATTAGGCTTGATAAACATTGTCCAAAGATTTCAAGATGTGGGATTTTTGATTTTTGGTCAAGCAAATTTCTTGGCTCTGCAGGGCTCTATCAGAAATAAAAAGGGTTAATCAAAAAACAGATCTGAGAAAGCAGGCTGCTGAAGTTACCATTTGATGTCCTTCATTGATTCACCAATTCTTCATTTCTCAAGATTTGAAAGTCCAGGTTCCCAGGTTCCTGGCTCCCAAAAGTGAAGGTCTCCTGACATGTCTGGCCTCTGGTTCAAGAGTTCCTGCCTCAAAAATTTTCAGAGCTGTCTTCTAGAAGTTTTATTTATAGTTCATAATTATTAAAGAAGTAGTTTTAGATATTGACTAAGACAGAAACCTTAGGGGTTTGGACTGATGTTTTGTTCAAACATAATAATAAAATTTCTTAATGCTTTAACAGAACTGTACAGTCTGCCTAATATTCAAGTATATATTCATAACTGATATACTGTTTCCCCGAATAAGAAGCTGAGAAGAGTGCATCTTCTTCTCTTGATGTTTATTCTTCAATCCACAGAATGTTTTCCATCAGTTAAAATAATGTAAGCTTTGCATATATAAGCATCTCTGCGAAATGAGCCATTCTATGAGTCAGGGAGATGTAAAGTCAATTTTCTGTGGCATGTAAAAGTTAAAGCTTATATCTTTATGAAAAACAATTTTAATACATTTTAAATTACTCAGTCACTCATGTTACCTGATATTACACATACATCCAAAAAATATAAGTATAGTGGAAAATATATTTGTTAAAATCACTCTCAGATTCAAGATGGGAAGCTAGTTATAATCAGATCAACTTCAGGATTTCAAAAAGAGATAAACTTTTGCAATTTCCTAGTCCAAATGAACACTTCTGAAAGTCAGAGTTAGGTTAATAATGTGATAGAGTGAGATATATATTGCAACATATTTCTGAAGTCTGCTGATCGCATATTTTACAAGATGTGATTTTGACATTAACTTTCTCTGGTTTACTTTATTAATAACCTTGAAAAGAGAAGTATTGTGCCTTTATATTTAGGAACAGCCACCTTTCCCTTAAGAAGGGAACAAATCTATGTTAATTTTAATAAATCCACAGGGAAGAGGAAATAAAAGTACTAGATGAAGGAGGAAAACAGTTAAAACTATGAAAGATTTCTAGGTTGAATTGTTCCTCTGGTGTCATCTCCAGCATTCCATGTGCATTAACTAGTTATTTATATTACAACTTTAGCTGTTAAGAGCATTAATTTTATCAGGCACATTACAAAATTATTTACAAAATGTCTTCTATGAGGACAGTGATTCAGCCTATATTTTCTACATAATCAAATCAATGTCTTGTAATATACAATGAATCTTATTTATTTGAAGCATCAGTACTGCCAATATGAATAAATGAAGTTGATAATTTTAGCTGTTTCGATTATTTATTGAGTGGTACAATTACCATTGTGGCTGATTCTTATGGTACAGGACTTAAATATCTCTCTTGAATGATTAATATATATGCATTTTCTTTCAGAAAGAAACAAAAAATATTTGAAACTAATGAAGGTGACAATAGTTAAATACTTTGTTCACTCTCTATTTCCATTCAACACATCCCTTGTCACAACAACTTTCCTTCCACATGAATCATAATAATTTTAACAAATTTCAGAAATAAGTAACTGGAAACAGTAAAAAATTGACTTTCCTGTAGTGAACCAGGCAGGAAATGCAACAATTGTTGAAATATAGATAAGTATTTCACAGGGGTGATTCAAACTGAATTTCCAGCAAGTGAATTCTTCATAAAAACATGTCTTAAGTATTTCATTACCTGCTATTCTTCTAGTCCAAAGTAAGTTACCTATGAGACTGGTTTTATTTTGTTTTGGGATTTCACAGAGGATTTCCACATTTCAAAGTGGCAGCAAGCAGAATCTGTACTGCAATGCTAGCTTTTCTTTAAAGTGTATGCCATGCCCTGGAGGTCTGAATAAAGTCCAGAGAGGTGGCTTCAGAGCTAATTAGTTTCCTCATGGCTCTGCTATACATTATCTTCCAAGCTCCCTTTGTTGGAGGCAGAGAGAAGACAGAAGTACAGCTGACAATTTAATGAAATCACTACATTTCGCAGCTTGACCTGCTGTATTTCAGCTAGTTTTGCAATCCATTGTTCCCCACAATATATGCCATTTGGCCCAAAATGGGAACGTAGTGCATCCACACTGATTAATTGTTTGGCTGCTGGTGCCGGAGGCTGGCTCTGATACAGGGCAGCTGGATGATCAGAGACCAGTCTGCAGGGGAGACAAAGGCATGAGAGAAGCTTTACGTGAGCAGTCCCAGTTGTCCTGGCTTTTGGTAGGGACAAGGTTAATTTTCCCCTGGCTCTAGCAGGGGCACAGGTATTCCACCCTTACCGTGCTCAGGGGGTAGCAGGGAGCTGGCCTGGAAGGGGAGGGGGGACAGGAAGCGAGTGGTGGCACAGTGCAGGGTTGGCGACAGTCTGGCTGCAGTCAGTGTACAGTCAGTATTGTAATCGTGTTTGTATACTTCTCTATCCATGTTACTGTTACCTGTTTTCTTTATTCTACTTATTCCGTTAAAGAGTTTTTGTCCCAACTCACGAGTGTAGCCCTTTTCTCCCAATCCTCTCCCCACTGCTGTGGGGTGTTTGAGAGAATAGGGCTACCACGTGGTTCTTTGTTACCCTCTGAAGCTAAACCTCGACACCACTCTGTACTCAGAAGCTGCTTTCAAGCTTAGGCCCCGGGCCCTCAGTCTTTGCCGATGCTGTATTTCCCCTAAACACTTATGAAAGCCAAACAACTCAGAACTTTCCTACAATTAAAAATTAATACCTTCCAATATTTACCAATTATTTTGGTAAATAATTCTAAAAGAATCCACAAATACAGTGGTTTTGTTTTTTTTTCCCCCCCCCGATATTTTTTTTGGACTTTGTATTGTGTGGGATTTCTCCCTGGAACCTTAATGAATGGAGGAAGAAGGAGTGACAAAAATAAGAAACTGTAAAATCTTTAGAGACATCTGCAAGTCTTAAAGAGGGAATTTCCTTTATATTCCATACACACTGGCACATACTAATTCCACTTTCATATTCCTATCAGCTTTAGTATGCATACTGTTTTTCTCATCTCTGCACCAGCATAGCATGATTTCTTTTGAATATGAATCACACCCTCCCAAAGTTATCTGTTGCCTATATCAGAGTTTACTTGAACCATAATTTGCAGCACTGTATTCTGAACATAATTTTTCATCCATTCAAACACAGTAATTCTATTGTCAACACCATGACCTTTCCATCTTCTGCTCTTTATTTCCCATTCACTGATAATTTCCATGCAGTTTGGTGTAGTTTAGGCTTCATTACTCTACTTGATAGATCTACTTCATTACACTTTGTTTTCCCCAATATTGAATGGAGACTTTCTGTAACTCAGGTTTTGACCAGCTATGTATTTGTGAAGACTATTAGAAAAAGCTAACTTTCCCTTATTTCCCCCATAAGAAAACATGATGACAAACAAAGGATCTGAGGGCACAGTGGTAATACTTCCAAATATATCTATTTTTTATTCACATCCAGAGTAAAGAGGAAGATCCAGGCAGTACCATCTACTTCCTCATGTTCATGTAAAACAGGCCTATGTTTGTTTCAAAGGGACTATTGCATAAGCGAGTAAACAACAGTGTGATCAAGGTTCAAAATTTTACTGAAAATTTTAAAGAAAAGATCAGTAAATACTATAAGAAGTGTTACAGGTAAATATAAACAATAGAGCAATTAAAAAAAAATCCAATCATTAGGCATAAGAGAGCTACTAATGTTTCAATCTCTGTTCAAAAAGGGCAAGATATTTGAAACTCATTGAAATTGGTACTCTTAACTCACAAAGGCACTTTTAGAATATCTGTGGTAAGATGCATAGTGTCTAACCTTGAAATCTTAAAAGAACTAGTAATAGAGTCTTGGTGGTCTTGAATTGGGTATGTTTATTTAATTTCTAAATAAAAATTAGAAACTGTAAACATAGCTATGAACTAAGATATATTTGCATACCCAATGCTTTCCCCTGCATATCCTCTTCCACTTCTTCTTCAAAAGAAAAAGAAAAAAAAAAAAAAAAAAGAAAGCTGACACCAACTACTACTTATTGAGACTATATTGTTTTGGAAAGAGAAAGGAATGATGATCACTTGAGCCTTTGCTATCTATCAAATTGGAGCTTGGATGGTTTTAAATCTAGAAGTAGCTAGGTCTGGGCTTTGCTGCTGAATTGCTGAATTAGTAGTTTTTTAAAGTACACTGTAATAATTAGCTCTTACATGAACTGTCCATGCTGGAATGTATTTCACTTTAATCCACGCTATAAGGAACCCAACGTTTGAGGTGTTCTGTTTTTTGGGTTGGGATTTTCTTTATTGGCTAGAGTTTTGGTTTTGGATTTTGTTGTTGTTGTTGTTGTTTTTCTGGGTTTTTCAGTTTGGGGGTTTGTTTTTGTTTTGTTTTGTTTTTTAACTTTTCAGGTTTTTAATTTCCCATTGTCTTTAGCTGGTACTCAGGGACAGGAGGTAATTGCTCAGTGCCACAGCCATAGTAGATTATAAAGCAAAAAGAGCGTTTCCTATATTAAATTATCTTAAGATGCAAATAATGAAGAACCTTTAAGCATTTAAATCCTTCAGCATTCAGAAGTGTAGGGAGTTTTTACTCTGAATCTTTATGTTATGTTGTCCTTGCACATGATAGTATTGCACTACATAGACTGTTGTATATGAAGCTTTCAATGACATCTTTCTTCATTCAGTTGTTACTTTGTTGATGGCATTCATGTCAGACAATGTTTGTTTCACTCAGGTTTAAATTAGAAGTCAGCCAGTTAGAATCAATAGAGTTACTCTAGCATAAAATAGAGAAAGATGAGAGCCCCAGAGACAGTGAACAGATGGATCACCTAGCAATGCAAATAAAAATAAGCAACAAAGTGAAGGTTTTGGAGGGTATTTCCAAAACAGCATAAAGGCTTTCTTGACACATTATTATACTTAAATCAGAAAGGTGCTGAGACTTAATCAGCAGACTGGATCCTTGTGATCCTCAAGGACAGTAAGCAAAATATGGTGAGATGTAGATGAAAACCTGCACATGCATTCTTGGATTACTCACTGAACAGAGACAGGGAGTGGCACAGACATCCATACAGACTTCCATATTTCTCCTGGGGCACTAATTATTCCATAGGCCACCAGAATCATGTAAATAAGGGAATTTCTTTTTCTTTTTTTTTTTTTTTCTCATTAATTTTGTGCCATGAATCAATTAGCCTAGAATTCTATTCCATTTTGTATTTATGCATAACCAAAGTAAGAATGAGACTTCTTAAAGAATACAATAAATATCTTTCAGAGAACAGCTTCTTCATTGCAGTTGATTTTTCTTTGTTGATAAGAGATTGAAGAGGAAGCTATTTTAAACACCAAAACTTTATACCACTTGTGGGCCAGGGAGCAGATCTTTCTAAAACTTTCTAAAACATCTTGCTTCTAACTGTACTGCCCAAATCACAGAAGGCAAAAACAGGGGCTCTGAGAATGAAGAATTGTCCACAGCAGGAGAAGATCAGGTTAGAGACCACCTGAGGAACCTGAAGGTGCATTAGTCCATGGGACCTGATGAAATCCATCCACTGGCCCTGAGGGTTCTGGCCAATGAAGATGCTAGGCTGCTTTCCATCATATTTGA
>VZRU01016420.1:16618-37480 GCA_013398155.1 Pedionomus torquatus
TCCAGGCTGAACAGCCCCAGCTCTCTCAGCCTGTCCTTATAGGAGAGGTGCTCCATCCCTCTGATCATCTTTGTGGCCCTCTGCTGGACCCATTCTAACAGTTCTATGTCCTTTCTCTGTTGAGGACTCCAGAGCTGGACACAGGACTCCAGGTGGGGTCTCACGAGCACAGAGTAGAGGGGAAGAAGGAGGGGCCAGTCTTTTTTTTCAGTGGTGCCCAGTGAGAGGACAAGAGGAAACAGGCACAAACTTGAACATAGTAAGTTCCATCTAAACATGTGCAGGAACTTCTTCACTGCGAGGGTGGCAGAGCCCTGGAACAGGCTGCCCAGAGAGGTGGTGGAGCCTTTTTCTGGACATATTCAAAACCTGCCCAGACACATTCCTGCACAACCTGTTCTGGGTGGACCTGCCCTGATAGAGGGGTTTGACTAGGTGATCTCCAGAGGTCTCTTCCAACCCCGTATCATTCTGTGATTCTAAATTTCTGAGAGTTGGTGGAGAAGAAGACACAAAATTTCATTTTATGAAGACACGAAAGATGAATCTCTTCAGAAAGATACTTACTGTGCAACAGTTGAAGGAAGTGGCAACTTTTAAACTCTACTGTGCTCTTTCTACAGAGCAATCATCCCTGAGGAGAACTGGAGGCCAGCAGAGCCCAAGGCACCTCTCCCTCATTTGCTTTTGCCCAGATGGGAAACAGAAGGAGCTGATGACGGAATTTGTCAAAGACCAGACCTACAGGTGGCTTGCAGACAATGGCAAAGAACACACCTTCATGTCTTTCAAGATAATTTGGGTAGGTTTTTTACACTATGAGGGTCAAACTACCCTTTTGCTGAAGGATTTTGACACTAGGGCTCTCAAGGGTACGTGAGGGAGCAGTTGCAGCTTATACAAAGGTGTAAGATCAGACAAAGGTATTGTAAGGTTCAAAGCCTTGGAGAATATTATACTCTTTAAATTCTTTTGCAAAGATTATAGCTACTAGCTCTGTATCTTTCTAGACATACAATAAAAATCATGTGATTTCTCCCTCTTTTTTAGTCCAGAAGCAGGCAACTCTTGGAAGAAAACACCCAGCTGAAATACATACACATCTTTTCTGTTCACTTTACAGTAAAAAAGAGTTTTGTTTCCCTTGTGGTGTATATACAAGACATTATTAGTCCTAAAAGCAGATGGGGCTGACTGCTCTAAAGGAGATTTTTTTTTTCCTTCCCATGGCTTGCTCCAGCTCTGCTTCTGCCAGTTCACATTCTCTAGATCTTCCCTTCAGTAACACCTTGAATCTAATTTCAGCTCCATCCAGGGCAAACCTGCTGGAACACTTGTCTGTATTTAAAGAGAACAGTTTCAGCACATTGGTAAGTCAAAGCTGCCCTTAATTGTGTTAGGCCTTTCAAGTCAAGCACCACCCTTCCTTTCCTTCCTCTCAGAAATAGAGCAGTATATTTGTCAGAACACACCACTTACGTACCAAAAAAAAACCCAACCATGGCTGAAAAAAATCTGTACTGCTTGTGTATCCCACTGCACTCTCCAGCCCAGACCTGGGTGAATCCAGGAGACCAAGTAAAATGGCACCCTACCATAAAGCACTTGAAAGGGTTAATGGTACCAGCCCTAAACCCAAGTGTTCTCCATATAGTTCAGCTCATCTTATTAAAGCAGCTTCATAGAATCATAGAAGTGTTCAGGTTGGAAGGGACCTTAACAATCGAGTTCCCAACCCACCTGCCATGGGCAGGGACACCTCCCACCAGACCAGGTTGCTCAAAGCCCCATCCAGCCTGGCCTTGAACACCTCCAGGGATGGGGCAGCCACAGCTTCTCTGTTTCCTTGAAGGCTGTATAAACTCTGCAGACTCAGCTTTCTACCTGGTTCTACCTGACTCTGTGGTTTTACACTTTGCTTCCTGACAATGTCCCCACGACTGGCCAGTCAAGGGCACCCTTTCCATGAATGAGTGTGCTGCCTGCTTGGCTTGTGCAAGGAAGTCCAGAATCCAGCTCAATTTAACATGTTTTGGACAGACTTGTGCTACGATGGTACTGCTGTACCTCCCCCGTCGTAAGGCAAGGATTTAAAAAGGAGAAAAAACGGAGAGGACAGGGAACAAAAATCATATATTATGGAGTAAGACTTGTAAACTAATTGCCAGCTCTGGATCTCATTTTTCGCAGGTTCCTAAGGACACAAATCAAAACTGATGAGGTAGTTTATCTGAACAGAGCATTTACAAGCCTCCCAAACTGTAACAAACAGGAAAGAGCAATATCCTGGAAGATAAAAGTCAGATATGCACTTAAGAAGTCTGCAGCAAAGAGGACTTCTTAACTCAATCTACTGATCAACAAAGCACTGTTATGTCGCCAGTGACAGTGTGCTTGTATTTATATATTGTAATTCACCTTAACATGTTATTGAAAAGAGTGTAAGATAAGAGGCCAGGAGGAAAAAAAGAAGTATGTAAATAGTTTAGGTTCAGTAAATGTTATTAACTTTCTTTTTTTCCTCACTGAGGTACAACAGAGCTGTTGTGCAATGCCTTGGACTGAATACAAACACAGACATTTCAGCTATGCCCTGACATGACAAACACGTGCGTTTTGAGCACTGATTATCACGGTTAATGATGCCTGCCAGCTGGTCCATCCCCCACCCACCCCCATTTGTATTCACTGTACATATTTTAAATCAATATGAAATAGCATTGATTTTAGAATGCATTATTCTTAAGGCAAGTAAAACATTGGTGAGGCTATCTGGGGATACTGACAGAGGCAATTAAAACATATTTCCAATAACTAACTTTGATTTAAGGTAATTGCAGTAACTGAAAAGCCAGATCCAAACAGTAGAGAAATGTGATACTGCCCTCTCCCCCCCAAAAAAGCCAGTAATGTTTTTTCCCTCTAATCACTAACAGAAGTGGTGAAAAGCACATCTCAGTTTCAGGTTATTAAAATTTAATGAATTTCAATGCTAAACTAACTTAAGGAATGCATTCAAAATGGTTTCAGCCAGCAGTTATTTAACATTTATACTATATTCCTAAATGTATTATTTCCTTTATGTGGTCCCTGGGTAATATATGAAGCCTTCATTATGCTGTCAGTCAAAAAGTCACAAATACAGCCACAAGCATTCACATACCAAACTTCTAGCGAGTTACCATATATTGACGTGCCAGTTCTGTGAAAATAATTTCATAGGCCGTAAGTGAAAACTCACTGTGGGAAATAATTAAAGTGGACAATTCAGAAAACTTTACAAAAATACTTCTTTTTATTAAAAGCAGCAATTTCAAGCAGAACAATACACAGAATGTAAACATCACTAAGTTCGGCTCCAGCCTGCCGAACCTTCGAGAAAGTCTACACTAAATGCATCTACCGTACTAGCGAGTTAACAGACTATATTATAATTTGAAAATATATTTTCTACTTTGAATTAAGAAAAAGTCATTTATCGTAGTCTGTCCCAGCGCCAGATACTGGCATCGTCACACACAGCTATAAGGATACTACTATCCCTGCTAAAACTGGTTTGTCGAATGGCAGCGACACATTTAGGATGAGTAAGAGTCGTACACCTATAAATAAAAGAAAATTATTCAGCCACAGTGTTACATTCGCTCTCACTACTCCATTACCAGCCTCTTACTTCTGTGACCTAGGAGGAACTGAAGGGCAAAATGAAGCATTATGCCCTTCCCAGTATATTTTGTATTCCAAACGCAGACTTGGAAAGCAGGAATTTCCTTTTCACTGCCATCCTCATCCACATCATTTTCACTGACCAAAAGCTTACTGAATCACGGTATTGGGGACTTTATAATGAATGTTCTTTCCCAGTGGTTAGGTATAAAATATCATAACTGGCTGATTAAAGACTGCAGCATTTTCAGGAAGTTCCTATGTTATGTATATATACCTGCACACGCACATATTTATATAGATTAGATCTATAAAATATATACATGTAAGTATAATTTATGACATGTGATGCATATATTAGTTATACACATAGCATATATGTTTTATACACATAATGGGTTTGGTTTTGGGTTGTTTTGGGTTTTTTTAATATTTGTACATTTATATATAAGGCATGCAAGTGAGGAACTGGAAAGCCATACTGTTTCCTCCACAAGATCCTCACAGATAACTTTTACATGCTCATTACTCTAGTCTTTTCACCTATTTCTCCAGCACATCTTAATTCCACTTAATTAGTTTGTAAGTCCTTTATGGAAAATTGTCTTTTACTATATCTATCTATGGTACCCAGCAAAATCTCATTAGGGACTCATGGCAATATTGTAATAATATAAGTAATAACTCATTAAGAAATAATAAATGTTTATCTTCAGGGGCTCAGAATGTTTACTTACCTAGTGGTTAAAATGGAAAAATGACTAATACTATTAAAGAATTTCTACAGTTAGAGGAAAACGGAAAGTACGCCAACTGCCTGTCTTAAATAAAATAAAAGTACTCACTTGGCTTTATGAGGATCCTCTATTTCTAAATCCCAAACATAAAGTTTGCCAACCTGATTGCCCAGAGCAAGCATCTTCAAAAGAAAGCAGAGGACACAGAGATTTTAAAATACTATCTCAAAGAATGGACATCAGACTCTTCGAATCAGCAAAGTCAAAGCTCACACACACCTTTTGCCAGAAATCCATTGAGAACCTCATGTACCATATATCACACTGGCTGTAATCAAATCTCCCGAGTATGGTCACATTCGACTCACTGGGCTTGATTTTATCTATATCATCTTCCATTTTGCCAGGTTTCCAGCACACAATGGCATTTTCACAAGACTGAGGTGAAAGAATGAAAAGAAAAAAAAAAAGAAAAAAAAAGAGGAAAAAAAATCATTTATAATTTATACTGCACGGTCAGTTTAACTATAATTACAGCCAAACATTTCATCTCATGGCTTCCCTAGTGACGTTAGTAAAGTACAACAAAACACCTCACCGCTGTCTTTGTATCGCAGCCACATCACCAACAACATGTCATGGCCCATTGCTGGGAACCTGCTGCCGTCACAGTTTTACCAGGTAACAGGATGGCAGGAACCCTCCCTCACCCGCTTCAGGGAAGTCAACCAGATGTGCTCAAACACACTTTCCTGAACCATTTAAATTAATCTTCATTCGAGAATTATTCACCCTGTCGTAATAATTTTACTTTTTAAGTACAAGCTGCTTATCCACACATCATAACAGTTCACAGAATTAACAATAAACCCCATAAAATCATTTCACGCAGCATAGTAAGTCAACTTAACACCCACATTCTAGTAAAACATGTACATGTACCGTTTAAGATCCCCAAAACAAACAAATGCGAATAATAACTGAAAAAGCTGTTGCTTTACCTTGGAAAGAATTAAATCTCCCAACCATCGTACACAGTCAACATAGTTTCTGTGTATGTCTCTCGTAGAAAAGTCAGGAAAGTGAATTTTCTGGGAAATAAAAGGCCTGTAGAGAAAACTGCCAAGTGAGGTCCAGAGAAATGAACAAGCACAAGTCAAATTTTTAACGGCCAGTTTTAGGATATGTTGATGAGAAAAGGACAACCCTGTCTTTTTTGTTGTTTTAACAGCTTTACAACAAAGTCGATTTTCTATGTTTCTATGGGTTCTTTACATATTAGGAACAGTCCCTGTTTTCACCCTCATTCCCTTCTGCAACACTTAAATTTTTAAATAGAAAAGCACGCCTTTTTTTTTTTTTTTTTTAAAGCACACTAAAAAAGCATCATTTAATATTTGGTAACATTACCAAAAAAAGCAAGAGTATTTCACAGCTAGTCTCATTGCTGAACATGTTCAGTGTGTTTTAGACTCTTCAATTCTCTCAATAGTTTAACTGGAAGTTAAGATTAGAAAGGTGATGAACTTAATAAAGGAGGATTTAATTGCTATGTTTACTTGACGATTTACCGCTATCTAAGGTCAGATCAGAGAATCATGAAAATTAAGCTTATTACTATTTAAACAGTTTTGTGCCCACCCTAAATTCAAATAACAGATACAATAATTGTAATAATTCCTCAATATAAAACCATTTGCTATGTTTAATTACATCAATTTAATTCCTGCCTAGAAATTTTGAGGTAAGACAAAGAAAAAACACCAACATCCTGAAACACAGTGAAACACAAGCTTTAATTAATAATGATAGAGATAATTCTTCCATACATTTTCTATTCAAGCAGATAAGAAAGAATCAAGATATTTAAAAACACAAAAGTGTCAAAACTTTTAATCTGAATTCAGTAAAGTTCTACTGAAGCAAAAATCAGTAAGACATGTCATCTAGAGAGATCATGTACTCTGCAAAATTCCCTGGTCTCTCACTATCCCCAACAACTCTCAAATTGGATAGGAATTAACCTGGGCCATAACAGAAAAATCATATTGTGCAAAGACAGCCAAGAAAAACTACGTACCTGTTGGTTTTATTTGGGTTATACTCATAAGACTCTTTGATGGCATTTATCATTCTCTTGGAATTAATTCTCCAAAGTTTTAGAGAGTGATCCATCCCACAGGACATGATTTTTTCACCAAGAAGATCATAATCCTATGGATATGAAATAATTTTGAGGACCCCCAGCCCAAGCTGCATTATAACTCAGATTTCATTCCATCATTTCTGTCAAAACAGCATTTTCACCTTAGAGAAGACATTACAACTGCATATTTCAAATGGAAAACTACTAATAACTTAATCCCACTCACTGCAGAGCAGCATAGCATCTTAATAATTCTGTTTACTCTTTCTCAAGAAGGAGAGGTATATTAAACAGCACTGACAGACAATGAATCTACTGCTAGTGCTCTCCCCTCCACAAATTTCCTAGGTTTCATTTTTTGGAGCAACTCTAGCAGAATTCCAGGTTTACTACAAGGGTGATGACTATTTATAACCACAAGAGAATAATACAGTGTCAGGTTTCGTAGAGATGCACCCCTCACCTTTCAGCTCACACAACAGGAATGAAAAAAGTTCTTAAAAGCAGCATATGTAAAGTCAACTACTCTATTTGGTATTTGCTGGGTACCACTGTCTGTTCACAGCCACTGAAAAGCAGCATAACTCACCTGAAATAATTTCTTTCCTTCCCTACCATGTCTCTCAAGCTTGATTTGCTCTTGCTGCTTTGGCATGACAAGAGCTCAAGAACTTCAAAAGTGGGACCATCACAGAAACTTTTTACTCTTTCTAGCCCCACTGAGCTTGATTTTTTATTTATTTTTTAACTTCTAGGCTGCACTGTGAAAAGACTACCTAGAGGAACACACAGAAAGTGAACACCTGCCCTGTACATTGAGAGGTGGCCAAATAAATTACACCATCTTATATTTAAACTTCTCTATCCCTTTAAAACAGTATTTATGCACTTCAGGGGATTTTTTTGAATAGGCATAATATCAAAAACAGTGCACAAGAGGATTAGGAGTTGCATATTGTAAGCTTACTACCCTCTGTAAATCTAAATCACTGCCCCACAGTCTTCCACTTACTGCACTTAACACCTCATCCCTGTGCCCTTCTACTCCTCCAAATATTGCAACCAGCGTGTCTGTCTGGATGTTCCACAGCCTCAATGCATGATCTATAAAGAACAAATAAAATTACATGCTGCTTTTTATAAGTACATATGAATCATATATTTCAGCTTAACCACTTTCAATAACAGGTGTTCATGTAAACATCAAAAAGGCACTTAATTCTTCTTCACTTGTTAGAAAAAAACAAAACCACATTAACTAAAATTGCTATTACTACTAAACTGCCATTAAAATCGTCTATAATTCAGAAAGCGCACCCACAGCCCTCCCTTAGGGCCAGCTTTTAGAGATAAAATCCTTGGATCCTCAGATCACCCAAAACACAAAGAAGAGCCTGGTCTTGGATAAGTATGGCTTTTATTCAGTCTTATTTCAAAAATAATTGTATACATCAAAAAAAAGCTAGAATTCTTTTCAGCCATTCTTGCATTAGCATTCAGAGTTGTGATTTTCCAATTTTTTAATCTTTAAAATATTATTCTTTATGAACCAAAGACTGCAGGGATGGAGAAACTGTTTTTATAAATCAGAAATTCCAAAGTCAATTGGACAAATCCACTTACTTAAAGAAAATTTTAACAATTTCTAATGAAGAACCGTTACTGTATTTCCC
Source organism: Pedionomus torquatus (assembly GCA_013398155.1). Classification (NCBI taxonomy): domain Eukaryota; kingdom Metazoa; phylum Chordata; class Aves; order Charadriiformes; family Pedionomidae; genus Pedionomus; species Pedionomus torquatus. Next base: position 24,841 of record VZRU01016420.1, read on the forward strand.
ATGTGGGAATGGGAACCTCTATGTCCTCACCTTTTGGATTCTACAAGCACGCTGACTTACAGTGACTCCAAATGAAAAGCCACACAGTCCCAAATATTTCCTTATTTTTCTACTCATCTCTCAGCCAAGCAGTTCTGAGACTCTAATATCCTACTGCCATACACTCTCTTGAAAATAGTACCTGGCCCAGAGATTGTACATTAAAACTTGTAATACTACTGCTGATGTCAAAATGTTATTAAAAAGAGAACCTAGAAAATATACAGAACTCAAGACTCACAGCACAAAGTTGACATTTGCAAGAATCAGAGAGGTTCCCAACTCCTATTCTCATGTAGCTTCATCAGAAATATCAAGTAAGATAAAGTCAAAAGTCCCCTTGTTTGAGTGTTTCCAACTCTAGCATTCCTGAAGGCTGGCTCTTGTGGCGGATCAAATACCCCCTTACTTAACAAAACAGTCAAGATCAGGAGGCTGTGACTGTTCAGACGTTGTGGACAAGCCTGTAAGACACTATACAAAAATACCCTCACTTCTCCCTTCACTGACGTGCTTTTTACATCAAGTCCAATTAAAGTCAGGGCTGCTCCTAAGCAATACAGGAGTGAAGATTTCCCCATGAAAGCAGTGGTGAACGCTGGTTGTGACATTAAGACATCCCCACTAGATGGCAACGTGATTCAACTTAAAAAAAAAAATTAACTGTTGGAAAGGAGTAAGCAACCCCAATGCTCGTGCTTCTTCTTTCCTAAAAGCAGCACTGCTCACCGTCTGTTTGCACCACGGGTGGAGTAATGTTTATTGTAGGCCATGGATTTAACGTGTACAAGATATATAGCCATAGAAGAGCATGATTTTCTCTAGACTTTCAAGGTAAAATCAAGGTTCAGTGCCACTTAAAAAAATTTCATGGAGGTTTTGGCTATTTTCAAGGCAAAGGTCCAATCCAAAGTATCTTGATTTATATAAATATATTTAAGAAAAAAAAAAAAAAGAAAAATATATTTTTCCTCACCTTTGCTTACAGATAAAAGAAGATTTGGATCTCTCGGATGGAATTTCAGTTCATTGATTGCATTTCCATGGCCCACGTAGTGCTGGGATAGAATTCAGAGACCAAGTTATCATTTCCACACGTGTTTACATATATTTAGAAGACAGATGTTTCACGCCTTATTGAAACACAGGCTGTATCATGAAGTTTGGAGCACTCACCTTTATGCACTGCATTGTAATAGGATTAATTATCCTAATAATACCCCTGGACCCTGCCACAGCCAGAAGAGGATGGCTCGTATTGCTATCATATGTCCATGCACATGTATAGAAATTTTCATCTGCCTATAATATTTTACGTTAAGGAACACAAAATTAAAAAAATCCCTCCTATTGCTTCGTTTTTAAGTAAACTTGTTGCTATTTTATGCCCAGCAATCTCTGCTGGACCCAATAAGAAAAAGATATATCTTTGATTATACATCTGCAAATACAACCAACATCACCTTTTCTACAAGTGCCAGTTTCCTCACTTCTATTCCATAACACCTGCTCTCTCTCGGAATCACTTTTCAACCTCTTTCGCCAAAACATACGAAGACTAGGAATAAAATAAGAACCGGGTTCACAAGTTCTTGACTTGTATACTGCAAACGACCAACACAACTTATTACCACTTCAGAGCATGAAACGCAATTCTTAGACTTTAAGCCCAGTTTCAATTCATGGAGAAACTGAGACCCTTGTAAAGCAGTGAAACATTACACAAATATTAGTGTTGGGAAGATTAAACTGATGGAGAAACAGTTTTCAAATATTTTAGTGCAGCATGATCCACAACTTTGCATTTTTATTATTTTTTCACTGAGAGGGAATCTAGGATGTGGAAAGAAGCAAGACTTGGACCTAACATAAGGAATGTGCCACATAAGCAGAGTATTAAGTCACAGACAAAACCTTAATGCACTTTTTCCTGCAAAGCCACTTCTTTTTTGATAAAAAGGAAGCCAACAAGTGGCTTTTTAACTTAAAAGGATACATCAGCATCCACATAGGACTGCAACAGACGAATTTCTCCTTGGGAATGACATTCATATAAAGTAACCTGGAAGAAAAAAAAGAAAAAAGTAAGAGAGATTGCTGCTTACTTGTGATATTTCAAAAGGAATTCACATGCACCTGCGTGTTGGCTTCCTGGCGGGAGAGGCAGTGTGCCTTTATGGCTTAGATCTCATTCTTCATCTGTTTGTTTCCAACAGGTGGAAACAGTTTAATAAAAGAATGCTCCCAGCAGTCTCAGTGAAGCACCATGCCAGAACTCCTCAGCAGTCCTTCCCAGACACTTAAATCTACTATTTGAATTGTCTTAGTAAGATTAAGCTCTATTTGGAATTAGTTACCGCAGCCATCTCTAACTTGAGCTGGTCTTTTAATGAGCTGTCGATACCTTGTTTAATCTTAGTTTAGCACTTTCAGTAACCGCCAAGTGGAACAAACCTGGCAATGAAAGGTTTCTTGTTTATTCACAAGACTTGCACAGAATGCACTTCAGGAGTTATTTTCAAGACTGAAATGACATAGATCCTTATTTAGAAAAAGCCTATAAATTCACTCCATACAGGCCATTAATTTAGCTATTGAGCTGCCTGGCACCATTGCAAACACTTTTCATCCCATTTTAGAGCATATGACTTTTTGGAAACAGTAACATCTAAGAGTAATTTTAGCAAGAAGACACATTTATGCACCTCTCTTCCTTATCCCGTATTTATACTACTGAAGGATTTTTCCCTTTACTTTCCTATATAAGCTAATTCCCAAATAGCAGACACATGACTTCATAAAACAATCCAGAGGATGCAACTTTCCCAGATAACAGATGCTACATACTTCAGAAATAAGGCTCTCTATACGAAGCATCCTGTGTCTGTACTAAACATGGGTAAAAGGAATGGTTGAAAAAAGGAACGCGAGCGGAACCACATGGAAGGGCTTACGGTTAAAAACAGATTACTCACTCTGTTGCTGCCTACAGTGGCAAAAACAAGTGGGTCACCTTCTTTACTGTGCCAGTTAAACTGGACTCCAAACAAAGGTTGACCATGGTCCTCCTGTAGATATAAAGTAAGATTAGAAACAAACCAAAAAAAAAACCACAGGCGTATTATTTCTGTGAAATTCATCTGTGGTGGCAAACAGTTTAATTGATACGTTTTCCTCGTCAAACCACTGGGTTCACATACAGTATAATTTCAGATAGTGAACGGTTAAAAAAAAAACAGAAACAGTTTTGTAACATCACATTTTAACTTGGCTGCCTTAAGGAAGGTTAAAGGAATATTCTGACACACACCCCTCTCCTTTCCCCACCAAACTTCTAAAAAATGTAGGGAAAGAACTGCTGTCTCTCAGTAACAGCCAGAAGCTGGCAGAACTCCTGAATTGTATTTGCAGCTCTGCTACTTTGTTTTGCAATTTTCAACAAGGCGTCTAAGGCCACATCTATATGCATTTTTTAATGTTATTATTACTTCCACACAAAGATTTACAGCTTTCAGAGAAGAATTACGCTGGTACACGTGTGGAGAGGGGCACATTGAACTATCAGAGCAGAGTTAGGTCCTGCAATTCTAATCACAGACACGACGAACTCTCTCCAGCATGTCACAAAGCTGCTGCAAAGCTCAGGTCTACAAAGTGTTTTCAGATCGTATTCACAAACAGTCACCACAGAAATGCCAAGTATTATTTTCATACAGCTTACATCAGTTTAATAGAGAAGAAAAAAAAGAAAAAGAAAGAACCAGATATGTTTATGAATTGTGATGAATATGGTGGTGCTTGTTAATAATTGATAACAGTATTTTGGCCGGTCCTGACAGGATGTTTTCAGTAAGAATAATGTTCATTAAAGTGCCTCCCCACAGGGGACTGTCTGGGACAGCACAGGCAGGAAGGAAGTGTCTCATGACGGCTGTTAAACAGCCTTCAAATGGCAGAGCCTCAGAGGCAGCAGGAGAAATATTAGCGCTGGCATCTCTGCCCTATCCACAAACCGAAGAATAAATCTGAGGAGGGGGTGTGGGTGGGGAGCCCAACACTACTCAGAGAAGTAAGAAAGTCTAGAAGAATTTAAAATAGCATTATTTATGGAGAAATGCAGTATCTGTTATTAAAAGACATAGCTAAAAGAGTTAGAGAAGAAAGAATCTTTCAGATGAAGGTCCTCCTGCAAATCTCAGAGTTGGTAACAACTTTCAAAGCCGAACACAGGTTAAGAAGAATTGTTCAAAATTTAACTCAAAGTATTACGCATCACAAAATGAAAGTACAGACTAGTGGTTTTATGTGACAAGGGATATGGGATCCTAGGGAAAAGTAGCAAGGTTGTTAGTGACCCCAGGACAGAAGAAAAAAGCAAGAATTCAGCGTCTGTAAACCATTAAAGTTTAATTAGAGATGAAGAATGAGGAAAAAAATGCATGCAATAAAACTGCATCCACAAGGCCATGATGTTTAGTGTCCAATAAGTTATGATTTTTACTTTCTAGGCTTACTTTTGAGTGTATTTAAGTCTTCCTTGAAAAGAATGGCTGAGAGGTCCAATACAGAATACTCTAAAAAAAAAATTTCCACTAATAATTGATTGGGTTTGAATTTCTGGGTGAAAGAGCTCACATCAGTGAATACTCAGGGCTTTTGACATACCATGGGAAGAGAACACAGGTAAAATGCACCGATTCTTACTGATTATTACAGAGACATATTAACAGGTTTTGTGCTTGCTTCTCTGGAATAACCTCATTGTTTGCCATGTGCATTGCTTCTGACAAATTTAGTGAAATGGGAAAAGTTAAGAGGAAGATGTTTTTTTCCCTCAAGACAGGATATTTTTCCAGCATAAGTTGTCATATATTCACAATTTTCTCAGTAAAACCAGACGAGGGTAACACGTTTTAACGAGAGAGAATGGAGAACTATCCTGCTTCTATATTTGAGCACACACCTCAAGTATTTAGGAAGCTCTTTCAAAGACGACCTATTTGCCTGGAAAATTTACTCCACAAGACAAATGTCTTTGGGCTTCTTACACCATCTGCATGACACTCCTCACACAGAGTGCTACAACCTCAAAGAGCCTGGCTGTACATATCAAAGTTTTTCTGGTGTTTAATGGATGAAGGAGCAAGGCAAAAGCTCTTCAGGAAGTGTCACTAAGGTATCCGAGCAGGTTAAGTCCACCTCATTTAAGCCACCATCATCCTCACTGGTCAGAGAGAGCACAGAGCTATTTTGATAATACCTGTCCACTCTAACGTTTGTCCCAAGTGCTAAACAATGAAGCAGGTTTTTAAAAATATGACACCTCTAAGTGCTGCACATTATTGTTATCCCGAGATGCCAAGTACAAATCACAAATCTCACCACCGGTTTGTAAAGACAGAAGAGTTTGACCCAGATGCTGGTCCAAAAGTAGAATAATAGAATGATTTGGGTTGGAAGTGTCCTTAAAGACCCCCTTAAAGTTCCAAAGCCCCTGTCACAGAAAAAAGCAGGCTGCTCAAAGCCCCATCCAACCTGGCCTGGGGATGCCAGGGATGGGGCATCCACAACTTCTTTGGGCAACCTGTTCCAGTGCCTCACCACCACAACAGTAAAGAATTTCTTTCTAGTATCTAACCTAGATCTCCCCTCTTCCAATTTAAAAGCACTAAGCCTCGTCCTATCACTCCACTCCCTGACAAAGAATCCCTCTCCAGCTCTCCTGTAGGCTCCCTTCAGATACTGAAATGCTGCAATAAGGTCTCCCGGGAGACTCAACTTCTCTAGGCTGAACAACCCCAACTCTCCCAGCTTGTCCTCATAGAAGAGATGCCCAGCCGTTTAATCATCTTTGTGGCCCTCCACTGGACCCTTTCCAACACGTCCATGCCCTCTTGTGTTGACGACTCCAAAGCTGGACACAGGTGGGGTCTCACGAGAACAGAGCAGAGAGGTAAAATCACTTCCCGCAACCTGCTGGCCACACTTCTTTTGATACAGCCTAGGATGGGTTGGCTTTCTGAGCTGTAGAATTGCAAAATGCCACCTTGACCCCAGTACAAAGAAAGGGCACACCCCCCAAGGTGCTCAGGTTCTTCATGCACCAGAGAAAGAAAGCATAGGAAAAAAATAGACCTACAACTGTTACAAAAGCAAATAAATAAATAATCAATGGTTAGTCCTGCCCTTATTCACACAACGCCAACTCAGGTTCAGTCAGAAAGACTAGACCTGTTTTTAGACTGAAGGCAGTGAAGTAAATACTACACCAACACAAAAATAATCACCTGCAATGACATACACACATTTTAATACCCTGTCACCCACACTGCCACAAGGAAACCAACTGACTACACATGCATTTCCAGTTCCCAGAAGTGGAAGCAAGTCCCAGCTCAGGGGACAGCGAGCAGAAGCAGACACCACCAAGATGCTAACAACCACTGAGTGCTTCCCTATGCAACAACAGAGGGTATGGCAAATAATAGCGTCTTTTTAAGGAGAACACATCAAAGCAGAATATTGGTTCTTTGCTGAAAGATCTCTTAAGCAAAACACACGTGATAATGTGCATCTGTCAGTTGTATTAGCTAATTTATACACTACATTTCTATCCAACCCACAAAGCAAAGATTTTCAGTACACCTTACAGGAACTCAGTACTAAAAAAAATGCAGTTATTTATTTCCTGTCATTTTCCAAGTTATATTTTTGTTTTCCTGACACTTAAATTTCACCCAAAATAACTTCCACAGTAGTGTTTAAAAGCATATTTAGCAAGCACTGAGTTTTTCAGGCTGAATCATAACCATTTAACATTCAAAGCTGATGATAATGGCCATATTTCTCTGCTTCCCCAAGGAAAAAAAGTAAAAAGCAAAACAAGAGGGAAAAACAAGGGTAGGAGAGTGGAAAACCACGTAGTTTATACATCCCTGAAGAATATTAAAATTAATTTCCATGTCTTTAAATCCTGGTGACTTTCCATTAATTTCAGTACACGCATCTTATAGCGTAGTTCAAAGACATAAACTATGGGATATATGATGTGATATCCAAAGAGTCACAAGTGTCCTTCTGAACCCACATATTACATTCAATTGCCAGCGTTTCTCTCCACAGCATCTGCAAAATTGGTATGAAGGAACAGGAAAAAGAGAGGCTTCCTTAAAGATAAAGTAAAAAAGAGTTACCAAATTTGGCTACTACCTTGTCTTTGTATTAACATGCACGTTTATTACTACTAGCATTAATTTCAGTTCAAAGAAAAATGGGTGGGGAGAGGAGGAAGATAGTAAAAATACCCCACTTAGCTGAAACGCTACATTTACTGTCTCACAGCTTGACTCCACTTGCACAGGAATCTGTTCCCAGGCCCTGATCCAAATCCACAGAAGTCAGGAATTGCTTAACTTTCTAGGGTCACCCTATAGTGGGGCCTGGGCTGAAGCTGGGGTGAGGGATTTTTCTGTTTTCCCAGAGGACACTTGGAAAGCACTAACTACTTTGGAATATTTGGTCTGCAGATAGAAAACAAATATGCTTAACAAAACTCAGAACTTGTTAAATGTTTGGGTGCCAAAAGGCCTGTGCCTGTATTTGAAGTACAACTGGAAGCCACAAAAAGAACTGCCTGCGGGGGCGATTCAGGCGAATCACAGAGCAGCTGCCTACCCAGGTGAAAATGAAAGGCCTTCCCTTCCTCCTACACCTCAGAAGGACTGGAGAACATTTTTATACCTCAAAAAACACATTAAAATCAACTTATTTCCCAGATTCTTTTGTCATTATAACTTCATGTCACGGTTTCTCTAGTGGCAAAGCTCCTTTATGAGGTTTCCATGCTCAAAACCTCTCATCCCCTTCCGCTTGGCTACCCAGCATTTGAGTGAGGCCATCTGAAGCCAAAGTTCAAAAAACAGCTACATCAGCAGAGCTCAACAGTTAAGCGTGGGGGAACAGCAAAAACCTACAAAAGCAATTCTACAGAAAATATCCACTATGGAACTGCACACATCCTCCTGTTAGCTAAATATAAAGTTCAAAAGAAGTCCCATCTTGTTCCAGACACAATCTTTATTTAGAAATCTTACAAAAATCAAGTCAGATGGCACATTTACAGCTTCTGCCAAATAAATATCTCACACAAGGCTGGTGAATGAAAGAACAACATCCTGACAGCGTAAAAAAATCAAAGAGAAAATTCATTCAGTTCACCATAGTCTGTCACCAGTGCAGAAGACAACAATAATATCCTAAAACACAAGAACAGGGAGTAAAGACCATGAATCCACATCCCTTAATATCATCAGGTGTTAGGTGTGAAGCTAAATATGACCTAGATCAGGTGCAAGCACACAATCACAATGGTCAAAATAAATTAACTGAATTGCACTATGTAGCACTTAGGGCAACTGCCAGAAGACAGAAAATATCTGATCTGCTAAGTGCGAGGAAGAAACTACTCCAAGCTTGTTGGGTTGGGGTATTCTAAATACATTTCAACACGTAAAAAAAAATCTGTGCATCAAGTTGTCACAGTTTTTATTTGAATCTGTTTAACCAACTTCTTATCTTTATCTCAAGCAACTAGAGCTTCAATGAGATAATTATAATTACAACATACCAGACATAACTTTGCAAACCTGTACAAAATTTGGGTTAACTGCAGCACTACTACTGCTTCCTATTTCTCAGTACCTTTTCTCTTCAAAACTTTGGCTATTCCAAATAAGAAGAATATTTTCTTCAACTGAGCATGGAATATAATTGTATACAGATATTTAAAATATCTATCTTGACACTGTCTCACAGTCAACATCAAGATTACTGCTGGCAAGTGGTACCCAGCATTCCCATGTTAAAGCTTACACATACCCACCTTTAGGCTATTTACACATTTGAAGGAATATTTGCACTTCTTTGACTTCCATTTTCCTTTCCCCCAGCTTTTTCTTCCCGGTGCATTTGGAGTGTTTGTCGGTGTATCGGGGCGTTCTGTATTAGTACCACTTTCAATACTAACGGCATCATCCTGAAAACATTCAAAATATACAGGATGTAATAAAGATATCATTAACTGCTGTTCAACAAATTTTGCAACACTTACCCTTTCCACTTTTCCTTCTCCTCCGTAAGAACAGAAGATTTCCTAGGACTCAGTGTCATTTAGATTCACGTATTTAAATCTATTACTAACATAATAGCATTGCTCCCTCGAAGCAGAACATGAGTCACATGAGGACTAACTAATCCAAGAGGGAGAGCTGTGAACTGTGATCTAGTGAAGTTTCTTCAGAATACTGGTAGCTGCTCTTAAGAAAATGTCTAAAGATATGCTCCCTAGGAAACATCTTTGACGTAGATGAAATGAGTACTTTAGAAGTACTTGAGGAAGAGGTTGTTTGTGTAAAAGCATTATGCTTAGCCATACCAAGAATCTAACTGTTCCGACACTTCTGTACACCCTCAGGCACAGCACAGCTCTGCAACGTCAGCACTGTTGCTAGAAGAGGAAGCTCCACCACTCCCCTCATGTTCTTTCCTACAGATACTTGCTTCAACTAAAAACTAAATTAAAAAAATACAAACCCAAAAATAACACTTGCTTGCTGTCTGATCAGCTAACTCATCCAACAGACTCTCCAACTGTCAGCAGCCAGAGGATGAGTAAGGATGGGGAGAAATGAAAAAAAGAGGTGCACAAAACAACCCACCAAGTCGCTGAGCAGCTTTAGATGAGCTATGGACAATTAGCAAAAACTACCATTTCGTATGGCATTTGATTGCAGGACATTACTCAAAACAACACTTCTATTCTCTGCATCACCCATGACAGTGCACTTCAACTTCCTCTGCATCATAACTGGCAACCTTGTGCTTCCATATAAGTTCAGCTTATTAAAAATCAACTGTTGGGTTGGGTTTTTTTGTTATTTTTCTGGCAAGATAGTCAGAGTAGTGGGGGAAAACAACTCATCCTGAGGCCACTTGATTTCTAGATCTGAAGNCATTACTCAAAACAACACTTCTATTCTCTGCATCACCCATGACAGTGCACTTCAACTTCCTCTGCATCATAACTGGCAACCTTGTGCTTCCATATAAGTTCAGCTTATTAAAAATCAACTGTTGGGTTGGGTTTTTTTGTTATTTTTCTGGCAAGATAGTCAGAGTAGTGGGGGAAAACAACTCATCCTGAGGCCACTTGATTTCTCTGCATCCGCAACTCCACTAGGGATATGAAATAAGGTCAACTATAAACATTAATACACCAGTTCCCACTGAACGTTTATTCGCTGTCCCAGTTCCATATCTGTATCATCAGAAGCCAGCAGAGGTGTACTGATCTTTGTTTGCCCAAAACCTCTGAAAATCAGGACACTGAGAGGAGGAAAAGGAAAAGAGACAATACTAAAGGTTGTAAGTGAAGTGCCCAGACCTGGAATTATTCCCTTCACGTTGCAGCCCTAGAAAAGCCACCTCCCTTCCAATGCAAATAAGCAACTTTAACAGTTTTTACATTTTTCAGTTTCTTCTCCTTTACCCTAAGAAATTTCAGAGCTTGCCAAATCCTCATCTCCCAAGCACAGTTGCTAGAGTCATACTACTTCACAAGACTGACACATTGTTTGGACTAGTCAGGTATTGTCAATATAGGAACACCCAGTACCTGGTGTGATGCAACTGCACTGAGTACCTGTGACTACAACACAACCGACAAACGCACCCAGGACACCTGTGGAACAAAATACACCCTTTCTCCAAATCAACATTATTGTACCAACTGTTAAACAGAATCCCCATCTTTCAGGAGCAATGGAGTCCAGTAACAAACTCTTGAAAAGCGAATCCTCTCACATTTTCAACAACCAGACAGCCTACCTCTTGTGGCCGCCAACAGGCTGCAACAGGCACCAGAGCAAACCTGAATGACTCTGTCACCGAATTACACTTGAATACACAGAATCACAGAATTGTCAGAGTTGGAAGGGACCTCTAGAGACCATCTAGCCCAACTCCCCTGCTAAAGCAGGACTGCCCAGAGCACATCACTCAGGACTGCATCCAGGCAAGTTTTGAAGGTCTACAGAGAAGGGGACTCTACACCCTCCCTGGGCAGCCTGTTCCAGGGCTCTGTCACCATCACCAGAAAGTTTCTCCTCATATTTGAATGGAACTTTCTATGTTCCAGCTTGTACCCATTGCCCCTCATCCTGTCACTGGGAACCACTGAAAAAAAGTCCAGCTCCATCCTCTTTCAACCCACCCTTCAGATACTTATAAGCATTAATAAGGTCTCCCCAGCCTCCTCCAGGCTAAGGAGTCCCTTATGAGGAAAGGCTGAGAGAGCTGGGAGATGCTCCAATCCCTTAATCATATTTCTTGCCCCGTGTTGGACTGTCCCCAATAGTTCCCTGTCTCTCTTGAACTGGGGAGCCCAGAACTGGATGCAGTATTCCAGTTGTGGCCTCACCAGCGCAGAGCAGAGGGGGAGAATTACCTTCCTTGACCTACTGACCATACTCTTCTCTATGCAGCCCAGGATTCCATTGGCCCTCTTGGCAACAAGGGCACATTGCTGGCTCGTGGATAGTTTACCACCTACCAAGACCTCCAGATCATTCTCCTAGGAATTGAGCAGGTCCACCCTTAAGTTATATTGGGGTCTGAAATTCTTCCTCCCCAAGTGCAGGACACAAAAGCTGCTGAGCAGCAAAAGAAACTCAGTAATAGCGGTACGGAGCACTTTGAACCTGACTGTCAACTCACAAGCACTTCCAGAGGTTACAGAGGAGATGGTCCAGATCCCTCACTTTCTGGGTAAGTTGTCTAACTGGAAAAAAACCCACCACACTGCATAAAGCCAATACCCAAATAGCATCCCCCACTCAGTAACTACATGACTGCTAGATATCTTAGACTGTCTTTCAAGCATCAAGCTATGCGGTAACAATCACATTATCTTCATTCTGAACGCTAGACTGTAGCCAAACTTTAGAGATTAGAGCCCTCAGCCCCTGCCACCACCTTCTGCTGACAGAAGCTGACGAGCACTGTCCCCTATTCCTCATTCACCAAAGGGCTGCACGTATAAATTTACACTGCAGGTTACTCTGAAACGCAACAGTGAAGACACACGAGACAAAACTGCACGGAAGATGGAAAATTTTGCTGGTTTGCAGCAAAGAAAATGAATAATCGAGCCTGACATTTTGAAGCGGGCTTCCAGAGTTTGGGCCTCAAATTTTCCCTCACCCACGTGGAGGAACAGTGAGAGTCTCAGCCACACACCCACACCCACACCCACACCCACCTCTCCCACCGNGACACACGAGACAAAACTGCACGGAAGATGGAAAATTTTGCTGGTTTGCAGCAAAGAAAATGAATAATCGAGCCTGACATTTTGAAGCGGGCTTCCAGAGTTTGGGCCTCAAATTTTCCCTCACCCACGTGGAGGAACAGTGAGAGTCTCAGCCACACACCCACACCCACACCCACACCCACCTCTCCCACCGGGGGCTCCCGTGTGCCTGGAGGGGCGGCCGCCGAGGCGGGGCGGGCGGGCTGACACTCTTCTCCCCCTCTTCGCCCCCCC
>VZRU01016420.1:39674-52529 GCA_013398155.1 Pedionomus torquatus
CCCACTCCCGCCGACACCGCCGCCGCCAGGGCTTCTCCCCGCTCAGACATCTTCCCCGCCCCCCAACCCCGCCACGCAGCCGCAAAGCGCGGACGGGGAGGTCGCAAACTCCTGCCGTAAAGCAAGCCGGCGCCCCCTCGGCCGGCCGGGCAGCGACGGGCTGCCACACTGCTGAAAAAGCGCTCTTCCCGCGCCCGGCGGTGGCCTGAGGGGAGGGCTCGGGCTCGCCTGACCGCGCTGCGGTTGGGCGTTAAATTAACCCATCTTTTAACAGCCAGTGGCACTTTAGATCGCTGTCTGCATCAGGCAGGGCCGGCCGAGGACGCCTGTGAGTTAGAAACAGCAGTTCTTGCCGCCACGGGTGTCAGCGGTCCCTCGGTCCGTCTTCGCGTAGTTCTCGAGTGCTGTGTCTTGTGCTGGGAGGAGGAGGTTTTAAATATTCTCTTCTTCTGTAGAAGTCCTGGACCAAAAGGGAAAAATAATCTGCTCGCAAGCCTTTGATCTGCGTTTTGCATAGGGGCAGAAACAAGTCTTGCCTCCCTGAGGGAGATAATCTCGTCTCAAAAAAAAAACCCACGGCGTTGAGGGCCCGGGACTGAGGAGAGCCGTGCCCTGAATGCAAAGTTCAATGTCGCCTTCAGAGATGTGCTTAAAATGGTGCATGTGCTATAGCGTTTTTTTTTTTTTTTTTCCATAAACAGCCTCTCTTTTCTTCGCTGGAATTGCAGGCTCCAATGAAGCATTACATAATATACAGCAAAAGGTTGTCGTTTACAACTCATAAAGGCTCTGCCCGGGTCTGTGCTGCAAGATCGAGGTTGTGATAAAAGTGTTTGTGGGAAAATACACAAAGAAAGAATAAGCTTGTTTTTAAAATACGACAGGTTGTTTTTAGGCTGGCATTATAATTAAGGCAAAAATCACAAAACAGTGCTGCGGATCTGTTAAAAGAAAGGCAAGCACAAAGTTTTCAGTGGTGAGAGTTTTTGGCTTCTCCTCATGGGTACCCTTGAGCTACTGGAGAGAAGACAGCTCCCCTCCGTTTTACAGCTGTCAACTGATGTCCTCCTGGTGGCCAGCTACACATTCAACACCACCACATTTCACTGGTTCATCCAAAACATAAGGCAAGTGAAAGCCTCAACCTGTGTTTTTTGGCCTGCACGCAGGGAGGTTTCCCACCCATACCCAGAATCAACTAGTTCCAGCTCCATCTCACTGGGTTCAAACTGGTCTATGCCGCCTTCTCTCTCTGGATGCCAAAGGACTTCCTTCACCAGGTGACGATTCCACTGGCCTTTAGACAGTTCTTAGTCAAAACCACTTGCCTTTTTTTCTCTCTTGGAAGACATAAAAGACTGATACATTAGGGGAACTGCGTTTCCAAAAGTCATAACATACTTCATCAAGCTTCTATTTAAAGAGTTAGCTGTGTGGTTAAACACAAACTTGAAAGTTCAGAAAATTTGCTTCAATTTGTGCTGTGCCAAGATTCTATTTGGAAAGCCTCCGTGCTTTTCTGTACCTGAGTTTCTCAACTGTATTATGCAAGGAGCATTTCTTATATCCCAGGGGGAGCATTCTGAAAAGATATAAATATTATAGTTCATGATTTGTTTAATTAGTATGGTACTGTTATATAATTACCGTACATATATTAACTGAGAAGTAATAGGGCCCTTGACATAGTGTATGGAGGAAAATGGGAGAACAAAATATTTTTCAAAAATAGTTTTTAAAACTGCATTCAGTTTCAAGTAACTATGATTTAGTGGTATTTTAAAGGCACCCGGTGGCTAGATTTGATGTATATGGGAGGATTTTCCTAAATGTGAGTTCTCATAGGATTGCAAAAGTAAATGTCAAAAAAAAGAATTTCTGGAATGCCTTGAAGACATGGGATCTTAAGAGATGAGCTGTTTTGTTGTGGTTTTTATTATTTTTTTATCACATAGTGGAGTATTTCTGGATCATTTAGGGCCATTGAAATACTTTTTATATACGTGAGTTGAAAGTAAATCATACTTCTTTCATTCATCCCCTTCAAGCCATATTTCTTCACAGAATTACAGGATCGTGTAGCTTGAAAGGGACTTCCAAAGCTCATTGTCTCTAACCCCTGCTCAAAGTAGGGCCAGTTAAAGCCAGTTCCTCAAAGCCTCATTGAGTCCACTTTTGATCACCTTCAACGCAAGGTATTTTGCAGGCAAGGTGGTCCCCTCTTTTCACTGTTTGACAGTGTTTGGGTTTTTTTTCATTTAATAAGTCAGAAATTCCTATGCTTCAGATGGTGTCCCTTGCCCTTCATCCTTACTTCTTATCCTTTCCCTCTGTTTTCCCTACATCCTCCCATCAGGCAGCTGTACACAGCAATAAGCTCCCTCAGCTTTCTTTTAAGGCTGAACAGACCCAGTTCTTTCAAGCTCTCTTCATACATCATGAGCTCCAGCCTCCTGACCAGCCTGCTGGCCCTCTACTCAGCTCAATCCATATACCAATATATTTCTTGTACTGCGGAGCTCGAAACTGGACACTTGGTCAGATGTGGTCTCACAAGTGCCAAGTAGAGGGGAAGAACCACTTCCTTTAACTTACTGGCTACACTCTTGCTAATAACAGCCTGGTGTGTGGTTGACCTTCTTTGCCACAAGGACACTCTGCTGACTCACATGCCACTTGCTGTAGAGCAAGATCTCAGCATATTTTTCTGCTCCTTTTGTCCTTTTCCCATGCAATCTTTAGTGTAGCGTAAAGCTACTTGTTACCCCAGTGCAGGACTTCTTTGCATTTGCCTTTGTTGAATTGCTTGAAGTTTACGTGAATCCATTCTTCCAACCTGTCTAGGTCACTCTGCATAGAAGCCCTGACCTCCAACTTAACAATCATTCACCCCCAGTTTAGTACTGTCCATGGATTTGCTCTGATTTTCCCCCATCGTGTCCTCCAGGTGATAAAATAAGAGACATTAAAGGCCCCAGTCAAGGCCCCAGTGTCTATCCCTGGGGGATTCCACTAGTAACCTGTAGCCAATTGGGCTTTGTACCACTAATGACTCTTTTAGTCAACGGCCAAGCCAACTTTCCACCCACCTTGTGGTCCTCTTGTACAGCTGTATCTCACCAATTTTACTGTGAGGATGCTATAGGAAAGCATGTCAAAAGCCTTGCCAAATGTTTACAGCATCCATAGCTGTAATATCATTGTAGAGATTACACACCTCGTAATTTCATTGTAAAAAGCAGTTAGACCTGGTAAATGTGTGCTGCCTGTTTGCAATTACCTTCTTGTCCTTCATGTGCTTGGACATGTCTTCCAGTAAGACTTGCTCCATCACCTTTCCCGGGGACTAAGGTTGGGCCGGTTGGTCTGTCATTCCCTGGATCTTTCTTCTTGGCCTCCTTGAAGACAGGTGTGACCCATGTCCAGTCATCAGGAACCTCCCCAGATCACCACAACCATTCAAAGACAGTAGAGCAGTCTCTCAGTGACGTTGGCCAGCTCCTCCAGTAGTCAAAACTGACCTTCACATCTTTGACCAGTTCATTCTTGTTTGCAACAGGTCCAGCAAGACAAGTCCCCTGGCATCTTTCTTCCTTGATGTTCTTCAGGTAGTCTGTATAAAACAGAAGGACCTCCACATTCCTACGTTCTTCTGGTGGTGATTTTGGCAGTCAGCTGGTCCGGGTAGCCCAGTACTTTTTTTTTTTCTCCAAAAGTAGGCAGCAGAGGATACTTAACAAAGAATGTAAGAAATAGGAGTGGTTTAAAGAGACTAGGATAGCTCAGGGTTTCTCAGCAGTGTAGGTTATACTGAATTTTGCCATCTTAAAGATGAAGGGGCTCTACTGGGCTGGGAAAGGAGAATAATTGACCTAGAGAGCTAGTGGGCAGACAGGTCAAGAAGCAGAGACCTGGAAACAAAGCTGCTTGTTCCCATTGGACAGGGAGCTTGGAAAAGGCTGGAGAGGCATTCTCCCTGGGCAGTACGTGTTGCCCTCAGCCATCTCCTGTTACTCAGTGGATCAGCTCTCAATCTGGCTTATTTAAGTTCTGGCATTTACAGTGAGGACCTGGACTTTGTGCTGCCCCTGATATTATGCTGCCTTAGATAAAAGTTATTTTGCCTATGTACAGAGATAGCCCTGTAGCTGAATTACCTGATACTGGCATCTGCTGTATAAAAAGTTTACCTCGTTATTGATATTAACTGTTTTCTATGCGTGTATAGGTCAGAATTGCTGAATTAACTGGAGAAAGTAATTTTTTAAATTCTATTAACTCGATGGGAAAGCATAGCCATGGCAACTGAGGTGGATTCTGTTCTGCTTCATGTATTGTCAAGAGCCCTGTCAGTTAATCTCCAATTACAGAGGCCTTTTTACTGGTACTTTTATTAAGAATCTGAAAACAGAGCTGGATTTTCAGAACACCAGTTGAGTTCGTAAGTCTGACAGCTAAAATCGTAGCTTTTGCCTTATGAAAATAGCAAATTTAGAAACCAATGAAAAAGCATTAACACAGAAACCCATAGCATCCCTTTTGTGTAATGAGAGTGCAACAGCCAGAAAGGCTGCAGTCTTTTTTCCCCTCTGACTTTTGAAAGATTAATGGGTCAAGCCTTTAGCTGACTCATGCTCTGAAAGCAAGGAACAGCTCACACATTTAAATCTTGCCACAGAAGTTCAGGTTGATATGGATAAAAGGCATGTATTTTACCCATCTGCTAGAGCTAACAACCTGCATAAAAAGAAAGGTGTATCTGAATCAGAAAATGAGACAGCTGAGTTGATCTAACACTTAACACTACTGAAGGAAGGATGTTAACACTTAACACTACTGAAGGAACTCTCCATGTTCCTAATTCTAGTTTTCCACCATGTCTCTTCCGTGGGCTCTGCTTTTCCAAAGGCTATCCATGAGCCCGTTCAGCTCACTAACCCAGTAGAAAACTCTTGAAACAGCAAGTAATGTGATCTTTTCCATTTAGCTGATGGACAAGACCGGAAAGACTTCTGCAAACTGTCTGATGACCACCACAACTGGTGCAAAGGAAGGCTGGAAGCTGCAACCAGGAGCAAAAGATGGCTGAGAAGCTCTTATCTTGATGGTAATGGTAAGCTGTAGCTCAGCAAGCTCCTGAAATCTCCCTTTGTGTCACTTTAGCTCGTGGCTTGTCTTCAAGGGTGAAAGGGTTTGACCCAAGATGTAGGAGCAACCTGGTCTAGTGAAAGGTGTTCCTGCTCATGGTGGAGGGGCTGGAACTAGATGATCTTTAAGGTCCCTTCCAACCCAAACCATTCTATGATTCTATGAATATTTATAGCATTGTAAGAATTCTGCTGTGACAGGTGACAGGGGGATAACAATGTGCAGTTAGCATCAGTAAAGCCTGCACTCAGTCTGTGGCTTCATGGTCAGCAGCAGTGCTGCTCAGACAGTCCCATTCCTGCTCAGTCAACTGATTCCTTCTGCTTCCACCTGCCTTCCTGTTCTCTGCCGGGCAGTGATTTATATAGCTGTGTAATGAATCACACAGGTCAAATGATCTAGCAGAAGAAAACAAACAACGTTTCTCCATCTTGCCTAGTTGTATTAGATCAGTTCCCTTGTTTGTTCACGATGTAGCTGCACAAACAGTTCTGCTGGCGCAGTGCAGGGAGGGGCACAGGAACAATTGGTGGGAAGAGAGGGAGGTGGGAGGAACAGAGCCAGAATTACTTAAGACAGTATCGTCACCAAATAAATCCTCATGGACCCACAGCTCATGTGAACAGAGCCATTAGTCAAGTTTAAAGCGACCTTTCTTCCAGAATAGCTTGTTCTTTGTGAGACGGAGCTTTCACTGAATCAGGAAGGCACAGTTACAGTGTATGAAGCATATTTCCAATGGGACTTTAGACCCCAGTTTACAGAATAAATGTGGGGGGATTTACAGCCCCTCACTGGCTCTGTGACACAGTCCAATAACAATGTAACCTCCATCACCAACAGGAATTCAGGTTTGGCATGATACACCTGTATCAGCAGCAACTGAAAATGTCCTAAATGCTAAGGGCTGATGTCCATCCTTTTGGCCATCCCAGAACTTGTTCCTGGAAGTATGAATAGTGAAGAACTAAATCTATCACTTTGGCATCAAAGAATCTGATGGGCCAGTATAAGAAACTAATGTTCAGATAAGTTGTATTTCACTTGCCCTGACTGTACTGTGAACCAGAGGTATGTGCAGCTTCCTCCTTAGAATTTTCTCTGTATCTTCCAAAAAAACACTACAAGGGTGATCCCCACCAAGATTTGCATTCACCTTGGGAAAGGTGCAACAGGTCAGGATGATCCAGGGAAACCCCATGCTTCCTGTGTGGAGCAGTCCACACACTGGAGGGAAGGGATGCCATCCAGAGGAACCTGGACAGGCTTGAGAGATGGGCCTGTGCAAACTTCATGAAGTACAACCAGGCCAAGTGCAAAGTCCTGCACCTGGGTCACAGCAGTCCCAAGCACAAATACAAGTTGGACAGAGAATGGATTGACAGCAGCCCTGAGGAGAAGGACTTGGAAGTGTTGGTTGCTGAGAAGCTCAACATGACACAGCAATGTGCACTTGCAGCCCAGAAAGCCAACCACATCCTGAGCTGCATCACAAGCAGTGTGACCTGCAGGTCGAGGGAGGTGATTCTACTCTACGCTGCTCTGGTGAGACCCCACCCACAGTAGGGGTAGCTCTGGAGTCCTCAGCACAAGAACAACACGGAATTGTTGGAGTGGGTTCAGCAGATTGCCACAAAGATGCTCAGAGGGCTGGAGCACCTCTCCTGTGAAGACAGGTTGAGAGAGTTGGGGTTGTCCAGCCTGGAGAAAAAGCTCCAGGGAGACCTTAGAACAGCTTTCCAGTACCTAAAGGGGGCCTGCAGGAAAAATGAGGAGGGACTCTTTTATCAGGAAATGATAGGAAGAGGGGTGGTGGTTTCAAATTGAAAAGAAGAGATTTAGGTATTAGGAAGACAATCTTTAGTGTAAGAGTGGTGAGACACTGAAACAGGTTGCCCAAAGAATCTGTGGCTGCCCCATCCCTGGAGGTGTTCAAGGCCAGGACAGATGGTGCTTTGAGTAACCTGGTCTAGTGGGAGGTGTCCCTGCCCATGGCAGGGGGCTTAGAACTCAATGATCTTTAAGGTCCCTTCTGACCCAAACCATTCTGTTTCCCTCTTGGTGCCTCTTGGACAGGCTGTTCTTGGCCTGACTCTCTCCAGGGAATTCTCTTAGATAAAGAACCCTCTTACACAGCCAGTCCACGGGGAAGTTAGTACAGACCCAGGCCTTGCACCCCATTGTCTGTTCTGTGTAAGCTCCACTCAGCAAAGGAGCAGCTAATGTAAAAAATACATAGATAAAGTAATAAAATTTTGCAGAATGTGGGTTCTCCATTTCCTATTTCTACATTACTTTCACCTTTTTTCCCATGCCCCACCCTAGTTTTTCTGTGTAATTTACCATGACAATACATTTTCCCTTAAATATTTTTCTATTGAAATAGCCACATGCAACACTTAGCCCAAAATATTTCCACTGAAACACACACAGCCATGATGACTGTGTTGGCATCATCTTCAGAAGCTACTCTCAGTGCTAAAATATCAGTGTAATGATTAGCTGCAACAAAACCTGATGATTTAGAGATGACTTAGAGACATAGTTATTCTTTCTAATTTAGGCTTGCTTTAGCTGCATGGTGCAGGAATTATTTGCTGGGAAAAATGGCCTGACACCTAAGGTTAATCTATATTTAAATAAATGGGTTATTCTCTCAGCTCATTTTTCAGTTTAACTTTTCAGTAGTTGTACTGGAAAAACTCCAAAGTAACTGTGAAACCTCGTAACAGGGTGCAGGCGCAGATTTGCCAGCAGCGCCGAGGGAGCAACAGTCCACACCAGCAGCTGCTGGAGCTCCTGGCTTTGCTCTTGGTCTCTCTTTCTCCCAGGGACCCTGTTCCCCAGGATCTACTTGTCTTGGTGGTGACTTGCTATCCCTGAACCATTCCTCTGGTCACAGCAGTTCACGTAAACCTTATAACTCACTGCAAAGAGAGCGTTGAGCCTTCGGTGCCTTTCCCCTGTTGCACGCAGGGCCCGGGGACAAGTTCACAACACACAGAGATTTATTAGTGGGGTTCACAGCTGAGGGCATACATTGAATTTAATAGTGAAATAAATTAAAGACAGAGAGGTTGAGAAAGAGAGGGGAAAAGGACAACTCTTCTAAGTGAGCAGCTGAGAAAAAAATGAAGGGAGGGTCCCAGAAATTTTCCTCTCCTGGACTCCTCTTCAGCCCCCCCCTGCCCTGTAGTTCTTTTCCCATAGGAACGAGATAATGTTTAGTGGGAGCCACTCAAACACTACTGATTGTAACTGCTGGTGGTGCAGGTGCCGCTCGCCGGGTGGTTGTTGAGCTTTGTGCCCCTTGTAATGTAAACCAGAAGCCAAAGCGAAGGGGTAGGAGAAGGGGTGATTCCCACACTGGCAGCAATTGCTTCCCATGAAAACCTGCTGAGAGCACTATCGGGGGTTTGCAGGTGCAAGGTCATGAGAATAGCGGCCCGACAACAACAGCATGAGAAAAACAAGGGAAAGATACTGCTCCGGGGGCCCTGGGAAATGCTGCCAGGGCAGCCAGAGTGAGAAGACACAGAGCTGGGGGTGGGAAGCAGCGGGTACAGGGTTATGATGGAAGGCCCTTAGCAACACCACAGGCTACAGCACCCCAGGCACTGGTGCAGCAGCCCCAGCACACACTGCTGGTACTTGCCGTGTCCTTTTATCAGTCACGCAGCCACACACTGAGCTGGTGGAAGGCACAATAAAAGGAGAATCTTTTCTAGGCCAAAGCGTCATGGAAGCCAAGCAGGAAACCAGTTTTTAGGGACCCTTCTCCTATGTCCAACACCTGTCTTGAGCCAACATTACTGACCATTTAGATACGCAGTCAGCCAGGTCAGGAATCTGATCAGATTGAAAATTAACCAAGCTAAAGAGAATAGTTTTAAGTACTATGCCCAGCATCAGAGAAGGAGACGAGAGCAAAGAGGCTCATGGGGCCGTTTTCCTGAGCAGCTGCAAGGGCTGTTTTCCTCAATCCCATTGTGAGCATGCACTTCCAGCCTCGCTTTCCTGTCCTTTTCCTTGCATGGGCACAAGCTCCACAGTGACCTGGCACAGGGCATGCATCTAGCCACAAGCGACACTTCTTCTCTTTGTGCTGTTTTGGTTTTCCCCCAATTTGGTTTACCACTTGGCTACAGTTGTGTTGGCCGGGCAGCAGAGGCTGTGCAGGGGTGTGAGCAAGTACCAAAGGGTAGGTAGGCAACAGAATACTTAAGCCGATGTTGTTTTCAAAAATAACATGGTAAACCATGGCCCAGCATGTCTTTGTGAGACTTTTCCACCTGAAGACCTTTAGAGATGCAGAGATGACAGACTTGGTCTATCTCTGTGTTAGGTACTACTGGATGAGCACCGAGCTGTTACAGTTGTGTTGTACTGTTACTTGCTGCCATGCTTTTTTATTATAGCCCCATTACCGAGTGGGACTCTCCCTCGTTAAGTCTTTTTCAATCTATTCAGTACTAATTTAGCTGTTGGAATGGAAAATGGGCACATTCCACATGGAAAGGACAAAGAGGTGGGAGGGGACTGAAAATACACTGGGGTACAGGATTAGAATTCCAAAAGCTCCTCTCTATTTCTAAAAGGGCTTTCTAATGGCTTTTTAATGGGGATAAATTCAAGATACTACACTTAAGTAGAAATGTTTCATGGACAGAGAATACACAAGCAAGGAGCAGGTCTCAGGAAGGAGGCGGAGAGGATTATAACAGATGAAAAGTGGAATAATGACCACTACTGCAGCTAAGGTCTCTGTTTACCCAGTTCCAGACACTACACTTCAAGAGCAATGTGACTCAGCTGGAGAGTGTCCAGAGAAGAACCATCAGGAATGAGGAGCGGGCTGAAACCATGACCTGCAATGAAAAAATGGAACAAACTGAAAACTTCTTACCCTAAACAACACAAAACTGAGAAGAGAGATGATAATAGACATGAAAGAAATGAAAGGCCATTGAGAGGAAGAAATAATTTATTTTCTATGGGATAAGAATGAGTTTTAAGTATTATAAAGAAGATCCAGTTCATGTATAGGAATAGGTAATGAATAGGAATAGATTGCTGTGCAAAATCATATATGGGGACTAAGGTTAGAGAAAAGCTATTTCTCTATTCCAAGTCAGGAATATTTTAGGTATAACTGACCCTATGTAAGGCCAATGGGGCCAATGGTCTCTTGAGTTCCCTTACATACACTTTCCACGTTCCAGGTGCAGGATAGGTAAGAAGGAAGCCCAGAATTAACAGAGATTAGCAGAGAATAAAATAGTCTAAGAGATTACATAGCAGCAGAACCAGGGGAAAATCTCATCTCCCTGTTTCCTTTACCCTCCGCGCCAAGGTAAGATTTGAGCTCAGGGTAGCTACATCTCTCTGATAATCCTTGAGAAAATTAATAGTTAGAATTTCCACAGTGAGTATGCTGGCCTGGTACTGGGAAGTGGTTTATAAAGTTGGATGGTAGAAAAAAAACTGTGGAACCTTCACAGCCTTTCTGTGTACCATGGCTTGTTCTCAGCTATTTACTTTTTTTGTGGAAGAAAACTGTTGTAATATTGTAAAACGATGCTAGGAATAGCCTTCTTGAACTGAAGGCTTTTACACTGAGTAGCCGAGTGCACAGAAAGTCTGAGCACGTATGTGCTCACCGTTCCTAATCCTGGTTTCATGGAAATACTTAGACGGCAGGGTTCTAGCTCTGTGTGTGCACAGCAGCTGCACAGCTGCGAGACACATTTCAGGCTGAGCATCAGGCATTTCGCATCTACTCTTCTCCCACCCGGTACCATTCATTTGCCATTGGACTGCATGTTGCTCACACTGCTGAAGATGCATTGACTCAACGTCTTCACACCCGCTAAAGGAGATGTTAAATGGATGGAAATGGCACTCCAGAGGGCATCAGAAATGTTTGCCGCTTTTAACTATATATTGTCTGTTTTCAACTGTATTTGGTGGAAATCATCAGGGCCAGATCCAACTATGAGCAAGAGAATCCCTTAGCCTGCTTCCATCAGGATTATTATCAAAAGACAACCACAGAAAACCCTTGTGAGAAAATAAATTGGGTTTCTTGGAATAAATACTAAAGATACCTGTATACCTTTAACCCTGTCAGATGCTTATCTGAGATACAGACAGCAGAACCCCTTGCTAGTTTCTGACTAGCTATGGACAACTCACTCCTTTTGCTTCCATGTATAAAACTGAAGGAATTAATAATGCTGATTTCCTCACTAATGGACTTTGGATGCCATTGAGGTTTTGAGAGCTGCTTTATTATTTTCAGGAGGAAAAAAACCCGAGATTTTCAAGGACTCAGAGAGCTTTTGAGATGACTTACTGAGAAAATTGCAGATTTAAGACTGCATGAAAAGCTTATTACTCAGCCTTCATTCACATGTAGCATCTGTTGTATCTAACTAAATTTGCTCCTCTCTCTTTACCTTTCACTTGGCACTGAAGCATACTTCTTTTCCCCATAATTTGTAGTTCTGCTTCTATATAACAGAATGCGAGTTAGATGCAAAGAATATTCAACTGGGGGTAATCATAGCTGAGAGGCTCCAGACAGAGACAGACTGACCTCAGCGGAGAGTTCAGCAGGAAGATGATGCTGTCCTGGACACTGGGTCACCAGGAGCTGCCATATTCCAGCCCAAACATTGCCACTGACAAGGAAAGAGCTCAATAGCTGTTTCATTAACACTTCATGGATTTTTAAGAGCAAAAGGGGTATTATATCCTCCAGCTTGACCTCCTGTTTAATAAGCACAACAGAATTCTACTGAGTTGGTTAGTGTTGAGCCCAAAATCTCATGTTTATTAAAAGTATTTTCCACAAAGACATCCAGTTCCGAGCTGAAGACTTGGAAGAAATGGAAAATCTACTGCTTCCCGTGGTAGTCTGTTCCGCTGGTTAACCACTTGCACAGTTGAACAATTGTCCCTTGTTTCTCATGTGTAATTTGCCTGGCTTCAGCTCTGGACATCTCTTCTTGCTATGTCTTTCTCCACTAAAATAAAGAGACTGGTTATTTCTTCCCCAGTAAGTATAAATTTTATTATCGGGCCACCTAGGGAATTTTTTTATCAAGCCTCCTCGTAGTCTGTCTTTTTTTTTTATTTTTTTAAAGATAAAACTTTGAGGCTCTTTAAGGGTAGAAATCAGCATGCCCATTGTAACCAGCTGTGACCGTAGGAGTCCTTGCTGTGAGTACCTTGTGTACCCTCTTGTTCCACCCCTCTTCTGGAGGTTACGGTCCCTTGTCCACCGGCAGACTTCTCTCCCAGCCCACTTCAGTCCCAAATAGTTTGATTTGCTTAATTCCTGTAATGGTGAGTGTATTGGCTCAGTGTGACTGAAAGGGGCAGCTCTATGGCATATCTCGGGCAATAGCACCTTTTGGTGGAAGGAGGAGGAGGCTGGGCACCAGTGGCTGGCACAGCTGAGCACACGAAAATATCCCCATCCACAGCCATAGGGCTGGGACCCACAGTGCTAGTCCAACTCTGGTGACAATTCTGGGACAATTTAAGCCAGTCTAATTACTGCAGCCCGGATCGTATAGCTGAGCTATACGATCCCACCCTGTTCCTAGTGCCAGCTCTCATGCTCATATGAACCATGATGACCCAGTCCAAGGCAATAATTCAGCAGAAAGCTTTCACTTTTTTTTTTTTTTTTTTTTTTCT
>VZRU01016420.1:52572-78644 GCA_013398155.1 Pedionomus torquatus
GAAAAATTTTTCTTTTTTTTTTTTTTTTTTTTTATTCCCCCTGAAGTAGTTTCCTACCAGTTTGGTGCCCAGAAACAGCTCATCAAGGGTATGGACAAGTTCCAGTGTCAACGCAATGGAGGACATTGAAATCTGTGTTCATATTATAGGTGTCAGCCCCTACAGCTATTTTTAATCCTGCCTGGGACCATGAGTCACAACCCTGAGTTTCTCTGACCTCATAGTGAAATGCCAGAGTCCACCACCATTCTCACAATTCATCCGTAGAGCTAAAACTACCTAGAAGCTGCCCATTTTATTTATAAAGCCAAGTTTCAATACAATGCAGACTCATGGAAATGATAATATTAGGACAGTATTTTCAAATTGTTGCTGAAGGAGCCCTGCCTACACCTTGGAGTACAGACTACAAAGAAAACTGGAGACCAGTGCATTTTCAAGGTCCCTGAAGATACCCACTGGAATGCAACCACTTTGTTAAAGACTTGAATTGGAGGCCAGAGATTCAGGGAGAAGGTCCCAGTCAACAACCTTGACTAAATCTTCAGCTGCTGCACACCAGATAATGTATCGGCATCTACAGAAATGCCTTATTTTACTCTTGGCTCAACAATGAGATTTCAAATACTGGAAAAGTAAGACAGACTTGCTTTGGTTTAAGATTTGTAACAATGGTGATCACCTAATCTAACCTTTCTTTTGTTTTACTCGGGGAGTGGCACTTAAACAAGATGTAATATCTTCATGGTACTCATGCTCCTGTACAGATTCCCACAGCAGCTGAGCAGGCACTGGCCATCAGGCTGCTGGTCACAATTGTCTTTTTTTCAGTGGTGCTCAGTGACAGGACAAGAGGAAACAGGCACAAACTTGAACATCCACCTAAAGATGAGGAAGAACTCCACTTTAGGGTGGCAGAGCACTGGAACAGGCTGCCCAGAGAGGTGGTGGGATCTCTGGAGACATTCAAAACCCGCCTGGGCATGTTCCTGTACAAACTACTCTGGGTGAACCTGCCTTGGCAGGGGGCTTGGACTAGATGATCTCCAGAGGTCTCTTCCAACCCCATATCATTCTGTGATTCTGTGATTAAGCAGATGCCGCTATCTTCTGTTGTTGGTGTTCAAAGACAAACAGGGTGATTCAATAGATATGTCTACATTTTTTCTGGCTGTGATGCATCACGGTCTTCAATCCGGATGCCCACCAAAGTGTTAGTGCTTGCACAGGAATTATGCTGGATCTGCACTGTGATCTGTTTAGTTACGTGTTCTGTCCTCGGTAATGGCCAGATCCTATAAAACCAGGTGCACGAATACTTGTGGTTAGTGGTTTCTCCCCAACAGTATCACTTACAGTTTGGCTGCATTCATGCCATGGAATTTTAGGGTTTATGTCTCTTCCATACCACAATTTGATCTCTGTTTCTTTAAGTGGGGATGTTTACATTTTTCATGAAAGTACTCAGAAAAGACTCATGAAAAATTCAGAAAATGTTTTATTCAGCTCACCTAATCTCTCACCCTAATACCGTGTAAGTCAGTGGAGGTTGTATAGTGTTTGAAATCGTATTTCCCTCTTCCTTTCATGCTCACCGCTATTAAATTTCAGTGAATGACTTCCTGTGAAAAGCACATGAATGGAAGAATCCCAGTGTGACTCTTTTGAGCATCCATTTCATGCACTTCATCATAGTCTCCCTTCGTTGTCCTGTTTCTAAAATTAAGTTTCAGCATTTTTCCTTTAATACCCGTGTTTTTCCATTATTACATGATTTTTACTGCCCATCTCTCAACCTTCTTCTTTCAGCTATATCCTTTACTAGACACAGTGGCAAAACTGAGCACAGTATTCCAGAATATCTGTGCAGAAACCCTTTGCACTGTCTCCAGGTCTCTCCTTCCTTAAATAATACTGACTAGTCAGCAGGTTTTGCCTCCCTACTTCTCACCTCTTTTCCAGCTCAGTAATGGACATTGAAAAATGAATCCATGGACACCACTCCAGGCAAGAAATATAATATGAATAGCCCTCAGATGGCAATTTTATAGATAATAATACAAGTTGTTTTTCTTATTATGTAAGCAAGAGTTTAGCTTGAGTAGAAAATGCTTTATTGATGTCAGTTTTATGATGCTTTTCCTTTGGAGAAATCTTGGCAAGTAGAAAAAGCATTTGTTGTCTCATTTAGTCCTTCTCACCAGAACATCTCTTGGGATAGTATTGCTTCTGGCATTTATGACAGAGTAGATGACACTGCCCCCACCACCACTCCCAAGGCTGTATAACATGTTATTACAGCAAAAGGGCAAGTGCATCCAGGTGGGACTTGAAGGTCTCCAGAGAAGGGGACTCTGCACCCTTCCTGAGCAGCCTGTTCCAGGGCTCTGTCACACTCACTGTAAAGAAGTTTTTCCTCGTATTTGAATGAAACTTCCTATGTTCCAGCTTGTACCCATTGCCTCTCATTCTGTCACTGGGAACCACTGAAAAAAGTCCAGCTCCATCCTCCTTCAACCCACCCTTCAGATACTCATAAATATTAATAACGTCTCCCCTCAGCCTTCTCTTCTCCAGGCTAAAGAGTCCCAGCTCTCTCAGCCTTTCCTCATAAGGGAGATACTCCAATCCCTTAATCATATTTCTTGCCCTATGCTGGACCAAGTATCGACCCTTGGGGGACACCACTGATTACAGTCTTCCAACTTGACCCTGTTCCATTAATTACAATCCTCTGAGTCCTGTCACACAGCCAGTGCTCAATCCACTTCACTGCCCCCTCACCTAGCCCACACTTCCTCAGTTTTCTAATGGGGATGTTATGGGAGACAGTGTCAAAAGCCTCGCTGAAGTCAGCGTAGATGATATCTGCTGCTCTCCCCTCATCCAGCCATCCAGTTATAACATCATAGAAGGCTATCAGATTGATGAAGCATGATTTACCCTTGCTAAATTCATCTTGACCACTTCCAATGATTTCCTGTTCTTTAAGATGTTTGGAGATGACATCTAGAACAAGTCACTCCATTACCTTCCCAGGGACAGAGGTGAGACTAACCGGCCTGTAGTTCCCTGGGTCCTCCTTCTTGCTCTTTTTGTCGACTGGAGTGATATTTGCCTTCCTCCAGTCCTCAGGCACCTCTCATGTTCTCCATGACCTTTCAAAGATGATGGAGAGTGGCCCAGCAATAACATCTGCCAGTTCTCTGGGCACTCAAGGGTGCATCCCATCAGGTCCCATTGCCTTATGGATGTCTAGTTTGACCAAGTGATCTCAGTCCTCCTCTGAGGGAAAATCTTCCTCTCTCCAGATCTTCCCCCTTGTCTCCCGGGTCTGGGATTCAGTTGGGAACTTTCACAACTAGGTACATTGCTGGGTAAAATACTTTTAGCCATAATATACCATTTGGACCAATACTTAAAGATGATTCTATGAAAGATTAGACATGTACACATCTTCCAAGGTTATCCAGACTTACCACTGGCAAGGCCAAAATAAGTTTTTGGAAGGAGCATAAAACATCACACCAGATTCCAACCTAGTAGCCAGTCTTCCAATATGACTTTCATATGGGATGCATTTTCCTGCTTCTGCTTTCTGAAAGGCATCTTCTTCTAAATCTCCTGAAAACAGCTCATCAGAAACATGGCAGTGGATAAGATCAGGAACTTCTCTACTATACAGGTTTGCAACTACGGAGTTGCACTTACTGGGGATGCTCTGCACCGTGCTCGTCTGCATGATGTAGAGAAATATTCAGGAAGAGACTGAGCTAGATGAGCTTGACCTAAGTCCGGCCAGGACATCCTAGTAGAGCAACAACCATGGGGCTGGCGGTGCCTCTGTTTTACACCTAAGAAATCAGTGAAAGGATAAATGAGTCACATATGCTCCTTTTCAGAGACCAATATTGGAGTTTCCAGACAAAAAATAAGCCTGAATTCCCCTGTCCTCTCAGCACTGAATCACTGGATGAGCATTCCCAAGCATGCTGTATAGTTTTATTGGCATCTCATTGAATCTTGAACTCTGCAATGAGTATCCACAGTTTTTGAGTCGTGCTAACATTTATTCTGTCCTTCTGTAACTTCCTGCCTTCGTCTTTGCTAAGAACCTCATATTTTTTTTCTCCTATTCTGTGCTGTTTCCCAGCATGAAGAAAAATGATGCTAAAAAATCATCACTCTGCACTGCCGTCTCATCCTTTACCATTCTCCCCACTCCCCAACTATACCATGAACAGGATTCACAGGCAACTTGCCACTACATTTCCTATATATCCCATGCAAAACGCCACACATATAGGTTGGAAAGCTGAGCAGATGCCAGATGGAAGGTTGTCCTAATTCCTTCCTCCTATGAAATCATTCTGTACCTGGTTCTGTGGGACAAAATAGCATGTGATTATGTAAATAAAGATGTAATCCTAACATGTATGCTATAGTTGAACAATTAGTACCCTTATTCCATAGGTTTTTGGGGATGAAGAAAGAAACAAGCATTGCACATATAGAGCCATTGTGAATCTTGCCCCATCTGCTTGACTGCTCAGGCTGCTTGAGCTATAGGGACAAACTATATTCACTGGTAGTAGAAATCAGTAACTGTTCTGTAGCAACTGTCAGTATTCATATCTTGTGCTGGAACTCAGTTACTCAGAGATTTTCAGTGATTTTCAGGCAATATAGATGGGATTTATATTCCCAGTGTCCATAGCAGAGGTGACTCTGTTTCGGCTGATCACTCTGGGGTCTGTGTTCAATAAACAGAGGAGGCAGCACCATTCACCTACTCTGGTTTAGACATTTACTTTAGGATGGGGCCATTTCTGTCATCTGTGTCCTGCTAAGAGTGTAGGGAAGGGATGCAACACAAACCAAACCAAGAGTATTACTCTTACAAGTGAAAGAAAAAAGAAAGAGAGTAGTTTAATTCAGGGCTTAATATTACAGTCCTTAGTTCCTCTTAGACCTTATTCATACCTGATGTGAATAAGCCCCCGTTGAGTGGATCCTACTAAATAAATTCTGAAATTTTCAAATATTAATTGAAAAAGATTTATGTTTTGGAACAGGGATGTGTTACATAAAGGTGAATAATTTCACAGTGCTGCACAGACACTGCGTCTCATCAAGATGCTGCTGAAGAGAAGGAAAGCGACAGTGCCTGGAACTGTAACGGAGAAAGTCCTGTGCAGATGTTACCAGAATGGCAGGATCAACAGATTTGAAGCAGCAGCGATCATTACAATCAAATGACTAATGTCAGATAAGTTCACTGCATCTCCTAGAAGTTACTTGTGTGCATGATAAAGCAGACAGCTGAAGATTAGGTCCTCCTCCACAGACGAAATAATGGGTAGAGAGCACAAGTGGCTGTTGCTGAGCACAGACGAGAGGTAGAAAAACTATTAAGTGCTTGAGAAAAGAAGGGTTATTTCCATTCCACAAGGTATTATCCTCCCTTTTTCCTGAGAATTTACATTCTTGCACCTGGAACCCTTTCTTTATCAGAATAAAACATTCCTGCCCATCTGCAAAGGCCTTAGGGCATCATGCCAGACCAGCAGCATTTCCCAACACATGTTTAGCACAGAGCAGAAAACAGTTACCCAGAGGAACAGGGCACACACAAGGCAAGGTAAAGCTGTTGAGGCACCTGCAAAAGGCTTAACAGAGTTGAGAGGGAACGCTGCCTGATTCCACTTTGCTGACTGCTTTCACTGGGGTAGAGCTTGTTCGGATTTCTCTTCCTGATGAAACCCCTGTAGTCATCTATATCCATTTCTGAGCAGCTCCGTTCAGCTGCAGCTTACACTGACAGATGCTTTACCCCCGAGCAGGCATAGACAGATGTTTAATGGTGACCAGCACCTGAGCTAGTTCCCTCATCAGCTGGTTTTGCCTCCTGGCAGTGCCCAGTTTTCATACATTTGGGAAAAACAAGTTCACCGCATACATAGTTCTTGCCTCTCAAAGATTTTTGCATTGCTACTTATTGCTGTGTTGTAGCTTAATTCTTCCATCTATTACCTCCTCACCTGGATTGCACTGGAGATACAGCAGAGAGGAGACACCACACAGAACAAAAGACCTGAAGAAACTGCATCTCTGTAAATGTTCTATATAAATATTCAGCCTGGAGAAGAGAAGGCTCCAGGACCTGCCAAGACCTAAAGGAGGCTGACAAGGAGAGGTGGGGATGGCCTCTTTATCAGGGAGTGGAGCAATAGAACAAGGTGTAATGGTTTTAAACTGAAAGAGGGAAGATTTAGGTTAGTTACTAGAAAGAAATTCTTTCCTGTGAGGGTGGTGAGGCACTGGAACAGGCTGCCCAGGGACGCTGTGGCTGCCCCATCCCTGGAAGTGTCCAAGGCTTTGAACAACCTGCTCCCGTGGGAGGTGTCCCTGCCCATGGTGGGGGGTTGAAGAACTGGATGATCTTTAAGGACTGTTCTAACCCAAACTATTTTCTATGATTCTAAACACTACCCTAGTTTCAAACATGCAAGTTGTTGGAGGGTATGATAGGAGGTCTAGAAGGACTAGTTCCAAGTAGGCTATTTATCTCCTAACACTGTAATTACAGCAGTAACTTCTCTGTTCCAGACTAGGACGGCACTTGTTAGCCACTCTATAAAATCAGTGGAAGTATTTTTTTTCTGTTCTGAAGTAATTCTTTATGAGGTGCTTTAATACCTATTCTCAAAACCTCCATCTACTTAAGCAAAATAGCATCCTTTGATAAAAATAATCCTTAGATTACTGAGGTGGCATTGACTGTGTTCTTTCTAGACCAAATGTAGTGGTATCTCAGAGCTTGGCTATATATTATATCTTTCCTGCCNACAAAAGAGCTGAAGAAACTGCATCTCTGTAAATGTTCTATATAAATATTCAGCCTGGAGAAGAGAAGGCTCCAGGACCTGCCAAGACCTAAAGGAGGCTGACAGGAGAGGTGGGGATGGCCTCTTTATCAGGGAGCGGAGCAATAGGACAAGGCGTAATGGTTTTAAACTGAAAGAGGGAAGATTTAGGTTAGTTACTAGAAAGAAATTCTTTCCTGTGAGGGTGGTGAGGCACTGGAACAGGCTGCCCAGGGACGCTGTGGCTGCCCCATCCCTGGAAGTGTCCAAGGCTTTGAACAACCTGCTCCCGTGGGAGGTGTCCCTGCCCATGGTGGGGGGTGTAAGAACTGGATGATCTTTAAGGTCTGTTCTAACCCAAACTATTTTCTATGATTCTAAACAATACCCTAGTTTCAAACATGCGAGTTGTTGGAGGGTATGATAGGAGGTCTAGAAGGACTAGTTCCAAGTAGGCTATTTATCTCCTAACACTGTAATTACAGCAGTAACTTCTCTGTTCCAGACTAGGACGGCACTTGTTAGCCACTCTATAAAATCAGTGGAAGTATTTTTTTTCTGTTCTGAAGTAATTCTTTATGAGGTGCTTTAATACCTATTCTCAAAACCTCCATCTACTTAAGCAAAATAGCATCCTTTGATAAAAATAATCCTTAGATTACTGAGGTGGCATTGACTGTGTTCTTTCTAGACCAAATGTAGTGGTATCTCAGAGCTTGGCTATATATTATATCTTTCCTGCCGTGTTTTATCTGTTTTTTATTTCTGTGGCATAAGCTGTGTGAGACCATTTTATATACATTACACTTTGGACATATTTGGAATATGCGAAGGGCTTATATTTTGGAAAGTTACTTAATTTTTCAAGCTATACCAGCTGGTCTAACAAAAGAGATTTCCAATAAACCTTGTCTCACCAGTACCCGATTGAAGCGAAACCCTTTCTCTCTGAGCTACAGATGGTAGAAAACTGCTACAGGCTGGAAGGTTTCAGCCTCCCTTGGGCATATGCAAAAAGGTAGTGATCTTTTTTTCCTAAATTGTGGTAATTTACAGACACAAATAAAAGAATGTTACCCAAAAGAGCATGCTTGCAACAGCGTGTTGGCTTCAGAACGTAACTGAAATTTTTTAACTAGAAGCATGAAAGGATCAAACCCAGAAGAATGAAGAATTTGTAACAAAGGAAGCACAGTGCTAGAGTTTATGAAAGAGGACAGTGGAAATCTCCACCAGAAAGTTTTGGTGAAAAGTTATTTACCCTGGATTTTTCAGAATCTGCTTATCTGCTCGTTATTATTTACTCGTCGTACTGTGGTGGCTTGGGAGCAGTTGAGCCCAGCACTGTATACACATGGGCAAAGAGTCTTACAATCTAAATCCAAGACCAAAGAGAGCAGATGTATATGGAGAGTGAGGAAATGATACAACTGGATTAGTCAGCAAGACAGCATGTATTGCCAAGTATTTTCTAGGCATCGGGGCCAAGGAGAGCTATGGGGAGGAATTTGAAGGAGAACAATGATCGGGGCTGAGAGATATTTCATGGGAACAGTTGGTTTTCCTCTGAAAAGATGGCAAATACGAGGCAGAAGCAGTAGCTGGTCTCTCCATATGGATGACAGGAAGAGAAAGAAAGGAAAAGTTGTGGACCTCAATGACAGTGAGGAGATACAGCTGAGGTTTGATGAACACAGAAGGGGAAGCCAGTAAAATAGTATAACTGTGGCTTTGCATGTAATATCTGGATTGTACACAATAACTGCATAGATGGTTATTCATATTCTTAGTGAAGTTATCCATGAGTTTCATACTCTTAAATAGTTTGATTCTAGACAATTTCTGAAGCTTGCTCGTGAAAAGAACCTAAAGTTTACACAGAATTTTCGTCTGTGAGATTCATAAGAAAGCCTTTCTCCTAGAGAAACCTAAACAATTGAGACAACATATATTTAAATTAATTCAAAAGAGGGCAAAGAAGTCAAAATTGATACCCAGCACATGGCTCTGAGGGGCACGTGAGATCATGATATGGTGCAGTGTGCGCTGGCAGCCCAGAAAGCCAACCGTATCCTGGGCTGCATCAAAAGAAGCGTGACCAGAGGGTCACGGGAGGTGATTCTCCCCCTCTAGTCTGCGCTCATGAGATCCCACCTGGAGTACTATGACTAGCTCTAGAGTCCTCAACATAGAAAGGACATGGACCTGTTGGAGCAGGTCCAGCAGTGGGCCACGAAGATGATTAGAGGGATGAAGCACCTCTCCTATGAGGACAGGCTGAGAGAGCTGGGGCTGTTCAGCCTGGAGAAGAGAAGGCTCCAGGGAGACCTTATTCCAGCCTTTCAGTATCTGAAGGGAGCTACAGGAGAGCAGGAGAGGGACTCTTTGTCAGGAAGTGGAGTGACACTACTACAAGGGGTAGTAAAAGGGGTAGAACAAGGGATAACAGCTTTAAATTGGAAGAAGGGAGATTTAGATTGGATATCAGGAAGAAATTCTTTCCTGTGAGGGTGGTGAGGCACTGGAACAGGTTGCCCAGAGAAGCTGTGGATGCCCCATCCCTGGAGGTGTTCAAGGCCAGGCTGGATGGGGCTTTGAGCAACCTGGTCTGGTGGGAGGTGTCCCTGCCCATGGCAGGGGGGTTGGAATTTGATGATCTTTAAGGTCCCTTCCAACTCTAAGCTTTCTATGATTCTATGACTGAGAAAACAATAAATAGGTTTTGGTATCAAAGGCTGAAACATCTCCCTTAGTTAGATGGAATGTAAACCCACTACACATCCACAAAAGTTGTAAAATCAGGATGAGATTTTACTTTGGACAGAAGGGATAGGACTCAGACATCACTATTAAATGTATTTCTACATCTGAGCCAATTGCCCAAACTCCCTTTATAGACAACAAAAATCTACTAAGTGGCTTTTCGGGCAAAATCCATTTAACTCAGGCTAAATAATCTAACACAGGCCAGTTCTGAATAAAAGGGGACTAATAACCCTGGTCCCTAAAAATGCCTGTTTCTCTCCACTGCACACAAAAGGCACTTCAGATGCCTAATTTATCTGTAGACATCTATGCTACAGATGGGTAAAGTTAGGTGGGATGACTCTTAACCCTTGAGACAGATCCGGAACAGAAGTGAAAGTCTCCAAAATAGTCTCAGTAGATTAATATACACGTCAGTGTGAGACTTCCCAGAGATAAAGAGATCAAAGGTCTGTATGGTTCTGTGTGTATGTGCCGCTCATCGATCTATCACACATGAAATAGTTGCTTTCAGAAGGAGTGGAAAAGTTCCTGCTCTGGATGGAGTCTGGGACTGCGTTGCACATTGGCTATACTAGTGTAAGGAAAGCAACAAGCGATTTCCCTGATGATTACAGTTAAGCCCAGTTCCAAGAATACTGTCTGTGAATCCAGCAAGCTCTCTTGGACATGTACATTTCCTTTGGCTCTAAAGTACTGGGGCTACAAAATACCATATAAGTGCATGAAACATCCAGTTTGTTTTTTTTTTTCCCTTGCAAAAGAAAGCTTTCGTCGTTGCAAAGCTGAGTGCAGACAATATACATCTCTTTTACTGCTGGCAAGGACAGGTGACCATTCTGTGCGCATGGCACATCAGTAAATATAGCACATCTGGTGAGAAATTTGAAGTTGTCTCTCATTTCTCACCCAGATATCTCACAGCTGTGGCTGAAGGGTAGTTGGAGATAAGCCTGTTTTTAAAATAGTAACTTTGATAAACCAAGCCAAAGCTTAACATTGGAATTAGAGTCTCACCACTGCAATAAACTGAATCGTGCCGGGATGAACCCTTTGAACGGACAAATAAGAACTGTGTGAATAAATAAAACAAGAAATGCTGTGAGATAGTAAATTTAAAGCCTTTGGTTGTGCGGTAAATCCCTGTATCATGCCTATCTGCAGGGAAAGGATGAAAACGCTTTGTGACTTTTGGCCTCTACAAATAATTAAAGATTCATAAGTTGCAAGCAAAGGGGGGAAAGAAGGAAAAAAAAAAAAAAAAAAAGAGAATGTGAGAATTTGTTGCTGCACTAATTCCTGTGGTTAGAAAGTATTTTGGTAATGATGGGATATCAATAATAACCAGGAAGTAGAACAGCAAACAACATAAAATAGCAAACTCAAAGGCAGTCAGCCCAGAGTTTTCCATCAAAGCCAACTCAGAAAAAAAAAAAAAAAGAAGGCAGATTTAAAAAAAACTATTGTGGATGAACTCACCACTGTGTTTCTACAGGCTGATGACATGATGACTGCTTTGATTTCAGTGTGATGTAAAGCCAGACCAACGCGCTGTTGACATAGACCCATTGTTTCATACCAGCGGAAACACTGTTGAGTTAACGGGACAGGTCCGGACTGATTCAGACCAGAATCTGAGATTGGAATAAACCAACTGAAGCAGATCATTTGATCCTCATGGAGAACTTTTAATCCTTAAACTTTGCCAGGCCAAAGATAAATCAAGTGTCGGGTACCTGATACAGTGAAGGACCAGAGCAGTGAGTGCCTCACAGAGGCTGCAATGAAATTCCTGAAATCCATCAAATTTCTCCTAGTGTGGAGACAATACAGAGACAATACATATAAATCCTGCAGGATCTAGCCCATAAGCCTAAATTTGCGCTGAGGACAGTACAGGGCCAGGGTGAAGCTGTACACTATAGCAATTGGGTGTGCAGGTCATGGATCTGCACCAGGGCTCACACCATATGACAGTGCAGGAGGATGCAATGGATGGTACTTGGGCAAGAGATCCCCTGTGGCAAGACATCATGTTGATGATGTCACACCCTTGGCAGAGCTTTGTAAGTACTCTGAAATCTCTGTTTGGAGATGCAGGCCACAGCTTTGGCTTGTGTTGCCTTCTGTTCTACAGGGTGATGAAAATACCTTCATAGGAAAGAGGTGGGCCCCTGGCAAATTCATAGAATCATAGAATGGTTAGAGTTGGAAGGGACCTTAAAGATCATCAAATTCCAACCCCCCTGCCATGGGCAGGGACCCCTCCCACTAGACCAGGTTGCTCAAAGCCCCATCCAGCCTGGCCTTGAACACCTCCAGGGACAGAGCATCCACAGCTTCTCTGGGCAACCTGTTCCAGTGCCTCACCACCCTCACAGGAAAGAATTTCTTCCTAATATCCAATCTAAATCTCCCTTCTTCTAGTTTAAAACTGTTACCCCTTGTCCTGTCACTCCAATTGCTGACAAAGAGTCCCTCTCCTGCTCTCCTGTAGCCCCCTACAGATACTGGAAGGCTGCAAGGAGAGGGTGCTGCATAGCAGTAGCCCTGCTTAACATTCCATCCCTTCATGACCTTCTTGAAACAGAAAAACTACATGTACTTCAAATTATTTTTTTTATTCTGTTAGAATACCAGACATTTTAATACCCATCTCTGAATTTGGAAAAGTCATAGCAATTTGCTCATACATGAAAAACTACCAAGCGGAGTTTTCTTTGCACATTACTACCAGTCATCTCTGACCCTGGTCTGAAGCCTGAAGCCATCACATTCAACACAGCATTATAATTCAATGTTGTATTCTCCTGTATCAAGCCAATTAGACTACACAAGTACCTGAAGGAAGCTCATGAACAGTTTTAATATCTTTATGAATTAACATTTGGTTAAATTTATGCTCAATTGTGTTGAACTGCAGAACCCCGGCACCAGAAATAGGAACCCCTGGCTCCCCCTGTGCATGCTAAGAGAGCGCAAGGTCCCTTTCAGAACGGAAATCTAAATTCATCCTGAGCATCATTTGGATGTCTGAGTCAAAGGTTTAGTAACATGTCTAGCCAAGCCGCAGAACGTTTTCACATCTGGATGTGTCCCATTTGCTAAACTGCTTCAGTCTGTGAACAATTCCAAAATACACTCGCCTTTATTATTGTAAAAGAATGTAATGTTATATAACCAAATGTGAAAGCGCATATTGTGGAATATTTCAGAAAGAACAACATGCTAAAAACTGCACTTTTAAAACAAGGTTTGAATTTAACGGAGAAAACGGCCTCAACTGTCTGCATATGTCAGTAGTTTACTTTACGTAATCGGCTGAGGGCAGAGCCGCCTGCCAGGAGAACTGCTTTTAAAATTAAAATCACACCGGTGGAATGGGAAGCGCTTTCTAACTTTCGGAGCAGAGATGGGCGTAAGCCTCAAATGACAGAGCTGGGTTGCTCAAAAACTTGAAGCATTTAGATCCCGGAGTATTGCCCTGGTACATCTTTGAAGTAGCAGATTTAGAAGTTATCCTCAAGGAATTATAGAATCATATCTCTTAATAATGTACAAAGAAACCCAGAAAGGTTATAAAAATAAGATCTTGCGATGAGGTGGATTTTCTATGAAATATTAGTGATATTGACACTGACTTTGTCCTGGTTTTATTGAATGGCTTCTTAGGCTCTGGAAAGTACTTTGAGTGCATCTTCATCCTTTACTTCTAAGTTGAGGGTTGCCAAAATATCATAGAATCATAGAATGTTTAGAGTTGGAAGGGACCTCAAAGATCATCGAGTTCCAACTCCCCTGCCATGGGCAGGGACACCTCCCACTAGACCAGGTTGCTCAAAGCCCCATCCAGCCTGGCCTTGAACACCTCCAGGGATGGGGCAGCCACAAGCCCATTCGGAGCTCAGGTATGTGGCTGTGTTAAGAGGGAGATTGTGGTGGTGCAATGGAAAAATGCAGCCCAGACCTTTCAGAAACCTTTTGGAAAGGCCTGTATCAGATTTCTGCCTATAAAAAAAAGAGCAGTAGTCTTCCACCTTCTACTGTGGGAATATGTGAGAAATACGTGTTTTCTTGCAATAGGCACCACTTACAAGGCATCGGGGCACAGAACTGCATTCAAGATTTTCATAAGCAAAAGGTTTAATGTAAAATAGAGGAGCAGACACCAGAGTGGACTCCTCCTTAAGTCTTTGAGGTTTCTTTTATATATCATAAAGATGGACCATCTGAAGGTCTCTGTTCTTCTGGAGTTTTTCTGCTTTATTATACTGCAGAATTGCCTTTTTATTTATTTATTTTTTTTTAATTTGGAGTTTAAGAGCTCATCAGCCAATTGCATTCTTCTCTGTCACTTTATAGGCTTGATGAGCAGATCCATTGTTTTCTGGATGAAGAACTGACAACTAACAACCCTCAGGATAACACTGCTCCCCGTCTCTGCACTGCTATTATCCAAGGAGGATGCTTAAGCTGTGAGTAAAGCCTACAACGAAGAGGATGAGTGTGGTTCTCTTTGTACATTTACCCCTCTCTCCTTGCATTTCAGTAGCAGGCAATCTCTGTGGTGGGAAACACAGCAGCCGTTCCCATTCTGTGCCACCAGGATTACACAAAGGAGGGGAAGTGAGGAATACGTCATCCAACTGAAACTACAGAGAAAATTCAGGAAGAAAGAAAAAACATCTGAGTTGGAAGGTAGCCACGTCTCAGAGGTTAACACCCTATTTCTGTAAAAAGTGCCGTAGTCGTAATGATAAAAAACTGGTCGTGTTTCATTCAAAGGAAGGTTTTTCAATTCAATTTCCATTTAAAAAAAAAAATCAAAATTCAGAGCAACACAGTTCTTTCTAGGCACACTGAAGTTCTGGGTAAAATGTGCAACAAATGGGATACCTCTTTTGGTTAGGAAATCTTTAAAAATGTGGTGTGTGTCAGAATGCAGTGAGTAAATCAATTAATAATTCTCAGCCTATGGCTTATTTGTGAATCATTTGTTTGCATACTTTACTGCCCATTACTCATGTCGTGTGGTCAATTGCTTAAGGCTTTGTCTTCTCTGCAAAAGGGATCTGTTCTTCCCTTAGGGGCACCTGGGCCAGATCAGCTTTGCTTCTCTCAGCTTCATTTTTCCTTGCATTTACAGAGATGGAAACCGCTGTGCCTTGCTTCCATTAGGACTTACACTGGGATAGCCAGCTGGAGAAAGACAGCTATTTTAATGGAAAAAACCACTGGGCTTGTGTTTGTTTTTTGTTTGCTTTGCAGTGAACATGTCATTTTTGTCCAAGACATTGTTTCAGTTCCCTAATTGAATGACGGAAATTTTTAAAGCAGAACAA
The DNA here is from genome assembly GCA_013398155.1 of Pedionomus torquatus. Classification (NCBI taxonomy): domain Eukaryota; kingdom Metazoa; phylum Chordata; class Aves; order Charadriiformes; family Pedionomidae; genus Pedionomus; species Pedionomus torquatus. The sequence continues at coordinate 67,547 of VZRU01016420.1, forward strand.
TGAAATGGCATTCTTCTGAAGAAAAAAAAAATATCTGGTCATCATCCAACTATTTGCAAATTATTCTGATTGCAGAAGCCAGAGTAAAACAAACTCATTAAAGGATTTGTGAATACATTTGGGATTCTGTATTTTTCAATAGATTCTGCTTGCTGCCACGCTCGGGCATTGCTCGGTGCAGAGAAGGGAACCCTGTTTCCCACCCAGCATCACTGGTTTCTCATCCATTTGATCCTACTCAGTAAATAAAGCCATGCACCGCAGGAGCACAGCTTTCCTCCATCTTATGCTCCATGAAGCTTTAACTCATTCTGATAAGAAATGAGATATCTAGAGGTAAGCAGGAGGCCCAAGTAAAAATATACCTGAATGAAAAGCTCACTTTTTGGAATGCCTTTCTTGTTATTTAAGGTCTGCTTGTCAAGTGAGCATTGAACTGGATCTCCGAATCTCAGCCTTAGTCATTTCTGCTTAATGCAATAACCTCTTGAATGAAATAGTTTATTTCCTGGCAAAGGGCTTAACAGAAATTAGACTGTGCTCTGGCATGGCACTTAAATTGGCTTCCAGAAAGCTTGTGATTATCTTCTGAAGCTGGCTGAGCCAAGAGTCTGTTCTTTATCAGTGCTTCTTGGTCTGTTCTCTCCTTTTCATACCATTTCCACACAGGAGTTCAAGCTCATGATTAGGACTGCTTGGGAAACTGCTCTAATTCAGTTCAGAACATCACTTCTAATTTTTTTGTAGCTTCATTTTGTTGCTGCAGTCTGTGCCGTGTAAGAATATGATCATGATCTTCTGAAAAAATGACTCAAGCTCTTAACCAATTACTAGTAATCTTAGTTATTATTGATTATTCTTCCACGTGTCTTTCCTTTCAGCCATGTACTGCTCCTCCTGGTTACTCTTCCAACGTCAAAGGGCTGAACTTCACAATTTTGTCTTAGTCTAACACTTACGGAAGTCAAGGAAAGATTCATATTGACTTCAGTGTCTCTGAGTTACGGTCTAAGTCTAGAAAGACATTTTCAGTTATGATACCGCTCATAGCTTAAGACATAAGCATGTACCTCTGGGAATGTAATTCACAGTGTTAAGTAGGCACTTACTTAAAAAATAGAAATACCTTTCTGAGATTCTACAGAGAGAATTATGTCTCATTACTAGCAGATAATACCATTATCGTTGTTCCAGGATGCACTAGCATCTCAACAAAAAAGCCAATATTCAACCAGTGTATTAATGAAATTAGCTTCTCACTCTCCAGAAGACTGGATAGAACATGTGGGATGGAAGAGACACTGAAGTTTCCATTGCTGCTGTTTATGCGGTTCTTGGGTTTAAGTAAAGTCCAAAAAGTAAAGTCATGTTACTTTGGTAACATGAGTTTATCAGAGGTGCAACCTGACAGTGAAAAAGAAAAAACAACTTTCAAGACCAGTATAATAAATCCGAGGGACTATAGAATGACTTTCTTCTGCCCTTGAGACATGCCCTCTACAGGTAAAGAGGAAGGCCATCTCCTCCTCACCATTCATTTCTCAGTCTGTTAGCCTGGAAATGCCCACAAACTCTATTAGCAGAAAATGCCAGGCAGTATGAGGTTGTGACAAACATTCCCATGTAGGGAAATGAAACTGCAAGTGTGAAACATTTTTCAGTATGCTTCTGGCCAGTCTTGAAATCATTATGACTTCCAGTCTAGAACTGAGTCACCAGGAGGTGGAAAACTTCAAATCCCTTTTTACTAATCCCTTGAACTGATCAGGACCTTTCCTCTCTTGGGCCTAATGAAAAAAATTAATTTTCCAGAATGCTTAAAACAACATCTCCATCTAAGTATTTTTGCATATGCGGGTACAAACATGCAAATCCATTAAAGCAGTGACAGAGGAGCCTAGAAGAATGTGAGCTATTTTAAGGTGAGAGAATGTCACAGAGGCTCCTACTTGAATCTTAGGCAGTTTGATAGAGAAAAAGACCCTTTCCATGGTTTGTTCCATCACCCTGGAGAACTCTCCAACAGAAATACAAACCTAATTAATTTTGGAGGGTGATCAAATTTGGAAGAAGTTCATAGAAACCACTTTTGCTCTATTGCATGACAACAGGACATCGAGTCCAGGGAAGAAAACAGCGGGAACCACTGCCTGCATGGGGCCATATGAACGGTCCTTCAACCCTGATCTGAATTGCTGGCAACTCTTAAGAAGTTCAGGTGTAGCTGGTCAACACCAGGTTCCAAAGCTGAAGTCTACGGAGGAGTTACTGGCAGCATGCAGGGAACTCGCTCTCTTGTCCTTTGCTTTCCAGCCACTAATTTGCTTTAAAGGAGAACCTAAAAATATATCAAATGCCTCCTGATAAATATTTTTCCAGGTACACTGTTCCTGTACTTGCCATAGACTGTTATGAGAGTGAAATGTTCTACCAGCCACTCTCTCTGCTAAGACTTAGCCCGGCACATAATGACCGTGTGTGAGTGCCAGGGGTTTGAATATCAGTAGATCCAAAGCGGAGGAAACCCAAAAAACTTCATAGCTCTAACAGGGACGTGGAAAAGCTTCCTGGTTTAAAAAAGTAATAATAATAAAAAAGCCTGTGAAAACTGGTAACTCCACATTTATGCCCGGTGTTATGTGATCCTTCCTCCCTTTGAGTTACAGTGGATACCTTGTTCCACCTTCAGAAAACATCCGGCTCAGTGGAAGGAGGATGTTTGTTCTGTTCTTCTGAAGAAGTTTGAAGCAGAGCCCAGTCTGGGGCCCCTGATGAAAGGCTTCGTGATGCCACACTCCCTTGAGGAGATTTTGAAGGAGTCTAAAATTTGCTGGGAGATACAAACGAAACCGTTTACTTGAACAGGATTTTCCCCTTTGCATGTGATGCAATCCTCCTGAGCTGGTGGATTCCTGTCAGCCAGTTTTACTAAAGCACACACCAACTTCTTATGCATAGCCAGTTAGAATGTTAAAAAATGTTGAGTGCCCTGACTATTGCGGCTGGGTCATTTGCAATTAGTAATTATCAGAATTTTCAAATTTTCTGACCAAATTTCTGGTCCTAGAAAAATGTGTCTCAGCTGGGAATCTAGGTCATTGGATATTTTTAAGGATGGTGTCATTCTTTGTTTCTTTATGATGACCACAGGAGATACAAAAAGAGTTTGTCTATCTGTTTTGCATTCACCCTGGAAAAGAGATTGAAGAACTTGCAAAAGTCTTATATAAAGTAGCCAAAAAATGAGTCTTGACAGTATAAAGTAGTTTTTCCGCTGTTTAAAGCATAGAATTTTCATTTATTTCTGTTGTTGTTACCAATTAACTCCAATTTCTGGCATATACCCTGAAGAAAAACCATATCTGTTCAGGATCCCATGCCTTAAATTTATTTAGTTGAAACTGCTCAAAAATTCTCTGCTGAAACAAAGGAGAAAGCTGATTTCCTGATTTTTAAAAGCTAAACAACAATCAAACAAGTTCCTAAACAAATAGATTGTGATGAGTCTAAAAATGGGTAAGTGAAGCCCTCCCTGTCTCAGATGCCTGGTTCTTATATTGTTAAACCAGGGCAACTTTCTACACTGCAGCAATGTGAGGAGATCAGTGGTGCTGTGTGTGTGCCAGATTCTCCTGAAACCGCAATCTTGTCTTCTTTATCTAATTACTGGGCAACTGGGGCCATGCTTGGCTGCTGTTGACATCAATGATTCTACTGAAGGGACTAAATAAACAATTAAATGCCTAAAAGTGCTCACCCACGGAAAAGCATTCCTACAGTCAGCATTGCTTTAGCTTTACGGTAGCAGAAATGGGGTCAGAGACTTGCCCCGTGCTATTCTCATCAACGCTAATGTTCACCAAGGATGGCAGCTTCTGCCTCTAAGTGCAAGAAGATAAACCCAAAATCTAGCTTAGGGTATGTGTTCGGCTTGTAGTGCTTGTCCTCATGTCCACACCCTGCTCTAGTGACACCCCACCTGGAGTACTGCATTCAGCTGTGGAGCCCTCAGCACAAGAAAGACATGGACCTGTTGGAGCAGGTCCAGAGGAGGCCACAAAAATAATCAGAGTGACGGAGCACCTCTGCTATGAAGACTGGCTGAGAGAGTTGGGGTTGTTCAGCCTGGAGAAGAGAAGGCTCCAGGGAGACCTCACTGTGGCCTTTTAGTACCTAAAGGGGGCTTACAGGAAAGATGGGGACAATCTTGCCAGTAGGGCCTATTGCAATGGGATGAGGGGGAATGGTTTTAAACCAAAAGAGAGAGGATTCAGACTAGATAAATGGAAGACATTTTTTACACTAAGAGTTGTGAAACACTGGCCCAGGTTGTCCAGAGAGGTGGTAGATGCCTCATCCCTGGAAACATTCAAGGTCAGATTGGATGGGGTCTGACCTAGTTGAAGATGTCCCTGCTCATTGCAGGGGGGTTGGACTAGCTGACCTTAAATGTCTCTCCCAACCCAAACCTTTATATGATTCCGTGATTCTATGACTCTATGATTCTATAATCTGTTCAGNTAGATGCCTCATCCCTGGAAACATTCAAGGTCAGATTGGATGGGGTCTGACCTAGTTGAAGATGTCCCTGCTCATTGCAGGGGGGTTGGACTAGCTGACCTTAAATGTCTCTCCCAACCCAAACCTTTATATGATTCCGTGATTCTATGACTCTATGATTCTATAATCTGTTCAGTAGATGCCAAACCCACTGCTTAGTAAAAGTCAAACAGTCGCCACGCTCTGCCAGTAAAGTCTGCTCCCGTAAAACCACTTTGGAGTGATCTTGTATCTACCGCAGAGCTAGAAAGGCTTAAGAGAATTTTTGTCAATCGAGCTTCTTGTTTGTTAAGTAGCAACCAAAGTGGATCAGATTGTTTCAGTTCCAGCTCCAGTGGGTACAGCTGCTATTTGATCTTGGCAAGTTCCTTTCAAGCTTCACTGTGTGAAAGTGGTGACATTTTTATTTGTTTATTTGCAAAAAGTCCTTGTGAACATATCCACTGCTCCATTTGGGGGTAATTTCATGGTGTTCAAGTAATTTAGTTTTTAATCCTCTCTCGCTGCCACATGGGAAGCTACAGAAAGCTGTTTTCACTTCCGACATCTTGACCAGGAACAGCTCACATCTGGGTTTGACTTTTTTTGACAACATTCAAGAAATTCCATTGCTTGAGGAGTTCTACAACGAAATACAAGGAGAAAAAAATCAGCGTTACATAATGCCTTGGTCTGGATGTCCCAGGGAAGCTGGCCAGAAATACTGGCCTTATTATACGTGATGGACTCAGAACCCTTGAGCCCCACTGACTTTGGACCAACAGGGGTGACACAGGTGTATCTCCTCTAAAAACCACAACCCCGAGAGTAACTACAGCCAGTCTAGCTGTATTAAAGCAAACCCAGAGTGACATGAACTCTATGCTTGTTACTCCAGCAAAATAACCTTACAAGCAAATTTCAAATTTGTAAATGAGTATTTATAATGAGCATAATCTTGTCCAGGTAGTGTAAGAACTTCTCAATAACAGCCTCTCTGCAGTATATAGAATGAAAACAACCCATCAGATGATACCCTACATAAACGTGCTCTTGGCTTTTTGGTTTATCTATTACAGTACTAAAAAAACACTCTGTGGAAATTCGCTTTAAACATTTCATTAACCTTCTTAACTCTGACTCAGCATGATGATACATGCTAAGAGACTAACAATATATTTTACATAGAAAATATATGTCTCAGTCCCAGGAGTTTCTGAGCACAAAATAAATAAACGTGGATTTTCCAGCTGTACCAGCTGAGGAAATTAAAGACCCTCCTCAGTAAAGCACTTAGCATCTTGTTAATTTGAATAGCTCCCAGGGAAAGCTTTAAGCAAAATAAATGACCCCTTCCCTTAACGAGAAGTTAGGGGCAGCAAATAAGCAAATTTGCATATGGGAAATACTTATTATTCACCAGCACTAAATGTTTCCTGTTCAAGTTGGCAACAGAGAAGAAACTAGTTCTCAACAGTGTTTTATTGAGGAGCTGAGAAGTTAATGGGAGAGGGAAGATCCTAGTCCTGTCTACCTCAGAAAATAAGCTAAGGCCAGCTTTGATAATTCTGCTGAAGTGCTCCCATATTCTATATTGAACATGCTCTCAGTTGCTTGTTTAAATCCATATCTGAATAAGACAGGTCTGAGGAGGGTTCGGGATTAATGCTGGTGGATTCTAATAATACAAACAAGCTTTCAGGGTCTTTAAAAAAAAAAAAAAAACAAAAAGGCATGACAACTCCAAAGTCAAAGATTAACTTTGCCAAGATTTTCAAAGGTGCCTGATTTTTGGTACTGCCCATTTACATTGTGAGAAGGGCTCCATTTCCCAGCTGAAGGGACACAGTTTTTCCCAAACAGACTTTCTGAGATATTTCAAGGAGGCCACTCAGATATTAAAAATGTTGGTGCGTTCAACTCGTCAGTATCTTTGGAAAATCTTAGCCACAAGGGAACTGGCTTCTTAGTAATGTTGCAAGCTGTACGAGATAACCAACTTGGCTTTTGCTTTTCTGGCCAGCTCCTAATGCAGTCCCTTCTGAGGAAAGCAATGAAAACACAGTTTGCTTGAAGTATTGCAAGAGGCTGTACCATTAGGGAAGCAGAAGAATCTTGTATTCTTCTCGCTGTGCGACAAAATCCAACCAATGATGCTCAGATGTCCTCTCTGAGCCACCTAAGAGGAGCTACATCACCATTTTGGCAGCCATCCAGAGCACGCATTTTGTGTCCAAAGTTGGGGAAAAAAGGGCCAGAGAGGCAAAGGATTTAACAAAAAAAAATAAAAACAAACCAAACCAAAAGAAAAAGCGATTGGAGTATTTTTAACAGAAGCAAATATTTCACAGAGTTTTACTTTCAAAGGCCTGGCTGGGGCTTTTGTTTAGTTTCTTTTGTACTTGGCTAGATCCCAGCGTACGATTTGCAGAACACGATCTGCCTTTCCTGTACCTGTGGGTTTTTCGGTAGCTCAGGATTAGCATCTGTTAAAAGCCGCCTCTTGGAGATCTCAAGGCAGCGTATTCAGCTGTGCTCACCAGTATCTCGTGTTAACAAGACCGGTAGCAGTGTGGGGGTTATACAGCCCAGGGAAGGGCTCATCTTGGGCACCTCGTCGGTTACTCGCAGTCACAGTAAAAGCGATAGGTTCCCAACAGCGACCGAAGGTGGATATCAAATGTAATAGCAGCCAGAATTCTGTAGGTTTAGGCTGAGGGCTTTTGTTTAAACAGCTGTTTAAATGGGACAAGGCTGGCACATCGCAAACATATAGCTATTTCGTATGGAGCACTGCACAGACAAATAATACCATAAAACAAACCTAGAAAACTAAGTTATCTTCCCCTCAGCTGCGCAGATGCCCCAGTGCATGTCAGATGCCCTATTCCAGTGACGCACAGCAGCTGCACATCTACTGGGATGCCCAGCGTGATATAAACAGCACAAGGTAGAAGGAACCCGCTGGTAAATCTAACTCAGAAAAAGAGGGTACACAAGCATATGCAAGGGATGTGAAGAGACTGTAGCTTGGTTTGAAGAGCTGTGCATTTAAATCTGTAGAGAAAGCCTCTGACATGGAGTTGTGTAAGGGGTTCGAACATCTGCTATTATTCCATCGCAGCAGTTCCACCCATGTCAGCAGGAGCATCCCACTGCACTGGACACTTGGCGGGGAGAGAGGCAAAGGAGAGAAGAAGCAGCTGAAAATGGAGTCCAGAGATGAAGAAGATATCTTTGCGCCACCCCAGCCTCTGGCTTTTATTTGGGTGTTGGTTTTATTCTCCTTCCTGCATCCCACAAAAACTTCACATCTTGCACTCTCAGCAAGAGAACTCTTCTAAATCACACCAGGGCCAAGAACTGCTCGAGGCCTTCCTACAGTTCCTACGTGACATTGAACAGACAAGCTCTTCAGGCCACTCTCCACTGTCTCTTCCAGGCCATCAGGTGAAGCTCAGAGAGGCCAAGTGTGGAATAAACAAAGGGAGAGGGCTCTTCATTCAATGGTTTGGCCACTGCCCCTTTTGTCTCTACGTTTTAGGGACAGGGATTAACCCAAGTCTGAGATAACTTTGAAGTCCTCCCTCAGAAACTAGGGAGGGCTGAAGAAAGAGAGAAGGCAAAGAAAAAAGGAGAAGCCAAATGAGTACAGGGAGCAGTGACTAAAAAGAAGGAAAGAGATAGCAACAATGGTTTAAAAATTTAAAAGTAAGGAATTGGAATGGGACAAAGAGCAAAGGACTCCCAAGAGCACCAGCACTCTAGTAAGATGCTGAAACAGCAATGCTATTCTGTCCAGGAGCAGAAGGACTGATAGGAGCAAGCCCCAAAGTCTTGGGGATCCGTCAAGTTTAATCCTCCTGTTAACACAACTGGCTGGATTGGGGCCAAGGAGGTAGGTAAGGAGGTCCCACAACATATGATGGATATAAACAAAAAGATGAGGAAAAAAAGTGGAGTCTCAGGAAGAGATTCTGGGGGAGCTGAGAGAGGGAACACAGCCTGGCAAACTGGATCTAAATGCATGCTAGGCTGCACAGTGCAAAAAAGACACATCTTTTGTTGCTCTTTGGATCTATTTGTGTCATAGAACAATAGAATCATAGAATGGTTTGGGTTGGAAGGGTCATCTAGTCCATCCCCTGCCATGGGCAGGGACACCTTCCACTTGATCAGGTTGTTCAAAGCCCCATCCAACCTGACCTTGAACACCTCCAGGGATGGGGTGTTCACAGCTTCTCTGGGCAACCTGTTCCAGTGCCTCACCACCCTCGTCAAAAAACCTTCACTGCTTGAGGGGGAATTTTCCTCTTTATGTCCATAGTGTTCAGAGACGTTACAGCTGAATATAAACTGGGAGACTGGATACCAGGCTAAGTAAGGTCAGTGAACAAGAAAACAAGAAGAGAAGAAATCTCACTGTCTGGACAGAACATCTTGGCAAGGGATTCCCCCTGGATATCGGAAATGAGGGCACAGAGATACAAGAATGACGATGGGATTCTCTTTGCATGTGCTTCCAGCAGAGTCTGGCACTGTTACCAGAACAGTTTTGGTAGTGCTGAGAAGTCAGGGATCCTGGCCACAGGGCTGTCACTGCCGTATGTGCCAGCAGGCCTTAGCTCTGAAGTCCACAACAAATGCAAGAAACAAGAAGAGACAATAAACAGGCAGGGAGACTTTGAAAGAAAATTTTAGGTTAAGGAGGGAACACCTATCTGTCTTACCCGTGACATTTAGAAGACATCTGTCACCTTGTTTTCCAAACTCCAAACAAAACTACAGAATGATCTAGAGTTCAGAGGAACCACGTATTTCTCTCTGCTTCTCTGGAATGACAGTGGTAGGTGAGCTGAGTCTTAAAGAGATGAAGGATAGAGGCACGTCCTTCCTCTTCCGGAAACTGGAGTCATTACTGAAACACGCAGCTGGATGGAGGAAGACCAGCTTCTGGCATAAATTTAAGTGCAAGAACACAGGTTTCTTTTGCCAGGTACCAGCTGTTTTGGAGACTCATTCAGATGATTTTTAAGCATAGGATTTGCTTCATCTAACATAGAGGGCAGGGAGTCCTACACAGCTCCCACAAGGAATGCCCTTGCCTTAAGGGTGAGGGAAGATGCTTATCTATCACTATGACATTTACCCACTAGGATACAATCTTCCTATCAAGTTAGAGGCCCTGTTGCAGCCCCTGTACTTAGATTACATATCGTGTTTAGCAGGAGCTACAGTCTTTGCAAATGCATGCCAAATTCTGCTTGATTTAATCAGCGTAATTTTCTCTTCCCTAATGGATTGGCCTTTCCCTCTATGAGCCAGGAAGGTTTCAGCTGCAGCGAGAGCAGGGGGGGCTCACGTGTCACAGCAAACCGTCCACCATCCTTCACAAGCAGCTCCTCCTCTCATGGTCCGCTTCAACTCCCTGAACTTCGCAAGAAGCCCTGTCACTTTTTACGACCGCCTCACTGCCCCTGTAAATACAGGCTCCTTATAAACTCTGTGTCACCGACTGGCTGCCTCCTGTCTCCTCAGTGACAAACTGCAACCTTCAGCTCAGCCTGATGGAAAATTTCTGCCATCACAAAACGCCCTCTTACCTCCTTTTGTCAATCCCAGGACCTCACGGAGCCCTGACTACAGCAGGGCTGCTTTTAACAGCCTCCGCAGAATGGTAGGAGTTTGCCCCAGAGCAGCCCCCACATCCTGACTTTCTCTCTCCACTCCCCCCCCTTCAGCTAGAATTGAATAAATGTGGCTCTTCGGAAACAAAGGAGAGAAGACGGCCTTTAATCTCCATGTCTTAATTTCCCCATTGGTAAAAGAAAGGTAATAAAACACATTTGCACACCTCTGAGGAGTGCCGGGAAGGATAAATTGGTTAATGCCTCTGAAGTGTCCTGTAATTGCTGAAAATGTTGTGATGACAAGTGTGAGCAGCATGTGAAGAAGGCATCACCTTCAGAGCCCGAGTGATGCTTTACAGAAAGAGGTGTTTGAAGAAGAGCAGCGCTCTGTGCTGAGCTGGCTCCTTCTCCTGACGAAAACGTTCAACTGAGGAAAGTGAGGAAAAGCCACCGCCTGTGGGAAGAGCCACCCATGTTGGCCTAAAGCTCTTCCTTTGCTCAGAAGGAAAATATCTCATTGTGGAGGCGCAAGCGGTGCCTACCTGACATGACTGGAGAGGTAAGGAGGTAGCAGGAAACCTGTAGTACTGCTATTACACGGCACAAACTGCGCTTGGCCGGCGACCAGATGTGAGGGAGTCTGTGGACTATGCAAAGGATATTAATAGAGACCCTACCAGCTGCCCAGATCTTAAAACGTCATGATTCAGATTTCATTACTGTGAAATTTGCTTAAAATCTCTACATTTCCTATAGGCGGCAATTGTGGAGAGGGGTTCCTCTTCCTTCCAACTTCTGACCTCTGAATTCATAAATCCTTCCTTTGCCACTCTGAATGTGAGAAACCTTCCCAAGAAATAAACAAAACGTATTTCTCACGTCACCACTCAATTTCAGAAGCTGGGGTTTAATGCATTGTATATATATAA
>VZRU01016420.1:78680-94410 GCA_013398155.1 Pedionomus torquatus
ATTATATATTGACATATATATATGACATATATATATATATATACATATATATTGTATATATATAATGTATAATGACATGTATATAATGTATAATGTCTAATTCAAAGAATTAGAAATGTCACCAGCGGACATCTCTTTCTGGCAAAAGCTTCCTACAGGTGGGAAGTTTGGGCTGTGGTGTGTCTGCTTCCAGTACAGCAGATAAAAGGGGCAGGTCGAGGGAAGGGCACCTGTCACAACACGATCCCTCCCGTGTAAAATCACCTCTACCCAGCGAGGACTATTGCTAAGGTATAAAGGCTGCAGAGATTTGTAACGATTTGCTGAGCAAGCGACTTCAGAAATAGGTACAGCTTCTATCTGTCCTCGCATTTTTGAGTCATTAGCCAGCAAGGCTGTGGCTGGGTTGCTTTCCTGCTACACGAACAGCAATATTTACAGCACCCAGAAATAGACTGAGGAGGCGAGACACCCAATCAGCCTGAAAGCCAAAGAGCTTAGCCGGTTCCATAATTATGTTTTAAAATACCTGCAGTCACATCTGGAGAGCAAAGCAGGATCTCTATTTTCCTCCCACTTCTTCCTCCTCTCCATGTGATAGGTATGGCGCTATGATGCCCTGTGCGAGGGCTAAGGTCATATTTGTTTTGATCTGATAACAAATTGTATAATCCCAGCTGGTTGTTATTCAAGAAGAAAATAAGAGAAAACAAGCCCCCAACAAACCTGGTTGTTTTAACTTGCAGTTTATCAGCAGAAGTGAAATAAGGATTACTTCTTTTCAGGGACAAGCCAAATGAAGGACTATTTGCAGGAGCCAAAATCCCAGGCAACTGGTCCACTCCGCAGCAAGAAAACAGCAAACCCCAGGTTTTAATATAGCTTCCAGCTACCTCTTGATCAGGAAATGTTGATGGTTGTGAGGTGGTGTGGGCTTAGAACCCAGCAAGTCCCCGGATCTATTCTTACTTCTGCTACGGGCTCGCTTTGCAACTGCTTACTAGTTTCTGGAGAGCAACTGAAGTGTTCAATCTTACTTAAAATAAATTCCAGGGCATATCACCTTCAGCAAGCTTCTGTATGGAGATAATAGTGTTTACTCCTCAGCTTTACAAGGGTATTGGGGCTGTTATTACAACTGTAGTACTTTGACCATGTAAATGCTACGTTGTCATAATTTTCTCTCCTTCGCTCTGTTATGTCTTAAACAGGACTTTGAGATTTATAGGTCTCTCAGTCATCTTTCTTTCCTGGGTGTCAAAGACATCAGGAGATCATGCCCACCTCTGACAAAAGCTTCTGAGTCAATATTAAATACAGCCGAGGCTTTGACTCCCTTTTGGAGCTTGTTATTACATCACTGGAAGAAAAGGTAACATGGTTAAAAGCCACAGATCAAGGATCCATAATTTATCACCTGCTCCTTGGGTACCGATGGCACTCACGGAATCGTCTCCTGGAAAAGCTGACCCTCTGACACCGCTGAGTTTCTTTATTTCATAGTCAATATTCTCAACAAACCATGACTTCCTTCTTCAGAGGCAGATTTTTACTGCAAATAAATATGCTTCAAATTTTGTCATCTTCAGAACTGCCCATTTTATTGTTTGGAACAAAAATGTTCTTTTCAACACTAATATCTTAACTAACACTTTACCTTGTGACTGCAAACTCTCTCCAATGCCAGTGCAGAACTCCTAAACAGCCCCTTGGATATGGGCAGAAGTTCTGATATAGAAAACACTCCTTCAGTTAAAAGGCCACTTAAGAAATGTGTTTTTTCAGTGCTTCAACTCTTTCTCGCTATTTGAAACCCTCTAAAGCCTCAAATGAAGATGTCTCTCTTTCTTCCTCAGCAACAGAGGTCTTGTTGCCTTGCTTAGTCATTTTGAAAGGCTGAACTCTCACCGTTTTATTTAAGAATGGGGAGAAAAGCAGTGGAGTATTCCGTTTCACATTTGTTAAATACATAAATGAGACGATCAGCCACGGGGGACTGGGAAGGGAGGACCGGCTGGAAGATAAATCACAGTGGAAATTCAGAAACTGTATTCCTCTTTTTAAATAGCTTTGCAAGAGTTTGAAAAGACATTATTTATAGAGCACCACATGCAATAAGAGTTTAACAGGCAGGGCAGACAGAAGGTTTCAGTCCCAAAGCACGGTTCAGTATTCAGTCAAAGGACTGCCAAAGACCACTGGCACAATTTTCATAGCCCCAATCTCCCACTCTTGCCTGCACGTTCCCACCTCTCATCACCTTTCCTCTGCGCTGACACACTTTGGAAACTGATCCAACTCAAAAAGTAACCTTGCTTAAAAAAAAAAAAAAAAAAGAGCCATTTTTGGTATTTTTTGGTCCTGTAAGTTCCCTGATCAGCTTCATTACTGCTGCATGCACAGGGGCAGGGTGTGAGGAAGGGATGGCCATGGTGGGAGGAGGAAAGGAGTGTCACAGTGTCTGCTTAAGCCACCAGCAACGCCGACAGGCTGATATTAAACTAGTCCTCTGGTGCCTTCACCCCATGGTTTGCAGACAGGCTTCACTTTGGACACAGTGAGTCATTCCCTTCACTAAATGGCACTATTCACAGTAAAGGAAGCCTAAGGTTGTGCCCAGTTCTTGTGATTTTTGTGGGAGCCTGGAGTCATGTTACCCATGTAAGGATCTCAGCATCTCTTTGGAAAGGTCAGTTTAGCTTGAATCCCTCCTGGCTGTGGAGGCAAAAAAGCATGAAAGTGATATCCTAACAGCTCACAAAGCTGAAAGCAAAAAGAATAACCTCACCACCCATAACAGAAAAAATGTAATGACTCCATAGCCTGTGCTATGCCAAGTGTATGGCTTTTATTTCAGTCTTTAATATTAGCTATTTTGTTTGCTGTTCATTAATGGAAAAGCAGCTTTCAATGTACTCTAAAAAGCGTGTCCCAAGAGAAGAACAGCACAACAATGATCAGGGTAAGGGGCACAAGAAGACTGAGGGGCAAATAGTTTTGGGAGGAAAGGAAGGAGGGGAGAGCAAAGGAAGAGGACAGCACAGGAAGCAAGGATAAGGTGGAAAAAATGCCAGGCCTTGCTGAAAGAGAAGATCTAAGTGTACATTTACTCCATGCAATGATTGAACTAGCTGGGTTGCAGCACACGCTGTAGGTATTCCAGCTCAGCAATCCATCTCATTACTCCACCCACCTGCTCCAGAGGCTACTATAGTCTGCTCTGCAGCTGTAGCCTGCGTTGTATTGGCCTTTCAAAGAAACATAAAGACTTCTGGGACGATGCAGAAGGGGAGGGGAGGCCAAGAGAAGGCATTTAAAACTTAGAAGATAATAGCTGGCTGAGCAGATAAGATACATGGATTTTATTGCTGGTTTTAGCTGGATTATGGGGAAAAAGAGTTTGAGAGGCTCATTAGAAAACTTTGTCCTGTATTTTGTCAGGAATGGGCCACCCAGAGATCATAGAATCATTGGATCAGAATCATTGAATGGTTCTGATTGGTTCTAAAAGTTCATCGAGTTCCACTTCCCTGCCATGGGTAGGGACACGTCCCACTAGACCCATCCGTCCTGGCCTTGAACACCTCCAGAAATGGGGCATCCACAGCTTCCTTGGGCAACCCGTGCTAGTGTCTCACCACCCCCACAGGAAAGAATTTCTTCCCAATAGCTAATCTAAATCCTCTCTCTTCCAATTTAAAACTGTTACCCCTCATCCTATCGCCCTGATAAAGAGTCCTTCCCCATCTCTCCTGTCATACCCCTTTAGGTACTGGAAGGTTGTTACAAGGTCTCCCCGGAGCCTTCTCTTCTCCAGGCTGAACAATCCCAACTCCCTCAGCCTGTCCTCATAGCAGAGGTGCTCCATCCCTCTGAGCGTTTTCATGGCCCTCCAGTGGACCCATTCCAACAGTTCCACATCCTTCCTGTGCTAAGGACTCCAGAGCTGGACACAGTACTCCAGGTGGGATGTCACCAGAACAGAATAGAGGGGCAGAATCACCTCCCTCAACAGGCTGGCCATGCTTCATTCAATGCAGCCCAGGATACAGTTGGCTTTCTGGGCTGTGAGTGCACAATGCCAGTTCATGTTGAGCTTCTCATCCACCAGCACCCCTAAGTCCTTCTCCTCAGGGCTGCTCTCAGTCCATCATAGCTGGTTACTCACATGTTCTGACCAATGGAACTTTTTAATTAAACAAAGGGTTGCTTCAGCATGATGCTGTGC
Organism: Pedionomus torquatus; assembly: GCA_013398155.1. Classification (NCBI taxonomy): domain Eukaryota; kingdom Metazoa; phylum Chordata; class Aves; order Charadriiformes; family Pedionomidae; genus Pedionomus; species Pedionomus torquatus. The sequence continues at coordinate 82,909 of VZRU01016420.1, forward strand.
AAGCTTCAGTTTCAATCATCAAAGCTTCTTCTGTTCCTGTGCTACAACAAATGCCTTTGCAGCTTCTTGGGTCTCAGAGAAGTGTCAGCACAGTTCCAAGGCAGAGCATGTGACTCCTGAGACTTGTGTCGTGCATGGGATCAAAATCGTATCAAGAGCCATGTACTCATGGGAAATCCTCTTCATAATTAACATTTATATAACAACTCCTTTACTGGCCAAACACATGCTTACATTCCTCCAGTCTGTTTTTTTAAGAGACCGTGCTGGCCAGAAGTTTTTTGCAAGAGCACTGGAATTAGGTCTCTGTTTTCAGCTATGCTCCGTCTACCCATGAGATGTTTAGCAAGTCTCTAAGGAGACAAATGCTCCCACACTCCCCATTGTTTACCAAAGAACCTGGATGCATTCAGCTTCTGTTGAGAGTACATATCAGTGAGAAGCGCCCTGTGGGGTGACCGAGCCGTCCTACCTCCCCCCACCAACGGGATATGGGTTGGGGTAGAAAAGAGATCTGAGGAGCTTTGAAGAAGGATGCCCAACAAATGTCTCTCACCTGAAGTGGTCACAGCTCCGTGGAGTGTCCTGCAAAGGGAATCAGTATTTCATCACAGGTGGTGTGCTTTCAGGTGCCAAATCCTGAATCTATGGGAAAATGCCCACCAACTTCAGAGTAGGTTTTGCCCCTGTGAGCTCAGAGTAGGGCCAGTGACGCCAACACAGGAGAAATCAATCCGACTCTGACTTCAGAAAAGGCAAGATTTTTGCCTCACGCTCGAGTCTTTGGGGCCTGTCTTGTCTTTGTGCCTCCTGTCTAGGCACTTATTGTCTGTAAAATGGATGGGCTACAATAATCTTCACCCACTGTGACTCTCAGATACATCTTATAGACAGTCTGGTGTGTATAGTCATCAAAGTCTCAGAAGTTGGAAGTTGGTACAAGAGTAAAATGTGGTCCAGTGGCCTTCCCAGTAACTCCTCTCCTGACTGCAAGTTCCCTTTCAATCTGGCTCCCAACCCCAGAAATATCTCAATGATTTAATTCTAGCTATAATCAAAACCTCACTCAGGGCTGCTACACCCTCACGAAGGGACAGAAAACCAAATTTGGGAAATACTGCCCAAGAGCGCTCGTGTTCTACCTTTGTTTCTGAAGGATTCTTTTTTAACAGGAAAACCATCTGTGCAGGGGAAAATCAGTCCTATGAAACAATGAGCTGTCCTTTCTAGGAGACAAAATGATCTAGATTAGAGAAACACCAAGAGGTATGTTCCGTGATGCAATTTGGAAAAGTTCTTCAAGTAACTACTTCTTTCTTTCTAAAGCTGTGAAATGTCACATCTGGGAATGAGGCAGGCTTCATAATGAAGTTCTTGGGGGAAAAAAAAGTAAACAAAAGAAAGAGGAAGCATTTCTAAAGACAGAAAAGGCCAGTAAATGTAAACTTGTCAGCTGTCTGCACGTAGCCCTCTAATATGGGGGCCAGTGATGCTCTCAGACTGAGCTGGGCTGCCTACAGAGAAGCGAACGGTGACAGCAGCTGCCACATGCACTGATTTATTTCATATCCTTCATAACCTTACAGACAGGAATTCAAATTGCAATTTGAAGCAGTAAAAATTTGCAGGGAGGGTAGTAACGTCCCTCAAGGATTTTCTCTGGGTTCAGTCCTCACCATTTCAGGAAGAATCAGTTTTACCTTTTTGTATCAGTTTGAAGCCCACATCTGATTTCATCAGAGGCTCTCTTATTGGACTTTTCCTAAATTTTTCATGACTCTTGAGAGTATCTTTGCTTAAGGATGCACATTTGAGAATGATAGAATTCTGCCTTTAAATTTGCACAACAAAGTATCTGCATAGTAAGAGGCTGCACTTCCATCATGCACAGGGAGGGAATACATCTAGGCTAGACATTGTAAGCACTAATAAGAAGTTGAATCAGTTGATGTTTCTTCCTGTTTAATAAATAATTTATCCCATGTTAATATTATGCCTCTAACCTAATCAAAACCCATCTTATGCAACTGGGCCCATAGAAATTAAAGAGTGGTTGCTTCTAACATCATAACATTTGAAACTGCTGCCTCAAGTTGCAACACCTTGCAATGTCATTTGCAATAAAAGACTGGGTTCCCAAATAAACAAAACTATTCCCAGGGACGGTGTTACTCCCAATCAGTAAGAACACCAAGGTTTGGCAAAAGGAGCTTATTGATTTCCATATGTAAGTAGTTTTCCTCTAAATTTTCATGCCACTGATACTCACTTTCTCTAGGTTTTGTTTCTTTCAGCAGTCCACAACTTGAAAAACGCTTTTCTGTCCTGTTAAAATAGGTAGACTTGTCTCTGATAAACCACCATATTTGATTTAGTTGACTCTGTTTTAATAACATTTTGGGTTAGCATAGTTAGTTCACGTGCCAAGTATTACATTTTTTCATTCCCCACAAAAATCAGGACAAACTGTACGTCTCCTGCTGTGTCCGAAGCTGATTTGGCAAACCTTCAGCTATGCTAATTAAAGAACACAGCAATCCTATTTTTATCTGATTTAAAAATACTACAGATACACTGACGGCAATTTTACTTGTTTTGATTCAAAATTAGTTAATTGGGCAAAAAGTTCAGTAGTTTGTTTTCTGCTATTCACTTTCACAGAGCCATGCTCAGATATATGCCAAAACGGTAATAGAAATCAAACAATTATGAAGTTTTATTAAATCAACTTTTGGGATAAGGCTGAAAAATATAGATTTGGATAAAGCTCAGTAAACAGAATGTCATGAAAAAGAGGAGAAGGCCAAAAGAAAGAAAACAGCAAGGCCAAGGTTTACAGACTTTTACTGAACAAAACTTGCTACAATACCAAAAAGTTCTCTTTTGAAAAGAATGTTTTTAATCATAGAATCATAGAATGGTTAGAGTTGGAAAGGACCTTAAAGATCATGGAGTTCCAACCCCCCTGCCATGGGCAGGGACACCTCCCACCAGACCAGGTTGCTCAAAGCCCCATCCAGCCTGGCCTTGAACACTTCCAGGGATGGGGCACCCACAGCTGCTTTGGGCAACCTGTTCCAGTGCCTCACCACCTCACAGGAAAGAATGTTTTCCTAATATCCAATCTAAATCTCCCCTCTTCTAGTTTAAAACCATTACCCCTTGTCCTATCACTATGCTTCCTTCCCTCTTCTGTAGCTCCCTTCAGATACTGGAAGGCTGCTCTAAGGTCTCCCCAGAGCTTTCTCTTCTCCAGGCTGAACAGCCCCAGCTCTCTCAGCCCGTCCTCATAGGAGAGATGTCCAACCCTCTATTCATCTTTGTAGCCCTCCGCTGGATCCTTTCCAGGGGGTTTTTGAACACTTTGTCTAGTATTTGAAAATACTTGCTAAATAATATTTATTAGCATTAAGCACCCCAGCCAATAGACTTCAAAATAATATGCATCTTAAAAAAATTAAATTATTAATATAATATCCCCAAAGCAAAAGAATTTTGTTGATTTGAAAATAAAAGTGTTGGAATGAGGCAGGAGATAAGTTTGCAGTACCAGCTCCCTCCTCCTCCTCCTCACCTACACAATTTCTTTCTCTCCTGCATTGGTGTCGCTGGCCCTACTCTGAGCTCACAGTGGCAAAACCTACTCTGAAGTCGGTGGGCATTTTGCCATAGGTTCAAAGGACCAGGATTTGGCACCTGAAAGCACACCACCTGTGATGAAATACTGACCTGCAAAGTATTTGATCTATGGTTTTACCTGCCTATGCTACTGCTTTCTCTACAGCTGTTCTTAGTTAAATGTTCTTTTAAGCATCTGATCTTTCAGGTCAACAAGCTGTTGTGTAAACTACTTATCTTCTCCCATTTCCTCCAACCAGGTTATATGATCTGAATCAGTTTGATGCAGCTGATAATCATTTTTTTGGTCTTTATCTTTCGCTGTTTTCTGGGTTGCGAGGGCTGAAAAATACAGGTGTTCATCATAACATACATCAGCATCTTGCTTTTGTAGTTCTTCCCAGGTTTCAGCTACTGTTGCAATGCACAGTCTTTAGCAATGAAGTCTTTAGCATTCTTGGGGAATGTTAAAAGTGGACAGCAACACATGCAGTGTCTGACTTGAAAATATCCCAGTGCAATTTGAGAGACTATAATCCTTTCTTTTGGATCTTTCTTCCTTCTTTATTCCTCTGGTAGCAAGCACTGCCAACATGTCTGGCTTTCCAATGAAAAGGGACGCTATGAAAAGGCAAGGGAGGGCTTAATTGATTAGAAAAAACCCAAAGAAGAAACCCAAAGAGAAGAGTTGGATAGGTGGAGGCATTAGAAATGAGATACTGATCCTCAACCACTCTTTGCTCCTGCGTTCAGATAAAAGTGACCAATAAAAATTCTGGCAATTTTGTGATCCGCGGAAAGTGAATGTGTTGGCCTCCAGCCAGTTCCCAGTGGAAAGGTTCACATCCCACAGCTTCCAACGCAGTAGGCATCTCCTGATCCAAAGTCACAGAAGTTTATTGCCAGATTCAGTTGTAGCTTTAAACCAATATGAATTTACCAGGAGGCTATGAAGGGAATTTTAGCCTCTTTGTAGCCCCTCTCCCACTCCACCTCTGCAGTGCTGACAATTCCCTTGTTCCCGGTGCATCACCTCATCCTTTTTCTGGTACCTCAACCCCATCTGCAAGCGGTGGGGAGCCAGAGAGAAGGCACAGCCTCGGGCAGAACTGTGAGTACGTATTCTCCTGCATTTGGCCCTCCATTACAGGCTCTCCCTGAAGCCAGTGAGCTGGCAGAAAGGTGAGTTGCCTGACATATGGCTGTGAAGGCAGCACCGTGTCCCTGCCATTCACATCTGGCCTGCATCTGTCCCTGGCCTCAGCGGAGGAAACAAGCAGAACATCTAATCCAATCACTTCTAGACAGGGGTCATGGCTGAAGCACATTATCAAGACAAGCTTGTGCCACTGCTACTCAGAAAGTATTGCTTTTTGAGGTCTAAAATGAAATCAGGAAACACAGGATAATAGAGAAGGTGAGAACAGTCACTACAGTATTACTTGTAATTCTTCGCTTCCCTGAAAAACAATCCTGAAAAACGAAGCAATTCTAAATAACCAGTTAATTTTTTTTTTCCCAATCATTTCCTCCATTTCACTGAATGGAAAGCATTTTCATTTATGGACTTGTGTGTACTGGAAAGAATTAGGACAAATCTCCTATTGATTTTAAGACACAGAATAGCTTATACACCATCAGAATGTTGGGAGGCATTTAGTTAATGTCCTTTTCAGTGCGGCAGTTTGATTTAATCAGCATGAAGTCTGCCTGCACGTAAATGCAATCAGTGATCCCTGAAGCACCGAGCCAAACAGTGATAGCCTGACTCACTCCAGTGGGCAAAATCCACATCTCCCATAAAGACCAGGGAATGGGACCTACCGGTACAAGGCTTGAAACCAACTCCTTGGCATAAATCAATTTATTCATTTAAAGAAGGGAACCAGGATTTACTTGTGCCGCATGGACCCGGTTGTGAGAATACTTTTCACACATAGGTTTTCTTCTGGGTGAGAAGCCCCATTCAAGTCAGCATTGGCAGGACTGGACCCAGCTATTTACTCTCTATAGTTGGCATTGCCAGCATCAACATTTTTGTTTCAGCTCCACATCAAAATTCATGTGGGTGTAAAGCTTTCCCAGACATAGAGCACGAGCACATGAGCCTCAACATTAATGAGGGAATCTATTAAGCTCTGCTGCACGTATGTGTGTGCAAGAGTGTGAGCGTAAGTACTAATTATAGCTTGGCAGCAGGCTGAAGTGGCTATTCCATTCATACCCTGTGTTTTCATTTGCTTGTAACTTTCCTTAAACATATTCCTTTAGGGCTGGAGCGTGTTACCCTCACTTTTGGCTCAAAGGTGACTGAAGGAAATGATAGCAGCTGCCTCAGAGTTACAGGAGCCCGAAAGGAATGCGGTTCCTGCTGCACTTGCCCTGCTGGCTCAGTGCTTATGAACTGGCAGGGGAGTGAAATGAGTGACAGTGCCCTCTCAGAAGTGCCCAGAGCAGGATTCTTATCAAATGCTATCTCCTGCCAGCTCTCACGAATGCTGCCAGCCTGCACGGATGGGGAGAGCATTTGGCAGGAAGGCCTGAGGTTTTTGAGATGAAATTAGGGGGAAGGGATGGAGGCAGTGTCACCAGCTGGGAGCAGGCCACTGATCTTTCCTGTATGAAATTTGGAGAAGTATATTGGTGCACTTACCATGCTGGTAAGGCTGCGTTACAAGGTTTGTTTTTCCCCTTGGAAAGTCTGAGCAAGTTACTGTCAGAGCATCTGCTGCTGAGAAAGGATGTGCAGAAAGAAGTCCTGAGGCAACAGGCAGCAGGAGTGCATTAGGAACAGGTGCTGATGGGCAATGCACGGCAGCCACAGGGGACCGTGTGCCTCTCGCTCTTAGGAGGTGTCAGTGTTTGACACATCCACTGGAAAGTGTGAACAAAATGTAGGGGAGCTTGTTTCCGTTCTCTCTCACACTCAAGGAGGCATTTGTTACGTGCATTTGGCTGCCAGGTAGCAGTGCTGGGTTTGAAAGCATTTGCTTACAGCGCTAATGACATGATCAATTTTGCAACGTGCAAGTTTCGTGTCAAGGCAAGGAAAGAAAGGTGTTATAACACCCAACAGAGTTCAGAAGCATTGTATTTGCTTTCCACCCCTACTTAGATCTCCTCCTATGGCCTAGGACCCCCTACCCAGACACCCCGCTCCCATGTGAAGGCAGTGAAGTGAGTTGTGATTGCTCCTCTCCTGTGAAATGCTACTGACTCACTTTTCTCATGTGAGAGTTACCTTAGCTCTCAGGCAGCTGCTTTCATTCCTCCACAAACTGAGCTTCCTTTTGAGCAACAGAACAGCAAGGGACATCAACTCCTGGAGCTGCATCACAAGGTGACACAACCTGTAAAAGATGAGGAAGGACAGTGGATATTTGTCTTACACAGAGAGGGGCAAAAGAGGAAATGTGAGATGAACAAAAGAAACATCAAAGCTGTCACCATTTGCAGAAAGATGGGAGGGAATTCAAAAAGAGATGTCTGATTCAACATGGACTCGAGGAAGTTGACTTTGTCTGCAAGGACAGGATTTGGACAAGATGTGAGGACAGCGAGGAACTAGAAGAAAGGCAGGTGCTTTAAGAAATACAGAGCAATAGGTGATTTCAGCATGAACATTTTTGGGTAGGCTCAAGGTGGGTGTTTAGATGGAAGAGGGTGATGTATTTGAGGCACGAATGAACTGAGCATGGAATAATGACCATTAGGAAAATAAGCAGCCGAGTACTTAAAGTCTGAAGGATCAGAAACACAATTTCATACAAATTGGATATGACAGAAGCAAAAGTAAAATCTCATGGGTCATCATGTTACACATGGGCAAGAGGAATGTTGGAAGTGTAAAAAGCTTTCAAGGCTGGCTGTTCAAGGCCAGGCTGGATGGGGTTTTGAGCAACCTGCTCATGGGAGGTGTCCCTGCCCATGGCAGGGGGGGCTGGAACTCCATGGTCTTTAAGGTCCCTTCCAACTGCAACCATTCTATGATTCTATGAAAAAAGCACATCTGGAGTCAAGGAAAGAGGTATCAATTAAAAAAGTATCTCAGCTCTGTTTCACGCTGTGGCTATTTTGTGATACTCCAGCAATTCTTGATGGTCAAGCCTCCTCCTCCTCCTCCTCCTCGCCCCACATGGAATCTGCCCATTTTGCAAACCTCCACTGCCTGATCGTGCCGGCAGCATGAGCGAGTACTGAGGAGCACACACCTGGGCTACCCTATTTCACTGTGCAACTAACAAGTGTCACTGGCTGTAACTTTTTTATGTCCCAGTTTCTTTATGTTTATCTTCTTTGAGGTGTTACAAGAACAAATGAATTACTGTCCATAAAATTCTTTGATGAAGTTGCTATGGTAACGCAAATTATATTGAATTCTTATTATAGTCAAGCTGGAGTATGACTAAATGCCTTCCATAGAAAAGCAACATTGGGTAAATCTTTGCCAAAGTCTTTGAAAATGGCTTTGAAATTATTAAATGAGCAGAGTTCTACTAGGCTGGGCAAAATTAGGCTACTCAGAAGTGCATCGAATACCCTTAGATTGCTGTATGCAGTCGGTGAGTGGCCTGGTTCTAGCCATGGAGCTGCTCTGAAGGTGTCTGTTGCCAAAGGTACACAACAAACAAACCATATATAATCATCCTAAAAAGCCATGGACACAGGCATATGTCACAGCTACATTCGAGAATATAAAGAGTTCATGTTTTGCTTCCTACAGTTTATTCTTTTCTATATCTTACGTCTCTAACTCAAGCAGATGTTAAATTCCTCGGGCTGACATCAAATTCACCTTTCCTTAAAAGCTGGAGAAAATACTATAATCCTTAACTGCAAATGAAACTATAGAGATCCCTGAAATGGGTCATGGGAAATATCCAATCTGTAGCATGTTTCCACATCATTTATACAACACTGAAAGTGTTTCTCAATCTTATCCAGGTGGCTTCACTGCCTCTGGCTTCCCTCCTCATTGCCTCCTTGCCTTGCCTTATAATCATAGAATAGAGTCGGAAGGCACTTAAAAGATCATCAAGTTTCAAGCCCTCTGCCAGGGGCAGGGATGCCTCCTACTAGATCAGGTTGCTCAAAGTCCCATGCAACACCTCCAGGGATGGGGCATCCACAACTTCCCTGGGCAACCTGCTCCAGTGTCTCACCATCCTCACAGATGTTCTTCCTGATATCTCATACAAATCTTCCCTCTTTCGGTTTAAAATCATTACCTCTCATCCTATCACTCCACTCCCTGGCAGAGTCCCTCCCCATCTCTCCTGTAGCCCTCTTCAGGTACTAAAAGTTTAAGTACTAGAAGGTTTAGCCTTCTCCAGGCTGAACAAACCCAACTCTCTCAGCCTGTCCTCACAGGAGAGGTCTTCCAGCCCTCTGAGTATTTTCATGGCCCGGCACTGGACCCATTCCAACAGATATATGTCCATCTTACCATTCTTTTCAGCAGTTCCATTGCCCTAGCCTTATTTAAAATTTTTTGTGCTTCTCCAATTTTTCTTCATCAGCCCCTTTCACATCCCAGATTATGGTTGCTGGGGACTTTTTGTTGATTTTTCCAGATACTTTGGCAAATCCTTGGTGATAAGCCTCCTCCAGTTTATTAGCCCAGACTCAGCTTTGTGTCTCACGACTTTTGTACCCCAGAAGGGCTGGTTTCAAATAGATCAGCCAAAACACCTGTTTTAAATCTGAAGCTACAACCAATTCACAGTATCATCCCCACCCCACAACCCACAGCTTTCCTCATAGTTTGTGACAGTATGAAGCGTGGAGGAAGGCAGAGGGATGCCAGCAGCACTGCAAACACCACAGCACCCAGGCGGATTGCAGGCATTACAGCCTGGCAGGCACCACACAGAGCAGAAATGACACTGTTGCAAGAAAGTGATATGCATAATAAATTACAGAGGTCGTGCTGAGGCGAAGTTTTCAGCACCATACAATACACGTGGGGAAAAAGAGCCCTGTCAGCTTGTCTGTCCTTCCAGGATAGCTGGATGCCAGCGAAATACCGACACTTCGGGGAGCTTGTGAATACAAGATAGAGCATTTTTGCCGGAGCTGGATCCAGCCTCAGGAAGAACTTTTCACAAGAGAAAAGAATGTTGTTTAGGTTTGCCACCGCTAAATATAGGACTCCTATCTTCGCCTTGGTTTCTCCTCAGATATGTACTTCTTTCTCCTTCCATTCTCAAGCACACCCAGGCGCACAAACAAAAACAAATGAGTTGTAAACTAATCAAACTTGTTTTCTTCAGGTTGGGAAGGAAAAGAGATAATATTTTGATTTCAATTTCCAAATCTTTGGGAGGTGCTCAGATACTATCTATCGCAGTGCTTCAAGCTCCTCGCTGCAATGGTTTCAAGTGGCTCCCAAGCAATCAAAAAGCAACAAACAATTACAAAACAACATTCTCCCATCATTTCTCTCTCATTTCTGCTTATGAACAAAAATAACGAGCAGAATTTCTAACTGAGGTAAAACTATGAGGTTTCTGTGCGTATGAAGAGCTGTAAAAAGCTAAATTTATTTCTGGTTTTGGACCTCTAAGACTGAGGTCACTTTTTGGCCCCTTAGGAATGAGACATTTTGTCCAAATCTGGTCTCAGTAACTCCTAGAGTCACAGGCTTCCTCTGTTTGGATAGTTTCACTGTTTGTGGGGAAAGCAATGGGCATAATCAGAGAAGAACTAACAGACCCTAAATTACTTAGACCGATTCTGTGGAACTTCTCCAAACTGCAACTTGAAGTGGGGTGTTGAAATCCTGGTCCTAGTTGAAGTTAGCACCAAACCACCAGCAGCATCAAAATTATTTGTATCTTTGATTTCCGGTATAATTTGGAAAGGATACAAAAAGATGCTGTATTCACAGCAATACGTGTCACTGTATCAACAGCCTAGAGCTGTCTCGGTGCTTTCATAGTGCAAAGCTTTATGCTAAAGCTGTCTTATCTCAGAGTCTGCTGCTGTACATGTCAGTAATTTATTTCCCCAGCATGGGTATTTGGGAATCCAGAAGCAGTTTAGAAGGAGCCAAGAAATACAAACACAACAGTATCTTCAATAAACCTGGCATTACGAAGGAAGCAAGTTCTACATGAGCAAGAGCTCCTTCCACACACAGAGCAATGGCATTATTTGGGTTCAGCGTTCACCAGATGTCCTTCCTCTGACACCGATTTTCCTTATGCATTACAAACAGATTATCCTACTTATATATCCTGTCAAGCTGACAGAGCTGAATATAATTTGTATATGGCTTCTGTTTAAGTTGCCTAACAAATACTTCAGTGGCTTCATGGATGAAGGACAATTCCAAGACGACTCATCAGGAGGCATTTCTGGGAGAGGAAGAACATTTGCCTGCTGGAATCCTGTGGTTTGGCTGTGTTATTTGCTGCTGTGTGTTTGGGAAGTAGGAGAAGAGCCCTGTTGTAACAAGTAATGAAAGCTGTAGAGAACTGGGGCTATCTGCAGTGTCCGTGCTTTGGCTGTGCACAGGAGGAGGTAACGGCTCCAGTCGCTCTTCCTCATTCTCCACGGCCGTGTCTGGCTCTTACGGGTACCGGGCCTACAGAAGGCACGTTAAGGAACAGTTCGCTGACTTTTATGGAGAGAAGCATTAAGTAACTTTGTACAAAAGACCAACAAGACACGGACAGAGCCGCCGGCTAAGCCCAAGAGCCCTGAAAGGTGCTTTGGGAGAAAGAGCCCTGAAAGGCGGGAGGCTGATCATGAAACACCTGAAACCCACCCATGGTTTTATTTCAGCGCTTGCCCGTAATGTACATTCGAGAAATTGTTGGTAATTCTATCTGGTAAATAGAAGCAACTCCTGGTCTAGTGGGAGGGGGTGTTGGAAGGGGG
>VZRU01016420.1:95432-122781 GCA_013398155.1 Pedionomus torquatus
GGCTGTTCAGCGTGTCTGCTTTGCAAAAGAGGCCTTATTAGCTCTTCCCTGTGCACAGGGCCCTGGACAGTGTGAGCTCCTTAAGGAGAGGACTTGCTCCGTACCCCTTCCTTGAAGAGAGGGAGCCAAGCAGAGGAATGGGCTGTAATTTCATTAGTAATTATTCTCATTTTTATCTTGCTACGGCAGCACCCCCCCGTTCCGTAGAGGAGGTGCAGGACTTTCAAGAAGGAATAGCTCGTCAGTTTTCTCAAGTCTTTCCCAGGCAGTCTGCTAGACAAAAAAAAATATAAAATTATTGTTTCTCCAACATTTTTGTAACTCTTATATGTAGAAGAATATGTGAATTAAGTGCCCAAGGAGCTCATCTCTGTCAGTAAGGGTGTGTTTCTTAGTCTTTGCCTTTCTGGTCTGTCTCCTGCACTTGGAAAGATGGGCCTAAGATGACTCCTTTATGCCCTCAGTACCTGAGCTTAACATCCCATACAGGGACTGGCCATTTTTCAACTTCTATTAAAAATAGATCCAAGCTGGGAAGACTTAAAAGGGTTTTCTATCAACTCTGTTCTATCCGGGTGATTGTGAAGAGACTGACGAGCACCGAAGTTCATATTAGTCTGTCTTCCACTAAGCAGTAGGTCACAGGACTGAGGATGTTCTTGGCTTGAATACTTGATTATCTTGCATCTACTTATTTTAGGCCTTTTAAGGACACTTCTCCCCTCCCTCCTTCCCCCAATACGTATTGAAAGATACTGGAGAGAGATGTGCGGCTGTGCCTTCTGTATGTGCGCTCTCTCCTTTCCTCCCACCCACATCTGTGAGGAGAAGGTTGGGTCTTCATGTGTCTTGAATTTGTTCCTTCTGAGTCTCTCTGTATATGAGATAATTGTACTTTAGGTACTTCTTTCCACCACAACGTGTCTGACTTAAAGGTTTAATAAATTCTTGTTCTGCAAGTATCTGAGGGGGTTGTGATCAATTTTTTTCCTCTTAAGGTAGCCTCCAACAGCTGCCTAAATTTCTGTCTGGTATTCTGTCTTTTGTTTCATCTCTTGCTTGAAAACTGAGTAGTAACTGAGTAGCTCTGTTATTTTTGGTCAGCCTAGGGTGTCAGAAGGCTGGCTAAATCTTTGACCTTTAAGTAACTTAGTCTCAGGTAGACAAAACACCTTGACATGGCTTATGTATGAAGTTGTGGTGTTACTGGATTTCTCACAACAGAAGGGAGGCTTTCTGGGAAAAAAAAAAAAAAAAAAAAAAAAAAACAAACAAAACTTGTCAAGTTTAGCCTGAAATAGTGTTAAAAACACAGTTTCAGTAATATGACGTTTAGCAGCTAAATTATTTCACGGTATAAGCTTTGAAAAAGAGTATCAGACTGACCAGACAACTGTCTTCATACTGGTGTGTGTGTAAAGGGTGGCATTCTGAACACGGCTGCTAGGTCTAGGATGTCCCCTGTAGGATGCTGCCGTAGGGGGGTGCTTAAACTTCCTTAGAAAGCTGTCTGATAGTTGCTGTGTGAGAAGCCCATTTCTGTCTAATCTAGGCTGTCAGAGATCCCAGTTCCTGCCTCTTTCTCAGAATTTTTCTATCAAAGTGAAGCAATCTAATTTTTTTTTAGTTTTACTACTAGTCACTTTTTTGGGGTATTTAAAGTTAATCATGAGCAGGTAAGCTTCATATGTTGCCCCTAGTAAGCTTGTTGGGAATCTGTATTCCTAACATCAGGAAATGACACATGGTTTTGTATTTTGAACATTTACTTTGTTGATGCCGTGTATGGTTGTGTGTTTAAAAATGAATGCTTTTTGCACCAGCTGTGACTCAAGCCCCACCTCTCAATTATTTGTACATATCTTCCTTTTCCAACAGTTTAACTATTAGATAAGTCCTATGAATTGACTTCTTGCTGTGAAGGACAATTAAGATACCAGTCTTCATAGGCAGCATGCTTCTTAAATATTTTTTTAATTAGTGTTTATTGTGATAATGACTAGTAAAAATTACTTTGTTAAAATTCATGTCCTGGACAAGTTGATAAACTGAGTTTTCTAATACAGTCCTGGAATAAAGTCTTGGTTTTGTAGCGTTTTCTGTGACCGTGACACACATTCTTGTTAATCTGGTATTTGTATTGCTTGTACAGATCTCTGTCCTGAAATTCTTTCTTTATGAAGCTTGAGCCATCATGAACAAATTTAAGTGGCTCAGTCTCATGTTAACTGGCACAAATGGGGGACATCCATCATAGGTACTGGTGCATGTGATTATTCCTACCCTGATTTATCTTGCTCTTGTCTGTGGACTTCCAAAACTGAAGTGCTCCCTGTCCTACACTTATATATTCCCTCTGTATTTCCCTCAGAGACCATTACCTTTATAATCAAAGAACGTAAGAAGGCATTCTTGCCCTACAGTGATAAAGATCTAATCTACTCCAAAGAATGTTCTCTCTCTCCCATTACAAAGCTTAGTTGCTTGTTTGGTTTGAGGGGGAAAGAATTAGAACTCTAATTTACAAGTGGACTTGGCTTATGATAAGTAGCAACAATCATCTTGTAGTCATATACTTGGACTTGCGATATGCTTTTTCTCCTTTTTTAGAGGTCCTGTTTTACAGCTGGGATGAAGATTCTCTGTTTTGTAATCTAGGTGCTGCTTTTGTAATGATAGATTACTTGTTTTACAGTCATCAGACAGGTTTAATAGCCTTGAAACCCTCAAAGCATAGTTCATGAAATTTCTTTTACAGAAAACCTAGTTTCACTAGGACTTTGTCCTAGTTTTCACACCTCTCTGAGCAGTGATAGCTCAGAACTGGTTTGTGGGTTTAACTTGTCCGCTGTGATTTATTCAGCCTTTCTTCTTAGCTTTTGGTTGCTGTGTTCAGTGCTATATAGTGATGCAAAAGACAAGTGCTTTAGGTTGTTTGAATGTAAATACTGCTGGCAAACTTATTGCAAGCTTTCACCCTTCTTTACATGATTCTAATGGGGGCGGCGTGTGTGCTTGCATATGTATATGTGGTGGATAATTCATGCTATGAAAACCAGAAGGTATGTAGTTAATGCCAAGTAGGAGGTTTCACTGGGTCAGTTCAGTGAAACTGCTGTACTGGTGATACCTCGGCAGCATAAAAATGTTTATGTCCCTGTTGTGGGCTGCAGTTAAAACAGCTCTGATGCAAAACATGTTTAGGGTTGGGTTCTTCAGTATGACATAGTAACCCTATCTGCTTGTAGCTAATGGAGTAGTGCTCTTTAAAGGAGAATGTGGATGGATGGCTTGGAAGGAAGTTGCAATGCTGTGATTATCCATCCTTAACAGGAAATCTTGCAATAGTTATGACAGAGCATAACTTCCTTGACTTCTTATTATGAGGAAAAATCTGTATTTGAAAGGGAGATGGTAAGCCAGCAACTTGCCCTGTGTTATGTAGATGTTTGTGTGCAGCTGTGTAAGTGAAAGTGAACTTAATTGATCTGGTTGGGAGCTTATTTCCCTAAGTCCTTAGTGTCAGCTGTTTTGGTTTTGTCTAGAGGCTACTACTAGTACGAATAAAAGTCCAGCTAAAGACTTGCTGTCTGTGGCGGGGACAGCTTCTGTTTCCAAATGAGATGGTACAATATATGCAGAGAGTATATTGTGGAACTGAGGGACAAGGACCATTGCTTTTCCCTGTATCTCAGGAGATTTGTAGTAAAGCTGGGAAAAAACCCAGCCTTTTAAGTGCTCACCTGCCTTTACATACTAAAGTGTAACTGGGTTTTTTCAGCTAAAAAATGTGGTGAGCTAACTCCTGCTATGGAAACTTCTGTATTCTCCAGTAGAAATAGATTATCTATGTTCCTCTTATGATTGTAGTCCTTTACCAAATTCATATTTGCTTTCTGGTTTTGGCAGGATTACCTGAAGCTTCTTGTGGCTTTGCTTCCCACTTTATAGTTGACTCAAGTTTCTGGAGGCAGTCCTTTGTTATTTTTGCTTAGAATTGTTCTGTATAATTAGAATTATTTTGAATGCAGATAATTGCATTATTACAGCTTTCTTTTGAAATACTCATTTTTTGTCTGAGTTCTTCCACGATTCCTTTATCATTTCTTCCTTAGCCAACTTTTCCTAACTTTTTACTAGAATTCCTTTGGAATATTTGTGCCTTTCAGTAGAGTATGGAACTATCATACTTCTCTAAAGTGCCAGAGGGACAATTTTCTACCACAGCTGCTCATTTGCAGAAAGAATAGCCATTTAGTTCTGCAGCTGTTGTTTTATTTTACTTAGCCCGAAGCAGTATTCTACTTCGGATGAAGTAAGAGGCAGGATCTAAGGAGAAGAAGATGTAGGACACATGCAGTCATCTCACTGAGAATCTTCATACTGCTATTGTTTGGCATCAGCTGTGGTTATTCAGGTGTCATGGAAATTGGGCAATAGCTCTAGTTGTGAGCTTTTTTTAATTATTATTTTTTTTAACGGTGCAGTCATCTCTTAGAAAAGTGATGCTTGGAAGAGGCATTCTTTTGCAATTCAGCCTGTGACCTAATGATCTATTTCAGTCTCTAGTTCCTAATCTTAAAATCAGTTTTGATCTGTAGATGTGAAAGTTTTAAGCTGTTCCTAGTGACTTGGCTCACAAAGTAACACTAGTTTGCATAATAATACAAAAGAGATGACTTACCCGATGTGGAATTTAAAGCTTCCCTTTTTGCTTTGTGTATCTTGCCTTATGGAAAGTACACGATTTAAAGGACATGATCTGTAAACCACTTATGATGGTAGAATGCTGGGAAAGTTCACTTATAAAACGTTACTGACATCTTCCTTCCCCTGGAAAATGTAACATTATCTGAAGCAGAGGCACCTCTTATATTTGAGAGCTTAATTTTTTTAACATATAAGTTTCGCAGATTTTTAAAAATCTTGTTATGCGTTAATTCTCAAACACCAGTTACTTTAAAAATAGCTCACTGGTCTACTAGTGGTTGGGTATGCACACTCATATTTCTGTGAGCTGTACAGAAGCTGTTCCTCAAGCATGTTAGAAGAAATCAGGTAAGTACTGTAAATGGCTTGTTTATGAAATCTTGAAGTCCTGTAGTGGGACAGTTATTAAACATTTCCAAATAGTTCATAATACAGGTTTACAGCAATAATCTCAAGTCTGTGTTCTTACTTCTGAGTATTTTTAGCAAACTTTGCTGCTGCAGCAATGAAAATTTTGCTTTTTGTCAAAGAATCACAGTGTGAGTTTAACTGTTGAGATTTCCTGCTGGTTGAAGTCTTCCTGCTAGAAGTAGTTGTAATTTGGAGCTGAATGTTATCTTGCAAAGGCTTAGGTAGGAGAGATTTTATTACTGATTACATCTGCACTGGGTTAGAAGCAAGCAAAGAAATAACTGGCCAAAAAGCTGCGAACCAAGTGGAAAGGAAAGGAGCTGATGTTGATACAAAATTTTTGCTTTTGATCTATTTCTTCCTCTTCTAGTGGTTTTCTCCGTTGTGAAATGTAGTGAGTAGGCAGGGTATGTACTTCTATTAACTGTGTATCCTCAAAGGAGGTAGAAGTACTGTTGTACTCTGTATTTCACCCTTAACTTTAAATCAGAGCTTTATCAATTAGCTGGTAGTTTCTAAACCTCAAAATTATGTTAATGAATTCAATGCTAACTTGTGATACTCAAGTCTACTAATAGCAAATTCAAGTTATGAGTAATATGTGATAAATTGGGTATTGAGATTTGAGAAATTAGGTAACTAAGCTGTATTTAACTGTGTGGAAAAAAAAAACTTAATGAAGTTAAGCATTTAATAAAGACTTAACAAATATGCTGGAATTTCCAATTGTGACTAAACATCTCCTGTGCTGTTTTGCTAAAGGAGCTTTGTAATGCTTATCTGGATCATTTGCAATATTAAACATGAGTAAATTAGGATTTTGTAAGTTTTATCTCCAAACAGAGGGTGTACAGTAACAAGATCTACACCAACATTTTCTTTGGGAGTGCCAATTCCAAGTATGAAGCATAAGAAAATTCACTGAAGTGATCAGTGGTGGCATAAAGGGAAATCTTTTGGGTTTAATTTATGTTATGACATATATAAAATAAAAAATACAGAGGGTCTCTTCTGTATTCATTCTGAGTTCTCCTACATAATTTCCTTTACTGAGGAAGAGCTCCCCACATCAAGCCCTTCTTTTTTCCTTTCTCTTGAAGATACACTTTTGAAATCTTCACTTATCATCCTATATTGCTTCCTCCCAAGCAAGCAGTCCTTCAGTCACAACATCCGTACGTTCCAGCAACTCTGATTCTTATGCTTATGTAGGAAGTGATAAGTTTGCAAGGATTGAAACTGCTCTGGTATTTCACTTATTTACTCTAAATATGGTACTTGCAGTTGCCTGAAGCTCAGTTGCCGTGTACTATGATATCAATGAAGTATCTCTGTTGTTTATAACCTTTATTTGTCTTTAATAGTTAATTCAATTTGAAGCACAAATTCTGAATCCTTAATAACCTTGTTTCGTAGTCAAATATTTAGTGTATAAAAAAAGTTTTTCAATGTTAATAGCTTGTAAAAACTGATTATTGTTTTTATACTGTTGAAAAAGTGATAATGAAATTCGTATCGTTCTTCAGTTAGTTTTAAGTCTGTGTGTCCTGTCCCTGCTCCCTGTCCTCCCCCCAACCAACCAAATCCAAGCCAGTGGTATTCAGCAGCGTAGCATAAGTATCTAAAGTTACAATAATAAACTGTATTTCAAGACCCAGCGTGGATAACATTCAATTTTAAGCTAAACTCAGGTTACAAACAGAAGTAAACATGTTAATAATAATAAAAAAAATAAATATTTTAATTTCTCAATGCCTTTAATGTTGCAGTGAAGCCACCGAGAGCAGCTTTGTGATTTGTTGCTCTACCTGCCTGATCAGAAGGTTGGATGTCTTGGCTATCAAAAGGCAGAAGTGGGTGACTTCATGGTTTTTTGGCATTCTTACGGGCTGCTTGTAACTTGCTTTGCTGTTGGCAATGTTTGGATTCCTCTGGGATGGGTAATGAGCTGTAACGTGATACAGTGATGTTTCTGTATCTCTTGCTTTTCAGGTGTGCGCTTTTTGGTTTTGGGTTTAGTTTTGTTCTGTAACACCGTGTCCCTCTTTCCTGCCTTCTCCCTATATGTTCAGAAATCGCATCAGCATTTTACCTACATTTGTTTGCAGTCGCACTAGACTTACTTGCCTGATGTCTCTACTTTTGCTGACAAATAGCTCAATATTTAATTGGAAATTGTCACACCTGGATTTGATTTGTCCCCTCCCCACCCTTCAGTATTGCTATCCTAGCTGAAACTATCATTGCAGCCTGTTTCAAACTTTAAGAATTTTTCTGGTCTGCAACTCTGTGTATTCTTGACCTGATGTCTTTTAACATTTCACATAATAGTTTAAGCAACTTTTTTTTTTTTTGGTGATAGTTAGGATGCCATAGTGAGAATACTGGTGTAATTTGATTGCATTCATTTGTTGGTCCCTTTTCTATTTGCCAAGAAGAGGTTAAAAATAACTTATACTCCTGATGGACTGATTTTTAAATATTTACTTCATTACGTATGGCAGCTACATACAGCTTTAGTTCACAACGCAATTCTTTGTTTCTGTATTGATATAAAGCTGGCCTCATAGAGTTTGTCTTATGAAATGCCTTTTATTCTATCTTACAAAAAAATACTGAAGTTTAATATTTGCTTAAGTGATTGTGTCAGTTTGTAAGTTTTAGGGGTGAAATTCAGGTGTTTTACTTACAATTACTTTTTGTTTCTCATGAGCTACAACAAGTACTGTTCAAACTGTGGTTGCAGTGAAATGGGAAAAAAAAAACAACTTTCTGAACTGTACCCCTGTGTTGTCTTCCTCTTCACAAACTTAAGTTTATTTACTATTTAGAATTATAGTGTAATCCTTAGGTAGATCTAAATTTTGAATTAATTCTCAGGGTGACAGTCCATGTCACTTTGCTTTCATTGATGTAGACATGATCTAATTAGCTGTGTTTTATTCAAATTACTGAATCTAGATTTATTATCCTTTTAATAAAATTTTCTGTAATACATTAATAACCTGCGTTAAATTTAATAGGAGTTATTTCTCCCTGGAGTGCTTGCATTTCAGTCATGAGTGTCACAGCACAGCATTGCAGACTAGAATTGAAGTATCAAAAATACACGTGAAGTGGATTTTAATCATAGGAACGAAAGAAAAGTCAATGGAAACCAAATATGAAGACTTCTACATTCCTGGGCTGTAGTTATTTTTAATTGGGATATGAAATGCATATTAAGTTGCTGCATTTGATTAGATGTCTGATGGAAAAGCTCAGGATGCACGAGTTAACTGTGGGAAATGCAGGGACTAGCACAGTGTCTTGTGCTTTGGGGGAAGATGATGATTTGGATCCAGACTTGTATTTTTAAGTTTGTGATGCTTACTGGGGAGTTAGCTCAAACTCACTTCCAGATCTGTTCAGTTGGAATGCTTTGCCACAACAGTAGCATCATTAAGCCTATCAAATGTAATTAAAACTAAAACATAAATTAAGTAAAGTTCCTAGCAGATTATTTTGCATTAAAAGTATCTGAAGTTTGTCTCTGTACTGAACTGGGCATGTGAGTGGATAGAAATCCAGAGAGGCTTTTGTGTTAGTTCTCAGATATCAGGGAATGGCACAGTTAGTTCAGCCTCTGATGTTTGGAATCACATTGTTACAAATTTGAAGCTCTCACATTTCCAGGGACTGATTTCCTGTTTTGTCTTGTTGGCTTTTTGTTTATGCACAGTTATTTTATGAGGAGACTTTCTTCAGATTTAATTATCTGTAAGTAAAATACAGTGCATTAGAGGGGATTACTTTGTCCTTATTTTAAACTGTTAATGAGGAGCCTTTGTAGACAGGAATGTGGTCAGCCCCTTGGTATGTAGTAGGACTGACACAGGATGTTATAACACCTAGTTTTACCCCGGCTCCGTATTCTTTTTAGCTCTCTGAGGTTTTAACCAGTGAACAAATCTTACTTTGGAGTACATGGAATTGCTGTATTTTGCATCATTAGAGCTTTTCTTCATGAAACAGTTCCATTTTAAAGATAGAATCTGGCTGAAGTCATCTTTCTTTTACTGAGGACCAAAAGGCAGATGATACTTACTTCTGCTCTTGGCTTTAGTTTATCTTAGAGGCTGTTTGTGATAGGGATGTGTCTTTGTGCATGGTAAATAGAGAAATTCCTATCTGAAAGCTGTGGGATACAGAGTTCTTTCTGTGTATGACTACCCTTACTCATCTAGTTTCAGACGTCAGGGTTACAAGTTCTATGTTTGTTCTAAAACTTTGTGTAACTCAGTAACCACGTGGTCACTAAGAAAGTGCTCGTGATAGCCCTTAAAACTGGGAGATGAGCTGACGAGCTGATGTGGATTTATGGATCTCAGATGTAACAGCGTTGCAGTAAGAGGGAGGGTTTGCATTTGTAAGGTCCTCAGCTTCACTAATTTTCAGTAGATAAAACATAATCTATGATGTTGAAAAAATATATTGTCGTTTTCAGTCTCTATGTTCAGCAAAGACCCTTCCTGCTCTGCCCTGTCCTGTATCAGTATATTTTAAAACTTTATTTCTAAGCAGCTTTGACATGGGCTGTGAAGGATGGTTTTGATCCTTCAGCTGTTGTGCCCTTATAAAAGCGTGCTGGTCATATGTGCGTTGAAGCTGTACTTGGGGTGAGTCAGGATGAATTTTGTTTGCTCAGAGAGCTCCGAATACCTCATGGGAGATGTTAGTCTAAATTGACGAAGGAAGTAAAAGCTAAATTAGGCAGGCATTTCCAACATTTCTATTATTAGCGTGGAGGATTTTAGCTGTGCCTTTACTTTGACTGCCTCCCTTCATGGGAGAGCTGCGCACCTCAATACATGAGTGTCAGCTGAAGCAGTTTTACGAAGACACCTGTGTTCTGGTGGGAAGAGGGTTTTTTTGCTTGTTTGTTTGAATTCTGGTGCTCTGTTTTTTCATAGTTTGCTAAACAGTTCATGTAAAAAATCTCATCCTTCATTGGTCAAAAAAAAGTTACGAACAGTTTCAGTGACAAATATCCTTTAATCAGATCGCCTGCCTCAAGTGCAAAATATGAAATACAGAGTTGATGGAGCTTGTGTTAAAATGGCAGAAAGAAGTACTCTAGGTCCGTGTATCTTGAACTTCAGTTGCTTTAAAAAATGATGAGATAGAAAGCAGTGACACTTCTTGAAGCAAAATTACTAGAATTTTGTGTATCACCAAATATGTTAGCATGGAAGGAGCAACTTCATGCTTTTTGTTATGCTTCTTTCTCCTGGGAAAGATGAAGATCAGTTCCACTGAGTAGGCAGAAATCCTGCATAGATGTCTGGTATGTACATGGTCT
Organism: Pedionomus torquatus; assembly: GCA_013398155.1. Classification (NCBI taxonomy): domain Eukaryota; kingdom Metazoa; phylum Chordata; class Aves; order Charadriiformes; family Pedionomidae; genus Pedionomus; species Pedionomus torquatus. The sequence continues at coordinate 105,895 of VZRU01016420.1, forward strand.
TTCACGTGAAGAAAGGGCTTGTGAGATATAGGGGAAGGAGCAAGGAATAGAAGAAAAGCAACACAATTTCGTGTCTAGAACTTATTTCAGACTTCATACTGATGTCTCAGTCCCCTTCCTTTGTTACAAAGCTGACTATTTTTCTTTCCATTTTGCAGCACAGAGAAAGAAAAATCTCAGAAGCTTTCTGCAAAACTGTGTATTCAGAGTGTTCTGTAGAACATCAGGGAGTACAAAATGTAGCCTGTTTGGTCTCTGAGGTACGAGCCCAGATACCCAACTGTGTAAACCTCTGCTGTCTTGTGTGATTTTTCTGCCAGTCACTTTTAGGAGAAGCTTAGGGTCCACTTTTGAGTGATAAATATTTGAGGTTTGAGGATTTTCTGCTTTGCACATTTTTGATGGAGTTTTTGTGTGGGTTTTTTTGTTTTTTTTTTTTTTTTTTGTGGTGGTTTTGTTTTGTTTTTTGCTTTAAGAAAAAGCATTGTGTGAAATAATAGGCAAATAATTTGAATTGTTTTCCTCCTTGGTCTGTTAGCTGAGATTTGGTAAGGAAAGTTTTGCACCAAGCTTTGGGCAAGTTTGTTTTTATTGCCATTTTTTGTCCTTGGAGAGAGAACTCTTATGGTAAAATCTTGAGGGTTACTAGTTTGGGATTGATTAGCTTACTTTATAGAAATGATAGGGGGGAAAAAATGCTCAGCAGATTTCCCTTGTGAAATCTGTCTTATTGTTGTTTACAACACCCTGATTTTTCTTAACTTCTGCTTTATTTTCCTCTTTTTTTAGGTTGCTACTTATGTTATGGTTTATAAACTCTTAAATCAGAGCTATGTTTTTCATTAGGAACTGTTAAGCTCTATTTACAGCTAAAACAGTAAGCGATCATCTGACAGGGCACAGCTGTAGGTATTTCCTGAGAGAACAACAGAAAAGTAAGATATACAGATTTTCCACGCAGAATGGGAAACATTGCATATCTGGATTGTAGCGTGATGTCTGCAAAGTTTATTCATAGTGGGAATCTGGGCTGAAGCCTGCTGTCTGAGGCGTGCTACTCCAATAGGTGAGCATTGTACTATTTGTAAGGAAAAGCACATAGCATTGCCTTGTAATAAATAGTATTAATTTCTAAAAAAAGAAGTCTAAATCATTGTGACTTCTCTATCTTACATGCCAGAAAATGCACCACTTCTGGCAAGCTTATGTACTGGGCTTTCAGTATGTCCTATATTAAAATGAACCCAAGTTACTTGAAGTTGTATTTACTACTTTGTGATGTTGGAAGAATGTGATTTAATGCTCATAGCATTTTAGAGTATGGCTTTTAAACTTCTTTGGTGTAAGGTGGGAAAGTTTTCCAGATTTTTCTCTTCATCAGGTTAAACTCTTGATTTTGCTGTATTCTGTTTAAATGTATGAAAAGCAGTTTAATATGAGAAGTTGGTTGTGGGTTTTTTAACCAATATACTCCAGGGGTGAAAGGATGTAGAACAGATGCTGTTGCACCATAAGAATCTCTTGACAGTGACAGCTTATTTTGTGCAACAAACTGGCCTGAGCTCTTGACCAAAGAAGGCCTATTTCCATAAAATGATGTCTGGGCTTGGTTGTTTGGTTTTTTTTTTTTCCCAATAATTAACTGGACAACCCTTTATTGTAGGTGAAGCTGTAGAGGACGGTATCTGCCAAGTAATATGTCCTGCCATCCATTTAAATACTTTTACAATGCACAGATTTAATTATATTGAATTTATTGTACTACACAATTTCCTGTTTGCTGGGGACACCAGTACACTTGGTGTGCTACAGGCATTACACAGACTGGGAGGTTGCACAGCAGAAGACATTTTGGCATGAGTGCTTTCCAGAAACCGAGAAACCTTTTTTGATTGGAGAAGGTCATAGTCTGACTTAAAATCTTTGCTGCATGGAGGTGGATATACACATCTTCATCTGCAGCTTCAGTGCTGATGAAGGAAGGCAAATCCAGAGGCATAATTCCTTTAACTCAAATACATGTTTCCTGACAGCTCCCAAAGATTTCAGGTGAAATGTGCGACTCTTGTTCTGTAACAGATTCTATTTAGAAGGAAATCTGATTTCCCAGGTCTTTTTAGAATGGGAGAGATGCCAAACAACTTTGCTAGAGTGAGTAGGACTTCTGAGTTAGTGAAATGAGACAAGTATTTAAGTAGGAAAAGCTCAGATCAGATGGGTTTTGTTGTTTTAACTTTGTTTTAGTCTACTAAACTGGTTAAAGATGCAGCACTGCCATTCAAAGGGGGAAAAATGTGAATTACATGTGTGTGATTAGTTCTAAAATGGCAAAGATAAAGAGAATTTTGTGGCTGGAAATTCAGTGAGATGTGGCAGGAAGTCAGGTTGGTGGTGGTTTGGGTTTCACTATGCTGTAGAGTGGTGGTACACCAGTAGGACAATATTACTATGATGCGTCTTTTAGAACCTAAATTATGCTTTTGTGGATACTCTGTGTATTTAGAAGATATGTATATTTAGACTTAGAAACTGTGCTAGGGCTATGCATGAAGTTGGGTGTCTTCTCTGTAAATATTTAGTATTTCTTATTCAATATTTTTGTGGCCCAGCAGAGGGCCATGCAAATGACCAGAGAGCTGGAGCACCTCTCCTATGAAGACATACAGAGAGAGCCGGGGTTGTTCAGCCTGGGGAAGTCAAGTCTCTGGGGAGACCTTACAGCAGCCTTCCAGTACCTGAAGGGAGCTACAGGAGAACTGGAGAGGGACTCTTTGTCAGGAAGTGGAGCAGTAGGAGGAGGCATAATGGTTTTAAGCTGAAAGAGGGGAGATTTAGGTTAGATACTAGAAAGACATTCTTTCCTGTGAGGGTGGTGAGGCACTGGCAGAGTTTGCCCAGAGAAGCTGTGGGTGCCCCATCCCTGGGAGTGTTCAAGGCCAGGCTGGATGGGGCATCGAGCAACCCGGTCTAGTGGCAGGGGGTTGGAACTGGGTGATCTTTGAGGTTCCTTCCAACTCTAAACATTCTATGAATGTAGGATTAAGGAAGTCACAGATGTTGGATGGTGGTGGAGGCAGTGCCATTGAGTATCCTGTTTAACAGGTTTGATCTGAATCCCATATGGACCAGTTCAGTTTTGGGACTGGAAGCTTTGAAGAGAGGTCATGGTGGCATCAACAACTGTGGGACTTACTCCTGCAAACAGACACCAGGAGATGTTTGCAGGATTGAGAAGGGTTCAATACTGAAGTAAGCTCTAGTTAAGTTAAAGGCCCACCTTCTTGGAAAAAAGAAAAGTTGTCTTTTCAACAAAGCTGCAAAACAGCTGTGGAGTTGTGCTTCTGAGGGTTTTTTTGTTGGTTTGGTTTGGTTTTGGTTTTTTGGTGGTCTGGTTTGTTTTGGGTTTTTGTTCTCCAGTGGCAACTGTTGGCAAAAATGGTTTCTCTGTTTCAGTAAGCTGGGCTGTGATAATGTCACTGCACTGCAGCTGAGAATCTGCCAGGTAAGGGCAAGTGCTTTGGGTGAGTCTAGGAGGTATCTGAGAGCAGTCTGCAAGGATTATATTGACAGTACAACAGCAGCTTGTCCATGTGTTTCACAAGTTTTTTTTTTTTGTTTTTTTTTTTACATTCTTCTATTAGCACACCTTCTTTTTATTGTGTGGAGGTGTAATAGCCGTGGACTGTTTACAGAATAAATTCAGCAGAAGGGAAGGGCTATAAGTGCATACTATAACCAAAAATTTACGGTATGTAAAGGCAGATGGCTTGGGCACTATTCTTGTCAGGGAGAAAAATACAGAGAACAGCATGATAACATATTGAATGTGTACTGGGTGCTGAGGAGACCTGAGGGTTAATATCTTTAGTGTCATGTACTGATCTCTCTCAACTATCTGTAAACCATGTCATGTGCCTTCATGTACCTTAAGGTAAAATCATGGGGTAAACTCACATTTACACAGACTGTTGGCTTGAAATAGATTCCTGTTTGCAGCAGGAGATACAAGTAGAGTTAAAGCTGTAGAATTTTTGAAGTAATTAGTCTTCATCAAAATAGAAGTGTTCTACCTAATGTAATTGTGCTTCCATCCACACTATAAATATTTTATTGGGTACTAAAATATTTATTACAATATTTAATGTAGTAATCTAATAATACACTCAAATATTTACGTTTATTATATTAATTTCAATATTGAATCAAATGGCTCTCATTCAAAATCAAAGCCTGCCCAGTCACCTGTCCTAATGTGTTCTCAAACAGAGCTGCTCATATAGAACCAGTAAGGTATGTACCTGCCTTCTAGTTCATCAGAACCTAAAGAAGTGGATGCATCCTCGAATATTTGCAGCTATGTGCTTTGAAAGTACTGGAAAATACTGACTTGATGTTGAACAAATAGCTATTTGTAATTTTATCCATGAATGCATTGAAACTATCATATGATTAGTGAAAAAGAGAGTATCTGTTTCTCCTCCCTCTTAAATACTTGGGTTGAATATACTGCTTATGCAAGAATTGTCATGTTAGTTGGCTGATACAGGCATTTTTCATCTTGTAATCAAGAATCACCTTAGGAATATGATTCATCAGCTCATTATTAAGCATGTTTGTAAAGATAGGATCGAGGCTCTAAGTTTACAGATATTTTTCATTGGGAATAATGTGCTAGTGTATGTGTGGGAGCTAATACTTACTTTGAACCAGATTTCATGATAAAATGCTTTAAAGAGGTGCTGTAGGAATTTAATGTAGAGCAAAAGTGTTCAGTGGTTTTAATGTGCCTTGCATATTTTTCAGCCTTAGGGTGCTGAAGCAGTAACTGATTGGTGCTGTTTAGAGGAAGAACTTAAAGTCATAAGCGTAATGCAGTATTGATGAAACTTGGAACTTTGCAAGCATAATGCTTTAGCAGAAAAAAAAAAAAATTGGATATCTGAAAAGCTGTCTTAAGTGTAGTCTAAATCTAGAGTGGAGGGAAAGATCGTAGAGGAGCGATGTTACCACTTTGGAGCATGAAAGCATTCAGAGTCAGGTTTTCACATCCTCAGCCAAGACAGCTCTAGTGAGCTGTGGATTATTCAGCGTTTGCTGAGCTGACAGAAACCTCTGCTGGTATGAACATTAGCTGGGAATCGCTGTTCACATCTTGTTCCCACTGTAGCTGTGGACTCCTCTTCTTTGGACCTCTTAGCTTGTATTATTAAGTAGGACTTCAACATATATAAACAAATCACTATATATGTCTGCTTAAAAAAACTGTCTCTGCATGTTGGATTTGTGATGAAAGTGGCGTTTTTTTACTGAGAGGAGCTTAAAACTCACTCCTTAAAATGACATACTAAGAAAGCTGTAATGTAAAAACAGTACCAGAAAAAAAATCTCTAGCGGAGACATGGTTCATTTTGTCAGAACAGTTATTCTTCAGAAAAATGTGGAATCACTGGTGGTTACTCATTTAAAGAATCTTCTGCCAGTGTGCTGCATCTACTCCAGCGATCCATTAGTGGATTTCATAATAATTAACTTAAAAATATGCCTGTCTAAAAGGGGAGGAAAATGATGCTGAGATGGCTCACACATTAACAGGCTCTTTTTCTTTAAGCTTCACAAGAGAGATAATTGTGACCAGATATTCAGTACAGTTAGTCTTTACAGGACAGGAGGAAAAGAATGTGGGGTTGGTTTTGTTTTGTTGTTTTTTTTCCCCACTCTTTTTTTCCCAGAAACCTATGTTAAGGAACACTTACATTAGTTGAACTCAAATTGGCAGGACCTGGTAAACATCTGAAATGAAATTTCTGATTCTAGTTTAAAAAATCTCTTACATTTTTGGTGGCTGTCTCTAAGAAAAAGTGAATACTGAAGAACAGCAGATGAAAAGGAATTGTATGGAGAAGAGAGAGCCTGGAAAATGAATCTTTAGAAAGATAACTAATCAATACAAAAGCATCTAAAAGATATTAATGTGTTAGGAGAGTTACCTTTGTTAACATTTTGTTACAACTTGATGGGTGCATGTGACAAGTGTGATTTTTTTGGTGTGTTTTTACTGCATGACTTGGAAGTGGTTCTCCCATGCACTGCTTAGTTTAATACAGGCTGCTTACATCACTTCAAGTAACCTCCAATTTGATGGCAAAGTGAAGAACATAATCTGGTTCTAATGGTGCTTTTTATTAATAACGGGTATGTTTTGGAATACACCATGTGTTAACAGAGTAGCATTGTACTGGGAATGTTTGCAGCTGCTCTTCGGACCAAGATTAGAAGATGAAGTTACGCTGGTAAACTGGAATAATGCTCTGTGAATGCTTGCAAGTGTGAAGTTCTAAATGGGTAAGGGAGGTGTCAAAGTTGAATATAAAAGGATTATCTGAAAGTGTGGGAGCACTACAAGAGGCTTTGGTTCATTTCATTTTCATTGTAAACCATTAATGTGAGGCTGTGGGAAAGATGGGCCTCCCTCGGTGTGTCTAAAGAATATATTATGAAAAATTAAGTTTTTATTATATTGGATGCTGAGGAGCTTCAGTATCCAGCTTGGGGTGCTATAAAATAAAAAAAATAATGGAACTGTAGAGAATCCAGATAAGATCAACTGAATTAAGAAGTCTGGAAAGTTAGGAAGCATTGAAAGAAAAATAGTTACTTTATTAAGAAAGCAGATAATGGAAAAACACTATTCTGTGTTGATGACTTCTGTAAAGGGCAGATGTTCTGTTTCTACTCAGAAGGACATGAAGTTCCTCTTCTTTTTTTTTTTTTTTTTAAAGTTCGCGCAAGAACGTAAATGNNCTGGGATATAAGATAGGTTGAAGGAAAACCAGAATTGCAGAGATGTGGAGTAACCACTGAAGGCCATGGCAGACATCTTTGGAGAACAGCAGATGACTGTAGTTGCATTGTGGCATAACATAATAGCTCATTGTTGCTGAAAGAGGGAGGACTTTTCCACTTCTCTCTTCCTTCTTACTCTTCTTACTTTTGCATGTTATCATGACTTCTGTAGTGGCTTTAGCCAGTTTTGGTCTTCTGAAAGCCATTTGTTACCTTGGGGGTGGGGGTGGGACATAACCAAAAACTACACAGGGTTGTGTTCCCCTGCATGTTGTCCCCCATCTTCTTACCACCACTCCAGTTAAGTTGTTTGGTTGGTTTTTTTCCTGAGAAATTAATATGGTTCAGAGGGAAGTACACCAGTGCTGGCATAAGCAATGGAAGTGTGTGGCTGTTAGCAAGTAGGGACAGGAATGGGACCACCCTATCAGTGAACTGTCATGGAAACTTACCCTATGGGTAACTTTGTCTAACATGAAATGGAGGGATTACATGTTAACAGGTCCTTTCCAAGCTTTACTGATTTCTGTGATGGGACAGTGGTTGAGATAGGCTGAACTCAAGTTGTGATGGGCTTTGAAAATAATGTATCTGATGTTTGAAATAATATAAAAGGTAGCTAGTTAAGGAACATGAGAAGTGTAATTTGAGGCTCACTCTTGTTTCCTCATTCATTCTCCTAGAATAACTCTTTATGTAATTATCCTGACCTGCTCTTATGAATTTGTGGTGGTCTAAACAACCAACTTACATGATATGTTCAACTTATATCAAGATCTAGGTGGATTCAGTTGTGGTAGAGTAGAAGTGTTGGGGGAACGAAGGAACAAGTTAGATTGTAGCAGTAGCCATGTAAGCCAAGATTCATTACCATAAAGTCTGTTCAGTTGTGAGCTTGATGGCCTTTACTTATGTAAAAAGGGAGAGGAAGAGTCATAAAACTGAAGAAAGCAAGTTGCAATTGAGCTGATTGTGGAACCAGCATGTCTTGGACAACTCCTTCCTCAGAGGGGTCCAGACTCCGTCAACCTGTAAGTTTAGAGCTTAGCAAACCTAGTTGGTCTAAATGGATACATTTCAGATTTGGGATCAGAGGAGATGATCTCCAGAGGTTCTGGCCATCATGAATTTCCAAATTATTTATGCAACAGTGAAGGTGTTCCCAATGCAATTCAGGGGGCTTCACTGCCTCTAGCTTCCTTCTTCATTGCCTCTTTGCCCAGTCTTGTAGTTGCAGAATGGTTAGAGTTGGAAGGGACCTTAAAGATCGGGTTCCAACCTCCCCGCCATGGAAATGGGAACCTCCCACTAGACCAGGTTGCTCAAAGCCCCACCCAGCCTGGCCTTGAACACCTCCAGGGATGGGGCAGCCACAACTTCCCTGGGCAACCTGTTCCAGTGGCTCGCCACCCTCACAGGAAAGAATTTAATGCTAGTATCTAATCAAAATCTCTCCTCTTTCAGTTTAAAACCATTACCCCTCATCTTATTGCTACATTCCCTAACAAAGCGTCAAGTCCCTCCCTATCTCTCCTTTAGCCCTCTTTATGTACTGGAAGGGGTTCTAAGGTCTCCCTGGAGCCTTCTCTTCTCCAGGCTGAACAACCCCAGCTCTCTCAGCCTGTCCTCATAAGAAAAGTGTTCTGTCCCTCTGATCATCTTCGTGGCCCTACACTGGACCCATTCCAACACGTCCAAGTCCTTCCTGTGGAGAACTCTAAAGCTGGACACAGTACTTGAGGTGAGGTCTCATGACAGCAGAGTAAAGGGTAGAATCAATCAATCAATGTTCTTGTGAAATTGATTTTGTAAAGGTAACTTAGGCAAAATTGTTTCCCTGGTATATGTAACTGTGGAAAACTTTGAATAATCATTATGAATGGCAGATCGAAATGGTGATTTGGCACCTTACACGTATGTGGGAATGAAGATGAAAAATAATTTTAAAAATATCCGTTGGTCTTACTTGGTTTTGAGTTGCGTTTCCCTTATTTTAAACTTTTTCTATTGTTTCATTTCTTGATGCTTTGTTTGCTGATGAGTTTTGGTGGACAATACTGATGTTACTTAGAGAAGTCTTAAGTGAAGCAGTTGCCCAGCTGAACCGGTTTTTACTCTATTTTGCATAAAAAGTATCTTAATCATTTTTTACAGTTCTCAAACATAAGAAGTAGGGGTTAGTCAAAGAGTTGCCATGCAGTTAGAGATACCTGAGGCAATAAGGCTGAGTTCATAGGGTTACTGACAGAGGTTTAAAGGAGTTTGTAAGAATTGTGATTAGAAATTGCAGTTTTAGCTAAGAGAGAAAACACGTTAGTCTTATTTGAATTAAAAGAAAAAGACAAGATGCAACTTGCTGAATTGAAAATATAAATTGTTGGCTGTAGAACAAGTTATTCTACGCTATATTAAAGCTGCCTTCTGCCTTTATCCTACTTATCTAATATAAATAAGATTAAATCACATTCCTTTTTAAACACGGAAAACCCTGAGCAGAGTGGGTCTTCTCAGATTTCTTTAACTCTTCCATAAATTATTCCCTGAGTCAGTGTATCTGGCTCTTAGAATAAAGTTATATGTGGAGGAAGAGCTTTCAACTGGATTTTTTTACTGTTAATTATAAGAAGTGTGTGATCCATATTTCCTTGTCCCCTCTCGAGGTGACTTGGGTGAAGCCACTTGGAAGTCTGCTGTAGAAAACTCCTTCTAGTAAAGCAGTTGGATACAAAGGTGTTTATTCAGATGAGAAACAAAACTGGATTTAGAACAAATGTTGTTGATAGCATATTATGTTTTAAACTGCAAATGTAAGTGTTTTCTGGTACTTGTGAAAACACTGAAGTATTATGCAGTTTTCAAATACGTGCTGATTATGATATTATTTCATCAGATTAAATGTCACTTGTTGGTTCAGACAGAAATTCATCACTTGTTTTTCTAGCAAGAGCACTTAACTCTGCCATTTGGGGTCTCTTTGTTTTGGCACAGGGTTTGTGTACAGTTACTGAGTGTATCTCTGAGGAAGAAATTAACTTTAAAAAAAAAGTCTATTTTGCATGCTTGAATGGATGTTCAAAACTACTTTGCATATTCTTTTTAGAGAGCTTGTTTGGTTCTCTAATGAAAATTATGTATTAATATCCAGGAACTGTCTCATCCTCTCTTCCATAGGTGATGTCCTTGTTTAAATATGGAAGAGGTAGGAAATTATTTAGGAATCTACTGTATGCTGTAAGTTATTGGAGTTTAAAATATCAGTTGGAATATGTATAATCAGATTTGAATGTGTCAGGGTTCACAGACATCAGAACCGCTAACCTGTAGAAGTAGATATCAATAACAGATTTTTACAGCTAAGCTCTGTATTTTGTTCTTATTCTGGTCTTTCTTATTTTCTGTGGCGTTCATAAGTGTCCAAAATCCTTTCATGGCACAGCCAGAAACAGGCTGTTAAATGAAGAAGTGTAAGTGTTAAATATTCTATAAATATTTTCAAGGGCGTTTGCTACAGTTCATAAACTTTTCAAATAAAGCTGGTATGTGTCTGTAAAGTATTTTCAATTTTGGGGTTCTATCTATTGTGTTGAAACTGGACAAAATTAGAATCAGAAATATCTTAAATGATTGTTATCTTCATAATCAGCTTGTCAAGCTAAGCGGGAAGAATAACCGCTGTAATCTAAAATACTTGTCATCGGTACTTCTCCATGATACTTTATATTGGACACGTAAAATCAAGGAGCTATCTTGACTTGCCTTTTATGCAAGGTGGGAAGATGATCTGTTATGGGAATTTGAAGAAAACAATGCAGCTAGGAAAAAAATCTATAATGGAGAGATTAGGTAGTTATGATCTTTCATGTTAAACGTCATGCAAACTACCCAGGCTACAACGAAATTTTTAGTTCAGCAAATAACAGAATAAAATCTCACCATGGAAAACTTTGCAGCTGCTGCAGTGTGTGCCTAAATTCAGTTTCTGCTTCATTTGAGATTTGTGGTCAAATTTTCCATTAATATAACAAGAGTGTCTATTTGGTTGGGTTGGGTTTTTTTTTGTCAATCACACCTATTTTCCCTATTGCATAACAATTTTCTGGCCTGCGTGTGCGCCTTGCCAGAACCTGTGATGGGACTGTTTAAAATCAGTATGGGTACACAGATAGTGTTAGCTGTTTTGAGGGGTTAATCGGGAAGTTAATCCTGAACCCATAAAATTTCTATAGAAATGGTAAACTTTACACCACCGCTAGTGGTTGTTCTAACTATTCCTAACCCAAGATCAAAGGAAGGAATTTTTATGATCTAGTGGCAAATTTCCTTTTGGTATAAACACTGTTGGTGCAGATCATTAACCAATTTGGCACAGATTTGCTGACCTCTGATTTTTGAAATCACTAAATTCTTAATGAAAGATGTGAGTGTGAGCTGCTGCTATGCTGTGTGACACTGGGAAATGGTTCTGTCTCTGCAGATGTCCTGGTCCACCCCAGGGTGATGACTTAGCAGTGGAACTGTGTGGCAGATGTTTATATTCAGAATTTGCGTTTCAGTGAAATTGCTGGCCAAATGAGGGAGCACTTCACATTTATTGATCTGTTCCAGTGATCTAATATTTGTGTAGAGCAAGAAATACTAACATAAGAAAATGAGTCCCTGACGTAGATGGAATGTGGTGTAATAATAGGAATTGAAATGTAGGCAGCTAGAGAAGGGAATTGAACATTAGTCTTAGCAGAGTGGACACCCACATCTTCTTTTTTTATTTTTTATTCATTTGTTTCAGTTGTTAAGTGGAGACACCAAACTTTCCTCCTGCCTTGAATGCTACATCTTATGGAGAAACTGTTCCCCTGGAGGGGAAAAATGTAATCTGTCAATGGCTATCAGTAGCTTTTTAAAATCTTTAGCTTGAGATTTAGCTTTAATCTTTATTAAATTTTGTGTGGCCTCAAGTGAAAGGGGAAAGGGAATTGGTGATAACTCTACTCGAGAGTGTGCATTTGCTTGTCTTAATTACAGACACTGGCCCATTAGTGATTAGCCACACTCTTCCCTCGTGCAGGTGGGTTGTCAGTCACTGGCATGTTATCTCTTCAGTTTGAAAGCTAATCCATAGTCTAAATGGATTGGGTTTTGTTGAGTTCCTCTGTTGACATAATTTCATAAGAATAATTACTCATTCCCTAAAAGTTTTATATTTCCTCTTATATTTAAAAAAAAAAAAGGGCTCTGCTATATCTTCTGGCTTCAGTTATAAATTTAAGTAAATTTGTTCTGATGCATACTTGGCTTATATCTTAGGTCCATCAATATGTATTTAAATTCTAGTAATAATTATTGGCTTTCATCCTGTTAAGGAAGGATGAAGTGTTAACGCACATGAGACCTTCCTGAAAACTTCAGAGAGTTCATTTGATAACTTCACTTCTAGCATGCCAAACTTCTGGTAGTTTGTATTTTGGACTATTTAGATTCTAACTATTCTGGAAGGGTAGGGTATTAAGAATTCTTTGTGAAAGTTTTAATTTGTGTGTGATTTATATATGTATCCTTTCTATTATAGTATGTTTCTTGTCTGGGCTTTGAGTTTATCTGAGAAGCGTGTAGTCTATTTGGAATGACCTCTAAGTTTTGATAATACTTTCTGGTACAGCAGAGGTGTAGATGTGGTACAGCAGAAATGTGCACATCTACCCAAACATAATGATACAAAGAAATTAGCTATTTGCCTAATGTAACAGGGTGGTACTTTAATAAACTTGGAAAAAAAAATAAAATCAAAGAGCTGTTCATATACAGGCCTTGTTATTGGGCGTAGCTTTGTAAATGTGTTTGTGGAAGATCACAGAATAAATTGGGAGACTTCTGTTGGACCTGGAGCTGAGTATGTGCCTTTTTTGAATATATAAACTCAGGCTGTTTACATGTGGTTTACTTGATTAATCATCCATAGTCTCTTTTGTATGTTGATTTTTATTTTTTTTTTTATCGTTGGCTTGGGAGAAATCAAATATTTGTTTAACATGGTGAAGGTGCCTATCTTTAATCATGCCTGATCCTTCTAGTGTTTGTTAGTTTCTGAAGTTAAAATATACTTTAAAGCAAATTTTGTTTTGTCATTCTGATGGCCATTTCCATATTGATTCTGGCACTAAGTTGCAATGCTGCATTGGTGACACAATTTCTGGGACCGTGGATGTCAAAGCCAGGCTTGACTCCTCTGAGAAACTGGTTTGGGGGACAGTGAGGTTTTTTTAACAGTAGGACCTCTAGCAGAGGAAAAAAAATAAAAAAGATGCCGTTCAAGCAAAGTCTGTCACGTGTTGGATAGCTTCAGTGTGAAAACTTGGGTCCCTTAAGCAGGAGCAGTGCTGAACTAATCTGTGTGTCCTGTGGAGCTCCTTCTTCTTGAGCTCTGTTTTTTAATACTTTTTTTTTCTTTTAATGGGCTAATCCTTATAATACAAGCTTCCTGAGTTTCTGGCAGGACCTCTGACTTGTTTTATTTTCTTGTTATAGTTAATCTAAATATTGTATACAAGCTGCTTTCCAGGATTATAGTACTTGTTTCCTAATCATTTTCCAGTCAACTTCATAAAACTACAATATATGCACATCCATGTGTGAGTGAAGAGCAAAGTGCTCTTATGCTGAAGATGATTTTTTTTTTCGTCATGTTTTAGACTAAATTTAGCCAATTGGAAAAACTATGTATTACTGTATTTTTGCTTCGCTTTTTGCATCAGCACAGGGGCAATGAGCTCCTTCATTGCAACTGCCACTTGGATGTGCTGTTCCAGAGATAGCTCGTTCTGCTGTAACTTCCCAACTTAAGTAGGTGGTATGTTGTCTAGAACAATTTCTATTCCCAAGTAATTTCCTTGTGTTTAAAAAAAACTTACTTTGCACCAGTCTGTCCTGGGCAAGCTCAGCTGTTGAATGTTGCACCAGAATCAGCTTGTGTTCTTAGTTTTTTTAGCAAACAGGAATTTGGATTCAATAAGATGGAGGGAATGGGCAGGTGACTTCCTGGGCAAAGCAGGAAGCTTTTGGTTGTTTAGCCAAAATTATTATACGAGGGGTTGGTTTCATCTGAGTTTCTCATGTATCTGAAGGAATATGTAAGGGAATATCTATCATCTGAATTTCATCTGTATCTAAGGGAATTAACTAACTGTGATTTTGCTGGTTTGTTTTATTGCTTTTTTTTTTTAACTGAAGAATGTAATATGTTTAACTCTTGGCACTGTGTGTGCCTACTAATGTTGAATGATTGGTATTTCAATTACTTGCTTACTGGATGCATTCTGTCTCTCGCATTATAAGAACCAAAATGCCTGTCAGCATGTTGGAGAATTTAACCTACTACACACTCGCTGTAGATAGCATCTTTGGCCTAATAGATGAAAAAGCAACAGTTAGCAAGATTGGAAGCTGTCACAGTTGCTTGACCTATTTTGGAGCAACTAGAGATGCAAGGCACAATTTCTGGCCTGGAAGTCTGGGTTCTTTTAAATATTTTCACGTTGATAGTTGGGAATAGAAACATTGCTCAAAATGAGAGATACAGCTAAACCATTGGAAATAATATGTGAAGTATGTCATTCTGGCTTATGTTCAGTTTAATGTCCATCTTATTGCAAAGGATACAGTCTGAGTTAGTGAATCGTATTTTCAAGCCAAATTTTTCTAATCTTACAGCATATTAATATGGGTAAGCAAATTAATATGGGAAGAAATACATAAGAACGTGTTCACTTTAACCTGATGGTTCTTTTTGTGGGGGAGTAAACTAGTGTTTCATGGCTTTGTCTTAGGAGGCTGCTCAGTGCAGAATGAGGTTCTGTCCAAGGAGTTAAGTCCTGGGCACGTGTTGACAGCACATGTTCTCTGAGAACTTGTGGCCGATGCCTGCGATATGTCACTGTCTGGCCTGACTTACCTCCCATTTGCCACGGGTCAAGAATCAAATCATCACTTGCCATGGGCTGGCTGATCCCTATCTGCACGCCTGGTGGGGAGTAGATGCTGTGCTTCAAATCAGCATCTCGGCCTTGCAGTAGCTGCTTTGTGTATGTGATTGCTGCTTGTTTCATGGTTCTGAATCTTCAGTCTTGCTGTGCTTTTACTGCACCTTTTGCCTTTATGTTTCTCTGACCATTGCTGTCAATTGCATGAAGTAACGAATCATTTTGTTCTTCCCCCAAGGAAGCCTGAACAGTTGTAGAGACTGAAGATGTTGGGAGTACAAATACATTCTTTTTCTGAGGCGGAGTATTACACAGTATCTTACTGCACATTTTGTACTGGTTAACTTTAGCCAGATTAGGCAATAGAATGCCTCTGGACAGGTGCAATTACAAATCTTCCATGTTACTGAAATGTCTGTAGACCAGACATTTGTTATGAATCCTTGCAAAATCTTTCCTGCGTTTGGAAAAAAGCCATAATCCCAAGCAGAAATGCATTAGGAAAAAAAAGTGGTTTGTTTTTAAATAGAAGAAACTGAACTATAATTGCTTTCTAGGAAAATCTAGTTTTGATGTCTCCTGAAATGTGGTGTATTTACTGTATGTAGGTATATGTAGTTCCTCAAAACATAAGTCTTATCAATTACTTAAATAGGTCGAATACTTCAAAATCTTTAGAAATGTACTGTTGGATTGCTGTTTTAAGACTTTAACATAATTTGTAATAAGTTTCCTGGTTTTGCCTGTCTCCACTTTCTCACTCTCTTCCCATAGGCAGTAGGTGAAATTGTAGATGACTTTATGTTGGAAGGGACCTCAAAAATTCCTCTAATTGCCTCCCTGCTTAAACCATGTCAAATGTTACAAGATGATGTTGCTGATGGTCTCTAGTGCCTGACCAGTTTCATTGTGCAGATTTTTAATTTCTTTATCTGATAAGAATTTCTCTTGTAGCACATCTGCTGCCTCACCCCCTTTTACTATAACCTTCTAAGAAACATCTGGCTGTGAAGATAGTGTTTCTATTCCCCCTTCTGTTCTGCAGATGAATAAGCCTCCCTGCCTCAGCACCTTCTTGTGCATTGCATGCCCTAAGCCCTGTCCATCCTGGTGGCCTTTCTGAGGGCTGTTTCCAGGTGCATTCATGGATGTGACTCCATCCATTGCTCTGAGCCTTCATACAACCCTCCCAGCTGGCTGCAAGCTCAACTCAAAATTCTTGTTGCTGATTGCTGCCTTCTCTGAAACAATCATCAATCTTTAATAACATTATGTTGTGTGTCTTACGCTTTCGATGTTTTAGCAGCTTTCACAGTTGGAAAGGCTTGTACTTTCCAGGGGCTTCTTTTTCAGCTGTGAGGTGTTGTGGGTGTTAATGCAGAAGGTCGATAGAGTGTGACTTTCCTTTCTGTAGTATTGACAGGGATATGTATTTAATCCTCCTCCTTCTGCCCTCTGATAAGAAATCAAAAGGTGAAATTGTCGTCATAGCTTTATCAAGGGTTATCCACTTTTTTTTTTTTTGATATATTCATTTGTTTATTTTTTTCTTTTCAAAGGTTAAAGCTGTTCCCCTTAAAGCCTTGCCCTTTGGTTATATACCTGCCTGCTGTATTGGTCATATATACCATTATATCATTGTATACCATAACTAGCAGTCTTGAGATTGTTGCTTTGGGCACTTAGGTTTCAAAATATGTCACTAGTATTTTCATAGGTGGGTGTGAGATGAGTTGTGTAAGGTGTAGGATGTGAAAATAATTATGTATTTGTTCTCCCTTAATGAAAGGTGTTTGTAGGAATAGGGTAAATAGGCAAGAATGCTGTCTGTGACAGTCTTCTTGATCAGGCAATGTGGGGAATGAAGGGTACTGTCTTCTATTCTGCTGTGGCTCTACTCTGCTGCTCACAATACAGTTAGCACAAAAATTACTAATCTCATTAGAATTTAACTGTACAAAAACTTTTCTACCTCATTAGCATGAAGCTTTTTAGGTAGAAGTCACTTTACATCGCATGCAGTTCAGAAGGCACTTGGGAGTGTTGGGATATGCCCAGTTCCACGGTGTTG
>VZRU01016420.1:122887-154710 GCA_013398155.1 Pedionomus torquatus
CCCCCCCCAACTTCATTTGTATGCTTTTCATGTAAACAATCATCAATTCTGTGGAGGATGATTTTCTGCTGGGTTACAGAGCCTGTTTTCTTGTACGCACTGCAACAGATAGTAAAACAGGATTTAAAAGTCCAGTGACATTTCAGAACACGTTTCTTCCAGCACAAAATATCATCTAGGATGGATATATTTATTTTTTTTTACTCATTTTAGATAGTGGGTTTTCAAGTGATACTTATTTCTTTGTTACTGTTGACTAGCTGGGAAATGTTGCATTTAAGAATCAAAGTTCTCGCTCTGTAATATACTAAAATGTGTGACTTGGCATCCAGTGATGCATGTGCCTTTATGTTTAATGTGTGTTCCTGCCAGATAGCCCTGTACAAAACTGCATCTGGTATTACTGAGGTGGGAAGACCTGATAATCAAGAAGCTGCAGGGTTCGGTTTTAATGATCCAGTTCAGAACGTATCTCTTGCTGAGTAATATCCTACCATTGTCTTAACAGCACCGAATCATCATCCAATAATAGATAAGCGTGACCTAAAAATGAAGTCATGAATGCCTGTAGTCATCATAGTTTTGCTTGTAGATAAAGGAATGGCTAATCTCTCCATCTCATTACATTTTGAATTTGGAAATCATTTCCTGCTTGCTTCCTTTAATACTTAAACTTAGAAATAGCAGCTCTTTCAGTTCTGACCGTACTAGTTCAGAGTTTCTGATAGCCACATTTACCTGCTTCTCTGGCTGAAGGAGGGTCCACTTGTTCAGGAGTCCTTCATGATGAATGGTTGTTCATGGCAGGACATAAGTCTGTCTTCACAGGTTAAACATTTGTGTTCAGATTAAACAGATGTTTGTAGTGAACCTGAGTAGCCTGCAGGCAGGCACTGGGCTTACTTAAGCCTTGATCCTTCTTGAGCTGTGACTTTTGGCAGGGTGAAAACTACCATTATGAAAATAGAATAGTACTAGTAGAACAATGTCATCAGTACTATGTTGTATTAAAGTTCCTATGCAATGGTAACAAGCTACGCTAGATGATATTTAGATGCTGATATAGTTGCCTCTGCA
Organism: Pedionomus torquatus; assembly: GCA_013398155.1. Classification (NCBI taxonomy): domain Eukaryota; kingdom Metazoa; phylum Chordata; class Aves; order Charadriiformes; family Pedionomidae; genus Pedionomus; species Pedionomus torquatus. The sequence goes on from VZRU01016420.1 coordinate 123,965, forward strand.
TTATTTGTCACTGTAGCATCATGGTCATAAGTCATCGCTTCCTTCACTGGCATGTGGAAATAAATTACTGGACTATTATGTGTTATTGTATCGGTTGTATGGTAAGTATGGCTCCTTGTGATTATACAGTGGTGACAGTAGCAAATCTAGAAGACAGACAGAGGAACTTCTCAAGCAACTATTTGAAGAGTCTCCAGATCCTATTTACTGGAAGTACAGGCTGAACAAGAGTTGCATAGCTTTGTGTTAGGTAGCCAACCTGGGGTTTTACTGTGCTCCTAACAATCTTTTCAGTTACCAGCCCACTTTGTTTCAACAAAATTCACCTGGCAGTTTCTGGCATGGGGAAAAGTGAGCCTCTAGCTACAATAACATTTTCTCTGCCCTTTTGAAGTTGTTGATTGCCTTGTATGAAGACTAAGCAGTGTTTGAATTTTTTTATTACTCACGCTGAGCCAATGTCTAGAAGGGCTTACTGGGCCATTAAGAGGCCAGAAATCTGAGCTTACAGTTAACTCTAGTCATAATCTTCTGGTAAAGCTTAATTAAATAGCAGCATGTAAGAATTATTTTGTTATTTAGCGCTTTAGATATTTGAAAGCTGCAAGTTGGTAGTCAGAGATAGAACTACCATAATGACTTGCACTATTCCAGGACCTTCGAAGGCAACTGTGAAAGCAGTTGAGGACCTGGAATCTTTGCAGTAGCATGGATTGTATTACAGGGTTCTGGTAGACCAGTGCCATGGTGCTTTCCAAGAAATTATTTACAGGAAAAAATATTTTTTTTCATAGGAAATATTACTGTGTAAAATGAGTGTAGTTACTATGTAAAAGGAGTGTGGTTTTTTTCTTGTGTTATTGATTTTTCCTTCACAGAACTCATAACATAACTTTCTGTATTGCAGATTTAATCCAGTGTACAAATGAGATGAATGTGAACATCCCACAACTGGCGGACAGTTTGTTTGAAAGAACGACCAACAGTAGCTGGGTAGTGGTCTTCAAATCCCTCATCACAACCCATCATCTAATGGTGTATGGAAATGAGGTAATACAAAAACCACTATGTCTGAGAACAGTTACAGCACTTCATTCCTATAAATGTCAGCTAAATGCTTCCACTAATTGTCTTTATAACAATCTTTCTATTTATGTTTTTGTGTATAACTGTATAAACTTAGGATTCATTTATATATTTGTCTACTTAGTTTGTAATTTAAAGTTTGTAATTCTGGAATTGAGTTGCTGTCTTAAATGCCGGAGGTACCTTTTTCTGTGGCGTTATTCTAGCAATAAAAAACCAAACAAAACCAACAGGAGTTATCCTCAGTGGGATTCTGAAGGCTGTAAATGAAAGCATTTCTAGGCTCGTGTTCTAGCTAATCCATGTGGTCTCTTTTCCCAGATTACTTAATTCTGAATCACTTCCCCTATCGCCCCCTAATCATTTGCAGTGAAGACAAATACGTGCTTGTGAGCATCTAAATAACACCAAATACTGCAGAACAATTACACAAATAGAACCCCAATTTACAAAAAAAAAAAAGTAATAAGCTTACTTTGTTCCACAACTTTAATTCCTATGGGGACTTATTTTTTAAAATGGTAAGCCAAGCATAGCAGCAGCTTGAATTTTCTGTATTTAAAAAAACAAAACTGTACTTTTAACGGTTTCTTAGAAGATGTTTGTAAGCATTCATTTTTATTACAAAAGGTGTAAATAAGCTATCAGAATTTTGGAATTAAGAGGTATAGCTTGAGAAAATTACAAGTAGATTTTGTAAAGAGGACCAAAATTATCCATTTTTGATTGCATGCAGAGTTCTTACAGGTTATGTAACTCTTTCCTCTGGCTGGGGCTAACGGTTTCCTGTGGCAGGGGCTTAAGTTGTTGTGAGGTTTGGGGGCTTTAGGGGGTTGTTTGTTTTTGTTTGTTTGTTTGTTTTTTTAAAAAAAAAGGCAAACCATACATACACTAGCTTCTCCTGTGGGTTAACTACAGAGTATTTCTGGTCTTAGTCAAAATCTATTCCTTGAAGCCACAAGAGGGCAAACTTCTCATGTTGACTTTAAGCATTATTACTGGGATAAATGACACTCTCCAAAACTGAGTTTATATACTTTTGCTGTGCTTGCTCTTTCTCAGTCATATACATATTAAATGCATATCAATACGCTTCCTAAGAATTAGTGGTATTTCATGGGACCACTGTCTGAAACGCTTTCCTTTTTAAAACTAAAATTTCCAAACAATTTTTTCTTGCCAAACGTGTTACAGAAGTAACAAGGGTAAAATTGCTGGTCAAGATGAAACTTTTCACTGCTAGAAATAGTATTGAACACAGAACATGGAAATTGAGTGCTTATAAAATTTATAGAGAATCTATAAATCCCTTTTTTTTTAAAAAATAAAAAATAAAGCAAACCAAAACAACACCTGAGAAGTGCTTGGTCTTCCAGCTTTTGCTTAATTTATAGCTAAGCAATGAGTGCCTTTTTCTTCAGTACTTCTTTGTTGGTTGTGTATTTATGCTAATGAAAATAATTCAGTAGGACATGTTACGCTAATCAGATAGGACTATGCTTTTCCTATTATGTCAAAGTGTTATGGCAAGTGAATGGTTGCTTTATTTTGTAGCAGCTCTTGTTACAGTGGTTCATAAACTTATTTTTTCCTACGAAATTAAAGTGTGGTGTCAATCTGAAATGTGTCTGTAAAAGATGAAAATACCATCATTCACTTCACCAAGCATAATTTGGATTTCTGATGTAACTAATGAGATGTACTGGGTGTGTGACAGTCAGTGTTTTATGTGGACTGTTATACTTAATGTTTGATTTATAAGCGAACTAACCTTTATATCAACTTATTTTCATATTTTGCCAGGTACTATTGTAATTGTGTACTTGAGCAAAGATGTCTTAGCTAATCAGTATAATGAAATCGACTGATTGAAGTTAATGAAACAGCTGTGGGTATATAAAATGAGAACGTATTTAGGGGCATTTTTTCCAGAGGTTTCCCGTTCCAGAGTCTGTCTTAAAAGAAATGAAGTCTTTCAGACTCTGGCCATCGTGCAATATCTGCATGACTGATTTGTTCGCAGATTTTTACATAAAAACATAACTGGCTTAATTTGAAAACTTATTTAAATTTTTTTCACTAGTTCCCAGATTTGAAATTGGTCTTAAAGAATAAAAGCTGAGTACAGAGAGTTTCTAGTACTGTTACCTTGCTTCCAGCTCATTGGTAATATAGTAAAAGCATTCAAATTTTTCCTTCCACCTAGCGTTTTATCCAGTATCTGGCGTCCAGAAACACGTTGTTTAATTTGAGCAATTTCCTAGACAAAAGTGGATTGCAAGGTAAGGCACCTTTTTCATTCAGCGTTAGTAGCTTGCTGGGGGACACTAAATGCAACTTGGCAACTCTACAGGACTGTGTCATTTAATAAGTAATTTTTCTGTCTCTTTTAGCCAAGACTGCATTTCTTAGTTTAAAATGCTGCTGTGGTGTGGCAGAAGCTGGAGGAATTTGTTGCATCTTTTAGGACAGGCTTGTAAATGGTTCTAACTTCCTTAGCTAAACAGATCTGACTTAGTATTTTTCCTATTTCTGAAGAGATTTCTCCATTTGGAGAGGTTTGTTTTGATTAGTAAGTTAAACTTCAAACAATAAATCATATGTACGTTAGAGCACGTCAGTGAGACAAGAACTATCTGAAAGTTTAAAAAAAAAATTAACTTTTTGGGAAATTGTTTGAAAACCATTCCATCTGTCTTTAGGACTAATTCTGAGGGCAAATAGGTTTCTCTGTGATTCAGACTTCTTAACTAAACTACCCTTCCCATGTGTTAGGCTACAGTTCAGTGCAGTTCTCATCGTACATGTAGCTGTTGACTTCTTTTTCTTTCCCCCTCCTGAGACAGTTTTTTTTTTTTCTTTCTGCATTAATTTCTATATTGCTGCTGCTCACTTTTGCCACAAGTGTAGTAAAAGAGGCACTTGGTGTTTGCTTGGACACAGGCCCTTGGTTATCACTGGGAAGGCTCCTACCAATTTGCCTCATTTTATTGAGTCTTAACTTTCACAGTCTCAGTGTAGATTATGGACAGATCTTTTTCTTGGTTTGTACCCTTAGACTGACAGTTATCAAAATATTTCCTATCACTGCTGTATTTACATAGAAATCTTTCTGTCATGTCTTAATGTTTTCTTCAATGCCTCTCTGTTTTGTTTTTTTTTTTCCCCACTTTCTATTCAGTTATAAATTAGAGAGTGTGTTGTAGAGTTAATACAAACATCTTCATGAATGCATTGTGTAGTGATTTTGGTAGTAATCATAGTGTGAGAGAAGTTGCGTCAAAATACTTTGGTTTGCTTTTGGAATTAATTCTCTTAGGTAGCGAAATATAAACTTATATTATTAATATAAACCTAGTTTAGGTCCTCTAGATATCTGTGGCATTGCCTGTTTGCTTTACGTGAATACAGTGATGTACGTAGTTCTTGATAACAGATTAACAATACAAAATTGGGCAAAAATAGAATGAAACTGTCTTGTGTTAGTATCTTGCACTTCGAGTGAGGTTTTTGTTCTCTAAGTAATAACCCTCTGAAACTTCTATTTTAGGCTATGACATGTCAACATTTATCAGGCGGTATAGTAGATATCTGAATGAAAAAGCAGTTTCCTATAGACAAGTGGCTTTTGACTTCACAAAAGTAAAAAGAGGGTAAGGACTGTGGTTTTGTTCTGTTTATCTTGAGATTTTTTAATGTCCTGTAATTCAAGTGGAAAATACTTCATGTTGGCTCCAGCTTACAGACAGTTGTGTCTGCTTTTCTCAGTTAAATATTTCCCGTGACACAGAAACCTGCAACTGCCCACTTACGTATATTGAAAAAATGTTTTGCTTCAGTTGTAATTTTGCTGTTTTATGTAAAACTGATGTATAAACAAAGGAAAAACTACTGTGTATCAAAGTGTACATAAAAGTAGAAGTTTGAACAAATCTCCTACGATATATCACAAAGTTACTTTGTTTTTGTAGTATAGGGGACTAAACACTTGTGGTTTTAGCTCTGGGATGTTTAAGTGGTAGGTGTTCTGCGAAACACCTTGCAGTCACAGAATTGTAGAATTGCAGGGGTTGAAAGGAACCTTTAGAGATCATCTAGTCTAACCCTCCTGCTCAGAGCAGGATCACCCAAAGTGAGTTGGACAGGAACACATCCAGGTGGCTTTTGAGTATCTCCAGAGAAGGAGAGTCCACCACCACTCTGGGCAGCCTGTTCCAATGCTCTGGCACCCTCAAAGTGAAGAAGTTTTTCTGTTAACATGGAATTCCATGTGTTCCAGCTTATGTCCATTGCCCCACGTCCATTCATCAGGCACCACTGGGAAGAGCCTGACTTTTAGACATTTATAAGCTTTGCTAAAGACCCCCTCTCAGTTTTTTCTTCTCCAGGCTAAGAAGTCCCAGGTGTTTCAGCCTTTCCTCATAAGAGAGGTCCTCCAGTCCCTTGATTATCTTCGTAGCCTTCTGCTGGACTCTTTCCAGTAGTGCCCTGTCCTTCTTGATCTCAGGAGCCCAAACTGGACACAGTACTCAAGTTGTGGCCTCATCAAAGCAGAGTAGAAGGGGAGGGTGACCTTTAATACACCCCAGTCTTCCCTGGTGTTTCTCTGTTCTGGTCCTAAAATGTGTATACGGATTTTACTAGCTTCGTAGTACAATTCGTGCTTTTAACAGAACCTTGTAGTAGATGCTATTCTGAGTTTGTCTACAGGAATTTAAAATTTTCCCTGGAAAGTGAGCTCCTTTGAGAGAGAGCAACTGTTTGAAACTAGGTACCTCTTTACGTGTAAAATAACGTAGAGCAGAGCACCAGTAGTTTAGTAAATTGTGTGTTACAGTAAATGGACTTAATCTGGAGATCTCTATTGGGAAGGTGGGAGAGGAGGTACTGGTCATGACTGAAAGTCTTTCTGTCTCTGTCCATTATTTCTGTAAGCAGAGGTTTTTAAAATTTAAAAACATAATTTTAGTTTTACATTTGGGCGTCCTTCATCATCCATACACAGGATAATTACCTTGATGCTTAAGCGTTAAACTTTAACCCACAAAAATCTTAACTTAAAACTCCTGAATAAGATAAAAGCAGTAGTAGGCTGCCTGATAGTATCTCACATTCGTGTTCAAAAAGCTGAAATTGGCCTAGGAAGACTGTGCAACTCCCTCTTGCCTCTGCTAATACTATTGTACAGTTCACTTTTTTTTGAAAAAATAAAAGGTGAAGTAAAAGGAAAGCTTTTGGGGCTCTCTTCACTGTTTCTGCCTTTAGATATGGCTGGAGTCCCACCAGCCTTTTCCACCTACAGGATATGTGCACCATCAGGTAGCTGTTAAGCAGCTGCTCGATAATCAAGTGGTTTAATGCCAAATGAGATGAATTATTTAACGCAGAGCACCTGTGAGCCAGCAGAAGTAACTGTTCTAGTGGCAACTATCTCCCTTTTCCACTGGGGGCTGTGAGCTGTGCCCTACCACACTAGCTTTGGGACAGCCACTGTTCCTGGAAGGAGGCAGACTTGTCTCATGGAAAAGGGCAGTTTCTTGTCACTGAGGTGACTTAATCCCTTCCTTGGTTGTTGCTTTTCTTGAATGTTTTTGGTCTTTGTCCATTTAATCTGGATAATTATAAACAACCAAGTGTTGGGTAGTCAGCCATTCAAAGGAATTGTCATGTAGTCTCTATAGTCTTTCTGAAAAAGCTTGAAAAACACATTGCCACACTTGTTTATTCTTCCTTACTGCTTTTAGTTGAAAAGAAAATCATCCAAACTGACATGAAGCAATAATCAGTTGGTTGGAAAAAGCATAGGTTAAAATTTGCTTCAGAAATAATAAAAAATATTCTGAAAGCTATTATTATTACATTGTGTTGTAGCTCTATGTTTCTGAGCAGCTACCAGTTTCATTTCCTCAAGATAAAAATTCATCTTGGAGTCCTATTTAGGCCATATAAAAGTTGTTGCTTTTGTGTATTGTGATTATTACAGTTGAATTGCGATTTCAGTATTTGACCTATTTATTCTTCTACACTTTGTTTCTCGCTAACAATTGCCTTCAAAATTCAGGTGAAGGATTTTCTTTTGTTTTGCACCACAGGGCTGATGGAGTGATGAGAACAATGAGCACAGAAAAACTCCTAAAAACTGTACCGATTATACAGAATCAGATGGATGCACTTCTTGACTTCAATGTAAGTTTATCAGCACCTACACGTCTACCATACTGCAAACTTTGAACAAACCTGCAGAGGCTTGTAAAATAGCGCAAGATTAAAGGTCTTAAAATTAGTTCCATGTTCATCCTTTCGTGCACAGCTTAGAGTATAAGTAATTTTGGTCATTGATGTACTCCCAAGAAACCAGAAAAAGGAAATACAATCATTAGAGAGGATGCTTTGTGCTAAATCATTGTTGCTTGCTGTGTACATTGTGTAAGAGTTGTTTGTTCACTTAATTGATTATTTCTGCCCTCTGTCTTTCTGTTATGTTTTTTAACGTTGACATTAGTTAAAGAATGTCTGCCAAAAATTACTTGATTTAATTCTGTGCGGAGAGACTGTGTGTTGATTTGCTGTCCTGCTACTTTCTGCTAATAACCAGTGAGGTGACTGGAAAGGGTGCCTTGGGATAGAGTACCCGAGTTCAACTAGAAGTTTTTTCAATAAGGGATCAATTCAGTTAAATTAACTGTTTTCTGATCTCCCTAGGTCAATAGCAATGAACTCACAAATGGTGTAATTAATGCTGCCTTCATGCTCCTCTTCAAAGATGCCATTAGACTGTTTGCTGCATATAACGAAGGGATTATTAACCTCTTGGGTAAATATAACTGCTTTCTGCAATGCTAAACTGCTGGGAGGAAACAATCACAAAGAGCTGCTCTTTTTTGAGAAATTGAAATACTCATACTGTAAACCAGCAAAATATTACTGTTATATCCAAGGTTTTTCTGTCCAATTGCATTTTCCATTGCATCGTATACAGAGGTGGGTAAATTTCTGAAAGCAAAGCCAATTAAAGATGTTCTCATACTGGTTTGGGGTGTTGTTTTTTTTTTATTGGGGGGGTGGGATGGTTTGCCTTATTAAGCTGCATGGCAAACCCGAATCATGATACTGGTGTATCTTATTTAAGAAACAAGCTCAGGTTTTGTTTATTTTTAAGTGCAATAAGTTATGGTGAGTTACAAATTTGCAGTCAAGCATCTGTGATTCCTTGACTATAAAAACTTTAATGTTGGCTGATTTTAATGATTAGTTGGCTTTTTTAAGGGAAATCGCAAATTCAGGCTTTAAGCCCTTATACTTGCATGTGCTGGAGATGCAGGGGAGCCTAAATTTGGAAAAGAAGTTGAAAGGAGGCTGATATGCTTGGTTTAGTTACATTTGTAACTGGGTCAAGCTACCTGATCGCTGTTGCTACCTGGTGCTTGCAAAATGGAGAGCAGAATTAGTGAGAGACAGTCACACTTCCAGTCTGAAGTCCCCATCTTCTACTTTTTGCCTCAGCCAGAAGAACAAACCCGCGGTTGCTTTCACGTGTGTTCTGAGTGATGCTTAGTACAGAAACAGGGCTTGAAAGTGCTGTTTCAAGAAGGGAGTTTGCACCCTTTCACTTCCAGCACCGGTGCTTTGCAATCAGTTGGTATGGTGTGGTCTGCACCAAGGTCCAAGAGGCATCAGTCTGGCAGAGAGTTCCAAAATCTTGCCTGATTTGTGGCTGCTTGAATAGAGTAGGTGATTGACTGCCAGATTGTAAAATTGCTCTTTTTTCCCCCAAGAGGATGGATTCACATTTCTTTGGGTGACCTATTCTTAAACCTGACTGTCCTCTTCAGGGTGCTTACGCTTTTGTGAGATCTAGCACCTGCAAGGTGAGGTGTAATTGCATGTTTGTGATTATTAGCTCGTGTTCAGACGGAGCTTTTGTCATTTGATGTAAGTTAGGTGTAGTGACTTCTGCACTTAACATGATAAAACAGATCTGCAGGCATTTTCTGTTTGTCTTGTTCTATATGCTTTTACTTTGCATATCCTTTGCAGAATGCTTGCTGCCTTATTTAATGCAAATATTCTTACTGTTTATAGAAAAATACTTTGATATGAAAAAGAACCAGTGCAAAGAAGGCCTTGATATATACAAGAAGTTCCTCACTAGAATGACACGAATCTCGGAGTTCCTTAAAGTTGCAGAGGTAAACTTCAGTCAGCCAGACTTTGCCCTTTAATTGAAACAGCTTATAAAATGCTTACTTTCTCATAAAGCAGGTACTTCTTCAATCCAGCCTAATTGCAGTTCAAGGGTCGTCTTGTCAGTCTCTTCTCTGGTGATTAGTTCATTTGAGGACTGTATTGAAAGACCTGACTAAACAGTATTTGTTGGTTTATCTTTTAGGGTGTGTAACTGGATTTTAAAATTCCTTTGTTTACATAGTAATTGTGAGCTTTCTTTGAAGAGCTTTGCTTTAAAGAAATAAATTAACTCCATGGTGATCTGCTTTCTATGATTCTACTTTGAAACCCACAATTCTGCCAGGAGATTTAAATGACAACTTCACAAACAAACAAGAGACGAGTAGATGAACATGTGATTACTTTTAAAGATGCCTTTGCTGTAGGTGTGTTTATAGAGGGGAAAAAGCAGTAACCTTGAAAAACGCTTTGTTAGTGTATTTTTAAAATGTATTTAATCTGTTGCATTGTTTGCTGGCTTGATGTCCTCGTGTTGTAGAATCCATAGAACCATAGAATGGTTAGAGCTGGAAGGGACCTCAAAGATGATACAGTTCCAACCCCCCTGCCATGGGCTGGGACCCCTCCCACTAGGGTAGGCTGCTCAGAGCTCCATCCAGCCTTCAGCTGTCTTCAGTTGATGGCACTATCAACAGAAATAGAGAAAATTAATCTTTCTGTTGGACAATGTATATCCTGCTGCAGAGCATTTTAAGTTCGATTTGTGGGATTTTTTTGAAAACAGTTTCTTTACAGAACTTTGAAGGTGCTTTGTTTTAGCAATTATATATTCTACATCAGTAGGTATGAAAACTTACCACGTAAATTGTGGGACAAACTTCTCTAGCCTTAACATTCTGAAACACTTGATTCTTATTCTATTTCTAAGGTTGTATCTGTTAAAACTCTAACACACCTACTTCCAATGTCTGTACGCTTTAACAGAAAAATTTATTACCATTCCAGAATTCAGGTTGTGGAGATGTAAATGTATATGGACAGGTTTGCTTTTTACATGACTTCATCTTAATGTTGTTTGCTTTTTGAGCATCTTTGCCTTGAACAAATGCAAACAGGTTCTAAAGCTCATTTGTTTTATTACAGCAAGTTGGAATAGACAGAGGAGACATTCCAGATCTCTCACAGGTAGATAAACCTATTCTGTGTTTGCCGGTACATGTCTGGTTTGGGGTTGCATAATTAGAGAAACTTGGCATTATGGCACGCGCTCATGCTTTCTTGTATACATTGTCACCCATGTTATTACCACGTTTTATGATTAAATCCAACCTCTGTCAGAGCCTGGCTTTTATATGCAGTGATCCTATTGCAAAATATTACAGCTTGTTTCTGTCATACACTAATTGAATTTTAAGACAACCTGATTTTCATAATGCTTGAAGACACAGCTTGTATCTGTGAGTTCACCTAACAAAACTTTTAAATGATACTATGAAGCTGGGTTTTTTAGCACTTTTGGCGCTCTGCCCATTTAAATCATTGTGAAGGTTTGCAGAGTGTGCACACAGAGGTGACTTTAGGTACAATTTCCTTCTTAGTGTCTCCAAAACACTGACTGTTTCCAACTGTCTGCTTGCTGTTTCCTAGCTGTTAATTTTAACATCTCTTGACATATTTCAGTACTTACCGGTGAGTCATTATGACAGAGTAATGCACATCACCTGATATTTTAAGTAATTAAATGTGTAGGATGCCAAGATGTGGTATAAATATTCTGAGCTGTTGTACCAGTTCCCCTACAGTTGTGTTCTCTGAAAGTCTTTTAACTACTGACTTGCTTCTCCTTAGATTCTTCAATCTCTCTTTTTAGGCGCCAAGTAGCCTTCTTGATGCTTTGGAACAACATTTAGCTTCTCTAGAAGGGAAGAAAATCAAAGATTCCACAGCTGCAAGCAGGTGCTTATGCCCTTGTTCTTTTACACACTTGTTGAATCCTATGTTAAATCCATTGCTTTCCATTGTGTGGGCTTTGTTGAAGACAATACTATTTTATTAGCATTGGTAGAATAGCAAGTTGTGATATTGTTTGCTGAGTACTTAAGGCAGCTTCTTCCAGCACAACAGAACTGGAACCAAGGAGCTGCGAGTGCTTGCTGTAGAATCCCTCATGTAGTCGTTATACTTCTAGCATCTGATCTTGAACTTCTGAAGAGAAACTAAGGTGGTTTTGGTGGTGGTGGTTTGTTTTTTTTTTTACTTACTGCCTGCAAGCATTCATTTTATGTTAATAATTAGACATCTATAAAGTATACAGCAGTTATTAACGTTCATAGACTATCTCAACTCTAATCCTTTTTTTCAAAAGCAAGAAAACACTTCCAGAAATCCTTAAATTAAAAATGGATTTTTAAAGTAATTGGGGATTAAAACTATATGGTGAAATGCAGTTGCTGATTTTATGTGCTTGCTAAAACACAAAGGGCAATCAAAAGAAGTCCTTTAGGCAGCTAACTTAAATGTTTAAATTTAAAAAAGCTTTATACTGCAAAATTGAATACTGTTTCTCTATTATGTGTTCAAAAAATAAGGCACTAATAATTTATAGTTTTTTTTTTAATGGTAGCAACAATATTGGAGTTCAGCACCATTTTGTTAGCTACTTTTTAGAATATTTGCTCTCTTTTGTAAGGTTACTTCAGGTTATTTTTAAAAGTTCAGTATTGGTTTTAAATCTTTTAGCACACTCATGACAAATGTGGTGATAAATCATAAGGTTTTCCTCTGGGATATGCTGGTTGCATTGAGAGTTCAACTAAACCTGTGAAATTAGCAACAATTTGAATTGGAGCCTAAATGATCAAAGGTTCTTACATATATACAAATAATGCCATTGTAGACAAACAGGAAAAGAGCCAAGGCTTTGAATGTGAATTCTGTGGTGCAGTTTTGGAGGGGAAACATTTAAGACTGAAAATCCAGTGTATAACGTGTTTTGTAGGTTTTTACATTTGACAGTTCATAAAGTGTATCTTATTTACATTTATCCCTTTATATTGTACAGTGTAAGATATAGCCAACGTTACAAAGAGTTCAGAAAGAGACTGGGTGGGTATGAGTAAGGAGTTCTTTAGATCTTCCTATCACGTGTCACCTCTTAACAGCCAACTTCTCTCCTGTCCAATTACTTTAGGGCTACCACCCTTTCCAATGCAGTCTCTTCCCTTGCAAGCACTGGCCTGTCCCTCACAAAAGTTGATGAAAGGGAAAAACAAGCTGCATTAGAGGAAGAACAGGCTCGCTTAAAAGCTTTAAAGGTAGGCATATGGGGAATTTTTAATGTAAAATGCTTTTCTCCCATTCTTGTTAATTAGCTTCTTAGGAGTCTTAATGCAGCAAAGTGGAAAAAGCAGTTATTAATACTGAATATGTACTGCTGACAAGGCACTGGGAGTAAAATCTTGTGTATGTATGTTATACAACTTGTGGAGGGTTTGTTAAAATAGTTTCTGAAGGATTTGTGGTGCCACTGACTCTTGTAACTTTAAGTAGCTGACACTGTGGAATAAATAACGAGTTCTGCTTTACTTGTCTTCAAAGTCACATACACAACTGTTGTTTCTGGATTTCTTATGCCAGCTCACTTTCCCAACAGGAGCAACGTCTAAAAGAACTTGCAAAGAAACCTCATACCTCTTTAACAACTGCAGCTTCTCCTGTGTCAACCGCAGCGGGAAGCATCATGACTACACCAGCCATTGATATTTTTTCTACCCCTAGCTCTTCAAACAGGTATGCTTCGTGGTGCTGCTGTGCTGTCAACTGCCCTGCAGCTAGAGTTTCCTCTAAACTTCTGCTGCACAAGGTTGATTGGGTGTAGAGGACATTAATGGTGGGCTAAGAAATGATATTTTGGATAAAGTTTGTGGGAAAAATAATCTATTGCCATAAATAACATAAAAGGTCTGGGTTTATTACCCATTTGCACAATAGTTTCTCGTAAGAACCGAGTGCTGACAGCCTCTGTAGCTGTTCTTAGTTGGTGAGCCAGACAGTTGGAAGTGTAAAATATGCGCTTTGTCTCCAAAGAAATTAATTTAGAAAAGTCAAATTAAAATTCAGTTTGAGAGGTTAAAAAGGTAATATGAAATTTAATGTTGCATTTCTAGATCTTTAAAAATTCAAGTGGTAGCAAATGTTCTTGGGAGATTTGTCAGAAAAAGGAAAGCTCGAAACAGGGTTTGAAAGAAGAGAGGTGGCTCCTGCAGTGCTTAGCTTCTGTCTGCAGGGACTTGCAAAGGTAATGCAAGAGCCCTTGCTGCACACTAATCCTGGTCCCTGACTAGCAGGAGCTGTTGCTATGAGTCAGTGTGTGATCTCCAATCAGTAAAATACCTGTCAAATCAAGCAGTAGCAGAAGGTACAGTGCTTTTGTCAGTACAGAAGTAACTAGCTCTCTAAAGGCTTGTTTTTGCTTTGGGTGTGACCCCAAACCTGAAGGATTGCTTAGTTGTTGTGTGACAGCTCACAGGAGAATCTACTTGTCTCCTTCAGCTTTTTGCTGTTCTTTCAAAGCAATCAGGGCTTTGACAGCCGCCTTTCCCCATTAGAAAACTATTGTATGAAATTACTTGGCACCAAATATGTGGAGAGTAGCTGAATCGCATGTGAGGAGCTAGAGAATCTGTCAGTAACTGAATGACTTCCTTGAAAAAAGATTATTTCTTTTAAAAATGCTTTTTAGAGGGCAGAATATTAGAAGTGGGTGTATGCTTTGAGGTGGTAACTCTGAATATCTAATCTTGCTTCTTAAGAGGTCTGAAACATAGAAACATCTGATAAAGCTTCTTCAGACAGCTGCAAATGCTACACAGTGAAGACAGAAGTATTCTCTTAAAAGAAACAAATGCTTGTTTGTCTTCATGTTTCAGTTGCTGGGAGTGTGACTGCTGTGAGCAAAGAACAGATTTTACAGCAGGGGATGCTCTGAAGGGGATGCTGGGTCATAAGTTCAGTTGCTTGCTATATTAGATGGAATATGTCTAATTAAGCCCTGTCATTAACTCGAACGAGTTTTACTTTGAAAATGACCTTGTTTCTGCTGCTCACATTACAGGGCTGTGCCAGACCAGGCTGGGTTTTTTTTTTTTGGTTTTGGGTTTGTTTTTTTTTTTATAGGAGCAGTAGTGGCAGAATGTGATTTCAGTCGCTGCTGAGATGAAGTGCTAAAAACTGAATGACACAAGCGATTGGACCAGCAACAGAATCCACAAGGATCTAGGATGTGGCTACTAGTGTTTAAAGTACCATTCTCATTTTGGATGCCACAGTGACTTAGCTTCTGTCCATAGTAGTGGCTCTACATGCAAACTTCGGTTTATGTCATGTGCTAAAACATTGTGAGTGAACATGAGCGCTCCATTTTTTTTCCAGGACTAATTTAAAGTACAAAATGAACTCTCTGCGGGAGGATGAATTTTCCTGTTTGACTCTTGAAATCATGGCAGTGATTGTATTCTAGACTTCACTCTCTGTTTCCATGCAATGTTCTTAGGTCTCAATTTGATTTTGAATAGTCTAAAATGTGTATTTAAATGAGTTTTCACGTGATTGATGTGTGATAAAGTGTTTCGAGGCTTCGTGCATTTTGCTTTCCCTGGAGTTCTTCTGTAGCTGATAGCTGTTAGCCAGTTTCTCAGTGGTGGTCGACAGTGGAAAGATTGGAGTTGTGGGACTTAGTTGTAACGTTCTATCAGTCTGCTTTTGTTACTCTGTAGGGCTTTCATGGTTTATTTTAAAAGCTGCTTAAGACTGCAGAGCTTAACGTGCTCTAGCCCTGGTGTTGGGCTGTGAGGAAGATGAGACAGCTGGTTGTCTTTCTGTCTCAGCTCTGACAAAAGTCACTTGGCATAACACAGAACTTGCTAAATTATCACTTCTCTACAGAAATGAAAATGAGAAGTTCACCACTGATTTATATTTATTTTTTTTAGTTCTGTAGATATAACAAAGCTTTCCTTACTGTTGACAGTTGCTAACATTTGCCTTGTTTTAAACACTGCGATGTAGTTCAAACAGTTGTATCAATTTGTCTTTGTAGCACTTCAAAGCTGCCAAATGATCTGCTTGATTTGCAGCCAACTTTCCATCCGTCTGTACATCCTATATCAGCTCCTCCACAAGTAGGAAGTACCTGGGGAGGTAAGAATTCGGAATTGGATTAAGGTTCTAATTGCTGTGGTCACTTTCCTGTAAATGTTTCCCCCAGTCTGTGGGGTTTTTCTTCCTTAAAAACAGAGATCTTGCAAAGACAAGCTACAAGTGGATGAAGGGAGCAGGAAAAGTCAAATCTGGATATGGATTAAAACGATATAGCAGCATGTGGTGATTACAAAGAATTTGGATACTTTGACAAAATTACTTTGTTGACCAGCTCTGTCAACCTCAGATGCTGTCTTCAAGAGTTCTGTAGCAAGCGACAGTCAGCTGTGAGAAGTGAGGGTGTCTGGTTGTGTGCATGGGAACTTGGATAGAGAATTCCTTAAATACCCTTCTTAAATTTTGACTGATGTTAAGTCAAATTTGCAGGTGATAAGAGCTGAGAGCTTGGATGAGGCCTGAAAAAAGGCACTCGTGACAACTGTGCATAGGTAGCGAGAAAATCCATAGTTAGTTGGAAACAAGCTAAGGCATCTGTCTGCAAACTGTGCTGCATTTTACTTAACTACAGTGGGTAATTAGAAAAAAAAAAAAAAAGCTGTGATTGGACCTCTAAGTGAAGAGGAAAAATGTCTAAGGAATTCTTCCCTCCAAAATGTTCTTCAGAACATAGAAATCATCATTCTGCCCAGTTGCTAGGAGTGAGTGTTAGATCACCTTATTGATACAAGGAAGTCCTTAAACGCAAGAAGTGGGTGAGGGTGTTCTAGAAAGTCACGAATATTGTGATTAAGGATTAATGTGAGTGGTAAGGCATTTAGTCATTTACTCAAAGCTTTTTTTTCTTCATGCTGCTTTGCAGTGTTGCACAATATTTCTCATACAGGTAACATCACCTGCTTGTGCTGTCAGTTATACCAGTGGAGGATTAAAAGTCTCTTATAAAGATGCTCCCTTTTTAATTTTCTAAATAGATTACACTTAATAAAATAGTAAACTCCTCAACTATGTGGCTATTTCCAGATATTTATTTTTTTTATAAATCGGTTGTTTGCAAAAATGCTTTCTTTTATGGTGTGAAAATTTGAGACTTGCTGCTTCAGAAAGTTTTGTAGCCATCAGAATTAACCCTGTTCTGAAATTTCACTTTATTTCTTTTTATGGGCTGTAGCTTTTCCTAAACGTTTTCATAGTTATCTAACATGTCTTTGTAAAGAGCACTATATGTATTTGACTTTCCTCTTTACTGTTTGCTCTGTGCTTTTTGTGTTGTGTACCTTCTCATGCTTGTCTGTAGGGAAGTAACACAGTTTTGAGTGACGGAGGCATTACTAATATATGCGATAGCTTCAAGACCCAAGACAAGTAGCTTATCTGTCCTGTAGTTTTGCTGAGCAGAGCATCTTTTGAGAAAGATGCAGCAAGGAGCAGATGGAGTTGTGCATACAAATGCCCGTGTTTAATAGGCTTAGAGTTTATAAATGAATAAAAGAATAAAAATGTTTTTGCTCCTGTTTGCTTCCTGGAAAATAACTTCTGTTTCAGCTTGCCCTTTTTGTTTCACGGGTGAGAGATAGAAGGGGAAATTATCTTCTTCTCGAAGGTCACATCACAATCTAGCATTGCTTTATTAATCTGAAAATTGAGCCTGAAAGTCTATTTGTGTTTGTTCAGTGTTGTGTTACTTGCAGTAAGAACCTTCAGTGATAATCATTGATATATCTGCTTGCTATTGACACATTCCTAAGTACTCCTGCGAGTTAATTAACTGAAGATTTTGCACTGTCTGCTAAAAGTTTAGACTAAAATTCTGAGGTTTGTTTTGGATAAAAGGTAACATAAAAAATGGTGCATCTCTTCGGCTTTACAGACATGAACACTCACTTCCCATAGATGAGGTAGATAAAATGTGGAAAAAAGCGATTCTTACAGATGAGGAAATCTTAAATCAATTAGCTGACTTGTCCCAAGTCCTGTGGCAAGACAGTGGCAGAGTCAGGAGTGGAACCTGAGCTATTTCCAGTGCTGTGCTCTAAACCCTGCACAGCGTCCCTCCCTTTGGTCATTTTCTGACCTGCTGATGTCTGTATTTGGTTTATGCGGTGACTTTGAGAAGGGTATTGAACCAGCTACGAGTTGCTGTGGACTAAAACCGGTATTATGCAGCAATTCTTAAGTATGGAGTAAAAGGATAAATTGTTACAAAGGGTTATTTGGGTTGCTGCCTTCGGTTTTGCACTTCCAAAAAATGTTTAAAGCTAATGAGGTTAAAAACTGCTGGAGGATGGGTTCTGTAATTGCATGTTTTCAGTTGACTTTTTCATACTGTCGAAGATGGCAACATCATTTTTCTCAGGTGAAATACTTTTAGCTGGATAACTTAAAGGTAGAAGTTTCCAAAACTCCAGTTACTCTTTCAAAGGCAACTAAATCATTAATGCCTAATGATAGCCTGAAGGTGCAGAGTGATTGTCACAAACAGATGTTATGTGTATTCAGGAATGAAACTGGGCTTTAGAAAACATTGAGGTGTTGCTGTCAGGAGAGACAGCGATTTTTAAAATCTGAATATGCAAGGGTATAAATTGCCCAAACCCAATTAATGTTTAGTTACTTTAGTCACTGGCATTTGGCAAGGCTTGAGACTTGAACAGGATTGAACACACTGGAGAGAATTAGAAAAGGAGGCAGATGAGTGAAGAGTCTGAGACCAGGTTACATTTCTGAGATCTTGACAATATAAATTGCATTGCATTGTTTTATGAGTCAAAACACATAAAACTCCATATGCAGCCTTGGGATTTGGGACCAAAAACTGTATGTAGTAGTTCTGCTGCTGAATGAGTGTGTAAGATAAAACAACATGAAAGAAGCTAAAAAGGACAGGAAGTTTTTAAACAATCTGTTTGAGACTATCCAATGGAATTATCTGGCCTGTTTATTGCAATTGTCTGGAGCCCATCCTGGCTGTGTTTAGTCTCAATTTGTACCTATGGTTCAGAAGCAAAACAAATGGATCAGTGTGGAAATAACCAGTTTGGGTTTTTTCCAATTACAAGCAGAACAGATAGAATCAGAAGAATGTGAAGTGCCAGTAGGAAGAGCCAATGGGAGCTGATCAAAGGATGATCTGACCTGTTTTATTGTCAGATGTGTGTTCTGCAGCTCCTAGGCTAGCATTCACAACAGACCGTGTTTTTAAGCAATACCCGAAAGCAAGGACTCTGTTTGAGGGCACTGACTGATTGACGAGGACACGAGTGCATTGGGTGGTTATATCTAACACATACAGGAGGCAATATGAAACTTTATATTGCTGTTAATATATTGCAAATACCATATCAGCTTATTCTGCTTGTTCTTTATTCAGTGTTTGACACTGTCTTTTTGCTGACTGAATGATTCAGGAAAAAAGCCTTCTTAAGGTGCTTCGTTTGTTCTTACAACTCAAGCAAGCAATTTGGGAGAGAAGTCAGGTCTTGCTGCATTTAAATATCTTGAGCTTGGGGAAAATGAAAGGATGTATTCAGCCTACAAAGAATAATGCAGTTACAGTTTTAAAGTTTTGTTTTCTTTAGAACTTGTATGTGATTGAAATCTACGTGTTCTCAAGCTCTGTGGGACTTATAGCTAAGAAGCAGGTCAGATTTAGAAAATTTTTGGTGTGAAGGTGCTGCACACATCCTGGTGATATATACAAGAGCTGTAGAAAAATCTATAATGTAACCAAATTTTATTATTTTTTTTTTTAAAAAAGCCCAGAAACTGAAATACTCAGGAAATCTCTCCCATAATTTCCTGTCCTTAGGAGGAAAGGCTGAGAGAGCTGGGACTCCTTAGCCTGGAGAAGAGAAGGCTGAAGGGAGACCTTATTAATGCTTATAAGTATCTGAAGGGTGCGCTGAAGGAAGGTGGAGCCAGACTCTTCGCAGTGGTTCCCAGTGACAGGACAAGGGGTAATGGATACAAGCTGGAACATAGGAAGTTCCATTCGAATATGAGGAAAAACTTCTTTCTGGTGAGGGTGACAGAGCTCTGGAACAGGCTGCCCAGAGAGGGTGTTGAGTCCCTTTCTCTGGAGACCTTTAAAGACCCACCTGGATGCAGTCCTGAGTGNAGGAATCAATGTGGAACATAGGAAGTTCCATTCGAATATGAGGAAAAACTTCTTTCTGGTGAGGGTGACAGAGCTCTGGAACAGGCTGCCCAGAGAGGGTGTTGAGTCCCTTTCTCTGGAGACCTTTAAAGACCCACCTGGATGCAGTCCTGAGTGATGTGCTCTGGGCAGTCCTGCTTTAGCAGGGGAGTTGGACTAGATAGTCTCTAGAGATCCCTTCCAACTCTGACAATTCTGTGGTTCCATGAATTGTTGCTCAGACAGTTCTCTTTAGTGGTTTTGCCTGGAAGAGTAAGTTGTAGTTGTAGTGTCGTGGTTTCAGCCAAGAAAGAAGACGGCTAGCTAAGAAAGTAAAATTGTAAAACAGAAAATTGGTTCATTTTACCTCAACCCAGGACATTTAGGCACTGTGATAAATCCAGTAGGGCTAGATACGACTCTTGCTGATCACACCAGTGAGTTCTTGAGTTTTCTGTTGAGACTTTACATGCTTTGAAGCCAGGCAGCTAAACCACAGCACCTTCTGTCAGCAAGTACCATAACTGCCTTTCCTCTCTTCCTCAGCTGTTGGATCCTGGAGCAGAGGAGTATTTTAGGTTGGCAATTGTATCCCTCCTCAGGAGACCTCAATCTCCCACATGCCTTGGGAAGACACTCACATAGATCTGGGTTTCCTCCATTGGTCAATGTGATCTGACAGGTTTTAATAAGGAACTTTTTCTTACTGTCCCTCAAAGCAGAGGAGGTTTTTGCTTGCTTGCAACTAATGGCACATTCATAATACGCTTGTTGCTCCTCATGTTTCAAGTATTAAGGAAAATGCTTTTATCCCCTGTTACCGTGGTGTATTTGTGGCTCTTGAAAATTTCATGATGCCCAGAGAAGAAGAAAAAAAATAATCCATAAACAGAGTTTGAAGAGGAAGGAACAACACAGCTCTGGTTTTGTTTGTACAGGTTCTTAAAGCTGCCCTCCAGAGGGTTCTTCATCAAATCCTTCTTAGCACTGAGGGTTCTGTTACACTGAGAGGCAGTCTCTGCTCCAGAGAATTTGTTGCAAGTGTCAGGACAGAACTGAGTGAAGCAAAAAGTGCGTTTAAAGATGACTAGCATACTAACTCTTGGTATAAAACACATTATGGAAGAAGCACACTTTACCAAGATGGTATTAATATAAAAAAAAAAGGTAGTAAATGTGTAGCTAATATCTGTAGTATTTTTTCTGAAGCAGAGAGTGGATAATTCTGGAGAACCTGAGAATTAAGCAAGTGATCATCCCAAGGTTAGAGATGTCAGAAGAAAACTATACTTCCTGGACTCTTAACTCTGACTTTCCTAATCCTAGGAAGCAGCATGTAACTAAATCCGTCTCCCTTTTCTTCTTTCTCTTGCTCTCTGGAACTGACAGATCCTTTTTCTGCTACTGTTGATAGTGTTGATGATGCCATTCCAAACCTAAATCCTTTCCTTACAAAAACTAACGATGCTGCTCATCTGTCTGTGTCTTCTGATGTATCTACTTTCACCAGTAGGACACCCACACATGAAATGTTTGTTGGTAAAGTACCATTTTAAACTAATTTCCTGTTTCCTAAAACTTTTACCATTATTTTAGTTTCTGAAGTATATTTGTGGGGCCTTCCAGAAACTACAAGCTGGTCATTTGGGGCTCATTTAGTGCTAAGTTAGAACTTGTTAGTAATTGTGCCATGAAAATGATGTTAAAATCCTTGCTTGGCCACTGGTTGGGATTCTACCTGATGTAAAGGGACTTAATTATAGCTAAAGCAGTTGTTCGAGTATAGTTTTACACTAAGTCTCTTGTGCTTAGGAATTCCAAGGTAAAATACTATGTATGCCTGAGAATAATAAGAAAATGCTGCTACTTTGTTGTTTGGGTTGAAATGTTCTTAAATATAGGAGCTTAATCTAATTGTTTTTTGGTAGTGGGTGTTTTTTCCCCCAGTCTAACAAAACTGGTTAAGCCATGTTTTCTCGTGCATGGTCTGCCCAAACTGTTTACCTGCCGGGCAATAAAATAATGACTTGCCTTTTTAAAACTGTTGAAATATTCCTTTGGAGATAATTCAGCATGACTGCCACATCAGAAATCCTTCTAACATTTCTGTTGGAACAGCTACATAGTAATTTGATTAGAGTATGAAGAATTAAGTTGGCTTTCATAGACTAAAAATCAATTAATTAACGTCAGTTCTGTTCTTAAGCAAAGCTTGGCTCAAAGACAACAGGGCAGCCTTTTTGCTGGTTGTACCCCACTAGAACTGATCACAAATGAATGCAGACTCTTGTAACAAAGGGATATTTGATCTCTCTGATGCTTGTTAGAGATAAAACAAAGGTTTCTCTCTAGAGATATTCATGCCACCTCCACTTTGTCATAGAATCGTAGAACGGTTTGGGTTGGAAGAGACCTTAAAGATTGAGTTCCACCCTGCCGTGGGCAGGGTCACCTCCTGTTAGACTGGTTGCTTAAAACCCTGTCCATCACATCACCTCAGGCTAAGGGTGAGCCTAGGGCCCTGCACCTGGGGAAGAATAACCCCCTGCACCAGTGCAGATGGGGGCTGACCTGCTGGAGAGCAGCTCTGAGAATCATAGAATCCTCCAGGCTGGAAGGGACCTCCAAAGGTCATCTAGTCTGACCTCCCCGCAGTCACAGGGACAACCCCAACTAGACCAGGTTGCCTGGGGCCTTGTCGAGCCTCACCTTGAATATCTCCAGGAAAGGGGCCTCGACCACCTCCCTGGGAAACCTCTTCCAGTGTTCCACCACCCTTAGTGTAAAGAAATTTTTTCTAATATTCAACTTAAATCTACTCTTCTCCAACTTAAATCCATTGCCCCTTGACCTATCATAGCAGGCCTTTGTGAACAAACTCTCCCCAGCCTTCCTGTAGCCCCGGTACTGAAAGGCTGCGATTAGGTCTCCCCAGAGCCTCCTCTTCTCCACAGTTGTTGGCTGAACAACCCCAGCTCCCTCNGGCCCATATGCAAAACCCTGCACTTGCTTTTGTTGAACCTCATGAGGTTCATCTGGGCCCACCTCTCCATCTGATCCAGATCCCTCTGTATGATGTCCCTTCCCTCCAGTGTATCAACACCACCACACAGCTTGAAAAAGGAGGAAAAAAACCTGGGAGTCCTGGTAGACAACAGGATGACCGTGAGCCAGCTGTGTGCCCTTGTGGCCAAGAAGGCCAATGGCATCCTGGGGTGCATCAAGAAGAGTGTGACCAGCAGGTTGAGGGAAGTTATCTTGTCCCTCTACTCTGCCCTGGTGAGACCCCATCTGGAGTACTGTGTCCAGTTCTGGGCTCCCCAGTTCAGGAAGGACAGGGAACTGCTGGAGAGGGTACAGCAGAAGGCTGCAAAGATGGTGAGAGGCCTGGAACATCTCTCTTATGAGGAAAGGCTGAGGGACTTGGTTCTTTTTAGTCTGGAGGAAAGAAGCTGGGGGGGATCTAATCTACACCTATAAATACTTCAAGTGTGGGTGTCAAGGGCAAGGGGCTAGTCTTTTCTCAATGGTGCCCAGTTGAACAAACTTGAACATAAGTTCATGAGGACGACATGAGAAGGAATTTCTTCACTTTGAGGGTGGCAGAGCCTTGGAACAGGCTGCCCAAAGAGGTGGTGAAGTCTCTGTCTCTGGAGACATTCAAAACTTGCCTGGAGAAGTTCCTGTGTAGGAACTTGCTGTAGGAGGACCTGCTTTATCAGGGGTGTTGAGCTAGAGGATCTTCAGAAGTTCCTTCCAACCCCCATATCATTCTGTGATTCTGTGAACTGGTTTATTAGCTTGTTTTTCATTAGTGGAGAGGGAAAGCAGAGCAAGTCCTTCAAGCACAAGAACTCTTGCTGTGAACTTCTCTCTGTGATTGCTGGGGAGGTCAAGCTGGCTGAGGCAGTAGCAGACAACTCCTTTAAGCTGCACGATAATCTGGCCGATGCCTCCAATAACACTGGTATGCCTGTGTGTGGATGTAGAACAATCATTTGAGATACAGCTTTGGTTTCTCAGTCAGTTATTTAATCTGGTTGTTCTGCAGTCATACAAAAAGTTGTGGCGGCACAGGGCTGGGAGCAGGGAGCCTGGTGGGTTTATGTGGTTCTGCTGGTTTGTGTTGTATCATCCCATGGGAGCCCTGGAGGTGGGTGGCATCGATGCGTTGCCTTCCCTTCCAGTGTCTCATTCTGTAAAGATACAGCTAGAACCACAGTGTGACCTCCTGACAGATTGATGTGTGACATGTAAATGCAGTTGTAGCTGTAGTACAAACCAGGTGCTGCGATAAGGTGAATGTGAATTTAAAATAACTCTTTCTGATTCTTTAGATCATTACAATCCATTCACTGAACTAAATCCCTTTGTGGCAATCAAATATGAATCCACTATTGGGCTGTATCCTTATACTTCAGGTATAAGAAAAATGCCTTGAAGCTTTTACACTCATTTCTTCCAACAGTGTAAAACATGGCATTTGGTTAAAAAAAAAAAAAATGTATTTTTCCTAGTATAGCTTTAAGTTTGAAACTGTGCTTTCCCCTTTTGTGTTATAGAGAATGTAAACTTGTTTCTAACTGTATGTCTGATGTGTATTGACTTCATTCCATTGGTTCTGTGTTACTAGAATATATGTGGATTTAAAGAGTGACCTGAAATTAAGTTTTTGAACAGCAGATAAACAGTGTATCTTGGTTCGCTCTCTGTAACTCTCCCTCTTCTCCTTTCTTGGCTTTCTCTCTCGTGTGATATGCCTGATCAGATTCTTTTTGTGGTCCTCAAGCTTACCCTAATGCTTCTCATTTCCGCAATGAGCCTTCTTCTGTAGCTGGTCTATTTGGAGGTAGGTAACTGGAATCGGCCTGACTGCAAACACAGAAATCAAATGTCTTGTGTGCCTAGAACTAGTAGGTGTGTTATTGGCTACAGAAGCACGTTATAGCGGCTCCAACCTTTCTTCATGTGCTTGTGCTAGGTGTGTTGTCACAAATGGTATCTATTTTTTTCAGTTTGTGCTAAACCAAGGCTTATTTAGCCTTAACGTGAAATGAGTATCTTCCCATTTCAGGATCTCTTGTGGTTTACATGTTGCTACATACCACGCAATAGACTTGCATGTTTATGAGTACCTTCTCATCTTGCTCTCCTTCATTGCTTTTAAAATAAAGGGATTGGGATGTTCTTGCTGCTTCTGGCATTTTTGTTGATCTATTACTCTTAAACAGTGCACTAAAGTAGTACAAAGCTATGGTGGAACATAAGAGGTATCTCCTGCATTAAATTACTGGCTAATCATTTCTACAACTGTAATGTCTGTCTAATAACCCCATACTGATGCTAGAATCCCGTCCTGACCCTTGCTAGATGGGCTGTGGACCATGACAGGTGATAATCTGTCTATACCTTGTTGAACAGAGTTTTGTTTCTGTGCAAGGCTTTGGAATGCTTTCAATAACATGAAGTGTCCAGCTTTAGAGTCCTCAGAACAAGAAGGATGTGAACCTGTTGGGACAGGTCCAGTTGAGGGCCACAAAGATGGTCAGAAGGCTGTAGCACCTCTCCTATGAAGTTAGAGAGCTGGGGTTGTTCAGCCTGGAGAAGACTCCAGGGAGACCTTGTAACAGCCTTCCAGTACCTGAAGGGGAGTTACAGGAGAGATGGGGAGGGACTCTTTTATCAGGGAATGTAGCAATAGGACAAGGGATAATGGTTATAAATTGAAAGAGGAGAGGTTTTGATTAGATATTAGTAAGAAATTCTTTCCTGTGAGGGTGGTGAAGCACTGGAACGGGTTGTCCAGGGAAGCTGTGGATGCCCCATCCCTGGAGGTGTTCAAGGCCAGGCTGGATGGGGCTTCGAGCAACCTGGTCTGGTGGGAAGTGTCCCAGCCCATGGCAGGGGGCTCGGAACTGGATGATCGTTGAAGTCCCTTCCAGCCTGAACCATTCAGCGATTCTATGATAAATGGTTTGTGAGAGAGTTCTTGAAAGCACCATAAAGTCACATTTTGGCTTAGTGTTTTCAATAGAAATTAGCTAGAGTTATCTAACAGAAGGTTAAATGCTATGCATGACTCTATATCCAACAGCAGGATGTTTCATTTCTGTCAAGTCTTGTTGATTTATCCTCTCAAAGGAGCTCCGTGGAAAAATGACCTTTGCACTTCTCAAAACACCGCTGTGAGACACGGTGCCCTGGGCTGGTGGCTGATACCAGCAGTAGGGTTTGATCCTTTCCAGAGGCTGACCTAGCAAAGTCCTATCTATTTTTTTGTTGTTGTTTTTTTGCCTCATCTCCTTATGAAGCTAAGGCTTGAAACTTCTGAAAATGTGAGAGCAGGTAACTCTGCTTGTTTCAGTTAAGACCATTTTCTAAAGGAAAAGATGAGCTAGTGTAAATCAAATTTTCTGTTGGTGCAAGCACAGTTTTAAGAGGAGCAGGACATCCCATCACAGGAACTCCATCCGCAGTTGCAGAGTCTCTGAAATGGCTTGTTCCAACCTGATGGGATATTTGTCATAAAGATACTCATTTTACTCCCTTGTTTAGTTACTCCCTACCTTTCCCTGCATTAACTGCTTCCCCAGTGTTGCTGTATGCTCTTTCCTTTCGTTTTGAATGAAATGTGCATTGTTTAAATTCTTGGAGGTGGCTGCTTTTGAGTTTTATGTTTCCTTAAGACCAAAAGGAAGGAACAGGTAATCCAAACATACTACTTATTTTTAGTTTTTTTTGCTAAGTTTACATTGAAGGATAGCATCCTATAGTTCTTAGTTCTCTAGTTGAAGTGTGATTTATTTCAGGTAAATGTTAAGGTTGAAATGAGGTGCTGTCACAGCAAGCTAAACAAAACCCAAGAAGTCTTCTCGGTCAGTTACTGCTCACTGCGGTGTTTTACTGCTGAAGTATTCGTGATGCTTTTGTTTCTCCACAGCATCTAGAAATCAGAAGAGCTTGTTCTCAAGGTGGCATTATTTTTTGGGGTGCTTGTCATATAAAGGAGTAATGACTTGTGTAAATTCCTGACTGTCAGGATGTTGTACACACACACGTATGCAGAGACTTGTGTGCATCGTTCTGTGTAACATTAGAAAATATTATAGAAACAAATCAAAATTCATTTCTGTATGCCTGAACTTAACAGTACCTAACATCACAAGCAATGCTTTATGTTCCAATATATTGAAGTATTGAAAGAAGCTGTGTATTTGGGGAACACGTATAAGCAGATTACTCTGTTTTATGGCTGTGTAGAAGCAGACAAATGGAGTAAAGTGTGACAGGAATGGGAATTGAAACTTAGCTTTAACCACTCCCCCCCCTGTATCTTGCCATAATTACTAAAAACTTAATTGCAAAATGTGATCTCCCACAATACGTGTGTCCAAAAATAATAAAGTAAATATTATAGAAAAACCAAACCCAAACTATCAGTATTATGAGTGTCTAATCAGAAGTGTTAGTAGTCATCTTTGGACCATATGGATCTTGCTCCAGTTGTACATGGGAGCTGCTCAAGTGATGTAAACCATAAAGGGGAAATAGCCTTCAAGCAGGTCATTTTGAAACCGTCAGTACCCAGCCAGCTGCTTTTCCTGGGGAAGCGGGTGATTACTTCCTCAGTGTAGTTATCTGGTAAAAAGGCTAAGGATGATGTGAATAATAAGTCTGGAGATTTAGCAACTGGGGCAGAGGAGTGTCTTTTGTGGTCCATCTGCCCAGTTTTTGAGACAAAACCTTTCTTTGGAGGGGTAACTCCAAATAAGGTTCAAAGAAACTGCTTCTAGCTCTTTCTCTTACGTGCTTCTTGTTGTCAGGGTGTAATCTGTACTTCTGAGTTTTTCGTGGTCTTCCTGCAATATTTAAATGATCTACATATTTATTTGGCTTGTATAAAGAAGATGGATTCATGGGAAATGCTTTATCAAAACAGTCAAATTCTTTCTTTTTCCCCACAGGGTTCACTCCATCTCCTGTTGCTCAACCACAGCCATCAGCTGGCCTTAATGTTGACTTTGAGTCTGTGTTTGGAAACAAATCTTCTAATGTTGTCCTAGATTCTGGTGGTAAGACACTTACTAAAATAGATGACATTTGTCCTGCAACTTTTTGTTATTCTTGAGGTACAAATCTCTTAATTTGTATTTACTGACACTGCTGTGATGGTGTTCCAGCTGAAGAAGTCTGACTTTAAAAGGCCAGTGCAATCTCTTTCTGCAGTAAACATCTCCTTTATCAAGAAGCATAATAAGTTTTTGTCCTTCTTGTCTAGTGTAGTCAGGTTACGTTTTGTATTTTAGCCATTGTGTTGAACTTTCTGTGTATTGAATTGAATGACACCATGTTCATGGGAGACCTGCAGCTCAAATCACTGCTTTTTTGTTTATCGTTGTCAGGCTTTGATGAACTTGGTGGTCTCCTAAAACCAACAGTGGCCTCTCAAAACCAGAGTCTTCCAGTTGCCAAAGTACCACCCAACAAACTAGTGTCAGATGATCTCGATTCATCTTTAGCCAATCTTGTAGGCAGTAAGTATTGAACCACTACCATAAAAATACCTATTTAATTATTTTACATGAATAGAGTTTCAGTAGTGTCTTTTTCTACTTTGTGACAGATTTGGGCATTGGAAATGGAACTACTAAAAAGTGAGTACGCTTAATTGAAAGTTGAGCACTTTGATTTTCTTGATTTAGTAGAATTTTATACAAGTATCTTTTGAAACATGTGCGTAACACCATAGCGTAAACCTTCAGGGCACATTTGGGCTTGTACTTTGTTTCTCATAAAAGGTACAGTGACTTGTTTAGAGCTGCAGGAAGGTGACTCTAGGCTGAGTGGTGGTGACAGTGGTAGCAGCAAGCAAGTTCTGCCCTTGTCTCTTGATTCCTTCCAGGCTTTGTACGTATTTAGGCAATGAGTTCATCCCAATGTTTCTATGTGGCTGTAGGTAATCCCAGCACACCCTAAATACTTTGTGTCAGCTGGTGGTGCACAGGGCTGTACCAAAGATTGTGAAAGACTCCAACTTATGTTTGGGTTTTGGGGAAGTGAATTTTGAAGCAAGCTCATCATCTGCTCTGGCAGCAAAGCTGAGAGTGCAATGAGTGAATTTCGGGCTTATTGGGACGGCCTGCACTAACTCCAGAATCCTTCAGAAATGGAGTATGCAATTGCTTTTAACTAAACTGTTGCCCCAAGGAAAGTCAACTGGACTAATGTACTTCTACTGGGGAGTTTGACTGGGATTAGATAATGCTGAGGTGGTTCACGTTGAACATCTTCCAGTACTTTTCCTGGCCAAAAGGACTGTCTTGAGACACTTTCTTTGCCAAATGAGATGCTTCGCTAACAAATGAATCCATGTTTCCAAGAAAAAACCATTGTTGTCTGAAGGAATTTGGTAAGAAAATCCAATGTTTTGTAATGATTCTTAAAAAAAATTTATTTTAAGTGATGTAAACTGGACTCAGCCAGGTGAAAAGAAGCTAACGGGTGGTTCCAACTGGCAGCCCAAGATTGCACCTACAACAGCATGGAACGCTCCAACGTTGGTAAGCAAATGTTTGTTTTAAAATATTGAGTTCCCCCCAGCTTTGATACGTGGGCTGATGTAGAACAGAGAAACTTGGTAGTGATCAATAGCTGCAGTAAATGGGTGGTGGAGAGCTGAAGAAGTGGTCAGTTTGGGACGGGTGCTGCTTGGGTTTGGGTTCCTTAGCTGAACGGTCCCAGTAGGTAGTTTGGGATGTGACACGTCCAGATTTAGCATTAACTTCAGTGGTGTTTGATCAGCTTCTCTCATGGCAAGACAGCAGCCTTCCTGTTTCACTCAACTGATGTAAAACTGGGAATTCTGGAGGGGGCTTTGCACCCTAGAAAAGTGTGAAAAGTCTGTTCCTCAGGTGCAGTGATCGGTTGAGTAGGTATAATGTTACTGCTCAGCCTGCAACGGGCCTGGAGATGAACCCTTGAATCCTCGTAGAGGTGTCCGTGCAGAGATGTGGGCTGTAGCTTTCCTAGTGTGTGTAACTGCTGCTTTCCTGCCCCCACCTCTGCAGCTGTATTTAATGTCAATTTTGATCGTCAACTTCATAGCATCCATTGTAGCAGGTAGTGTTGGCCAGGGTTTTTGAGCAGCGTGTAGTGTGAGGCTTTCTAATTACAAGCCAAAAACCAGCAATCCCCAAAAGGCTGAGAGTCTGTGTGAGTAGTTCTCACAGCATAACAAAGTTTTTTGCATGTGAATCCTATTCGCCCTTTCACCAATGCCCCACGGAACTGCAATACAGAACAAGTAACAAACCTCCCCCGAGGATTTATTGCATCTGACCCGAACCGGCTGGGGGAGGCTGGATCCACAGTACAATAACAGAGCAGTGTGGGTTTGGAAAGAGGGAGCTTTTTCTCCCTGGATCCACCGCCTCCTCCCTGCTGGGTCTCACTGCGCTCACGTAGGGAGCAGTGTTGGGACCTTCCCGGAGGGTGTGTAGATGTTGAAGAAACCGTAACTACTCACCTGCTTTGACTGGTGGTTGGAGTTTCCTTGTGTGCTTGAATGTTTAATAACTCATGTCTCGTATGTACATCTTCTTGTGATAAGTCATTATGCTTAAGAGCTTTTATTATTTTGTTGAGACACCGCTCTTTCTGTGAAACTGTTCGATTAACGTAAAAGCCTTGAAATGGAATTAATCTGTGGGGAAATTTCCTCTTTTCCTCTGCTGGTCTATTTATTGTGGAGCTGCTGCTGCTTGCTAAATAAATATGCTTTTGAAAATAAGGCTTTCTCGTCTTTGGAAAAAGGCATATACCAAATAAATGGACTATGCAAAACAATTACAAACCTAATAACACCCACAGTAGCGCAGGTGTCTGTCGTCTCAGTCAATGACTTGAATTACAAGAATGTGTTGGGTTAAACATTTAATGTATTTGTGAACTAAAATGCTCTCTGTGTATATTCCATTGTGTAAGTATTTGCTTCTAATCCAGTGTTATTGCATTATGTAATTGTTCTCCCTGGGGAATACAGAATGGCATGCACTTCCCACAATACGTAAGTGAAACGACCCGCAGCCTCTTTGCAATCGACTGGGCATGCTGATATTAACCACTGCTCTTGCAGAATCTCATAACCTTCTCGCTATTTACACATTTCTCATTAAAAAAAAAA